>JAHUUD020000123.1:0-45000 GCA_020010945.3 Muscidifurax raptorellus
TCTCTCTCTCTCTCTCTCCTCTCTACGCCATACTCGTGCGCGTCCGTCAAAGCTGCCATCTACCTGTCGTATACCTGCAGTTTGTCTTTTATTGCCCTTGCGCCGGCTCTGATCCTTTCTGCGCTGTAAAGAAAGAGATTGTTCCACGTATATAATTTATATGGTAGCCCTGAAAAGGGCCGATTGTTTTTTGAAATATGTATTATCGCAATTAGCGTTTCAGCTTGCTGTAGCCGTCTTTTTCGGGACACGAAAAAGTGTTTGTGGAAAAGGATTTTTGATTCTGTGCCGAGGAGGAGGATGAGGATTTTTTAGATATATTATTATAACCGCTTTTCTCTGGATACGAGAAAGTATTGGTTGAAAATGACGAGTGATTGTTCTGCTTTCTTGGTTCCTTGCTTCTCATGAGAGACTGTCTCTGCTCCCACGTAGAACCATTTTTCTGCTCTTTGCTCTGCTCCTGTCCCATGGTCGAGTTGCTGCTTTGCCGATCGCTTGACGAATGATTCGCATTGAAATAAATGCGTGCATATATAACTTTACTAATCGGTGCCGCAAAGCTTACTCTAAATTTCTGGTTTGGGGATCCTTGATGTGAGTGGGGAGGGGGGAGGAGGGGTTTGCACACATAAAAAGAGAAATTCTGGCACAATATTTATTTATTAAAAAACGCGTACGACTCGAATGACTCAGCATACAAGGTGATGAAATAATAAAATGTCACACAAGTGCGCACACACAAACATAGTTATATAGCCGCATACACACACTCTAAATTTTTACGCAACCGATACACCTACACTTGCGAGTAGCGCGTTGTTGGCACAGTTGATGTGTGGGCCCTCCTCGCATTAATCCAGGCACCAATTCTTTTGGCGGAGTAGGCATCCGGTGAAAGTTATAAGGTACGCTGCGGTTCCAGCGTACTGTCGGTGACGTATCTTGGACGGTGTTGTCGTCACCGTCGTTGTCGTCGTCTGCTGATGATGGTGGAGGCGAAGGCGATCTCGGCGAATCCATATTCAGGATGCACGGGCAGGGCTGTCCGTTGCACTTCCAGCAATGAAAGAGAAGGCAGCTCCAACACTGCTGCCACAAGTTGTGCTCCGAACTGTTGGCGATGCACACTCTACACTTCAAGTTTATCGGCACAAACTAACCCGCCAGAGAAGCTCGGCTTCTTGCTGTTTTTGCTGCAACAGCGCTGACACGTGCAGCATTCTCTGCTGGTAGCGCTCGAGCTGGCCGTTCAGCTTCTCCATTGCACGTCTTTTAGCTTCGATATTAGCAAAAAGCGCATCGCGTTGAGCTGCTAATTTTTTCAATTTTGCCATAATAGCCACGTGTATGCTCTCTGTAGGGATTCAAAGCGGACTGATCGGTGCAAGCCGTGTCATAAACGTAAGCCGTTGGGAAAAAATTTCTGTATGTAGTTAGAGGGTGACCGCACCTCTCCATTCTTTGCCTTTTAAAGACGTTCTTTGTCTTAAGAATGCGAGACCGTTGGTAACGCTATACTCGGATAGGATTATTTTTATACACTTGAGATCCAGCGTCGTGGGCTTATCAGAAAAAAAATCGGTCCTGGGTGAGAGCGAAAGAAAGGTTCTCAATGTCTCACGAATCAGCTCCAGGAAGTATCGTGTGGTCACGGACTCGGGTTTTGTTTTATTATCGTCAATTGATTAGTTTTTTAAGGACATTCTTTGTCTTAAGAATGCGAGACCGTTGGTAACGCTATACTAGGACTGGATTAATTGTATACACTTGAGTTACAGCGTCGTGGGCTTATCAGAAAAAATTGGAGATGGATGAGAGCGAAAGAAAGGTTATCAATGTCTCGCGAATCAGCTCCAGGAAGTATCGTGTGATCATGGACTCGGACTTTGTTTTATTACCGCCAACCGATTCGTTTTCAAAACTAAGCAGAGACCGAATCATGGGATCGCCGCTAGACATTTGAGAACAAGTGTAAACTGTTTATACAGAGATTAAAAAGGTTCAGCCATAGTGTCTTAAAAAACTGTTTGATTCGTATCACCGGATCTAGCGGTAGCGATACCCATTCTCTGAGACGTTCACTATCCGCCTAAGGTTCATGACTGCTATGTGCCTAAAGCGCAAACAACGAGTACGGTATTGAATTTATTTCTTTCGATCACTGCTGGCAGCCTAGATTTCTCAGCTATGACTGTGATATGCACTGTTTTAAAACAAATCCCTCTCTTTAACGTTTTTTCTGCTCTGCAATCGTCTTATTCGACGAAATCACACCTAAGAAAGGCATGATATTTCCATATCAACCCTGAGCCGTCTATAAAACACCTCCGTACGCTAGCGCAGTCATCAGTCTCTCAAAATGCGTGTCATTGGGAGAGCCAGCTTACCACGTGTCGCAGAAATGTCCAGTGCTAAAATCGAAGTTCGCGATGCGATCCTACGCGTAGCCAACGCGCTCAAGAATCGCCACCTACCTGTGCAGAGGAAGTGTACCCGCGAGTGGTATGTGCGCGTTCATCGGATGTACAATGAGAGGCTGCGACACGAGTTGCGCTGCTTGTTGACGCATTGCGCGTACCGCTTGATAGCCGATTTTTATCAGAGATACTTTAAACATTCTCTAAACTAGTGCTGTGATAAAAATCGTCGGCAATTTCTTGGTGGAACGCGGTGCACGCGTTGTGTACTGAGGCATATCATCGAGGAATATGGTAAGTGTTTACAATGATCCCTACAATCACTTTTTTTTTTTTAATAATACTATTTTAATTTTGTTCTTCTTGTAGCTCGAATTACTCTACAGCATGACGCTGAGGAGAGCGACAGCGACGCAACGCTGTTTGTTGTGTCATCACCTCCTTCACCACAGCGAGCCACATAATCCAAGGAGGAGGAGGAGAAGGAGGCGGAGGAGGAGGAGGAGCTAGAGGAGCAGGAGGAGCAGGAGGATATACAAGTTTCTATAGAGGAGCCCGTGTAGCATAATGCTGAGAGCGAGGTGGAGGAGAGCGATCACGGTGATTATCGGCCTGGCGTCTTCGAACAGGCTGTCTACAGATCGGGCGCTCCGGCACCGCTGAGAGTTCGGTCCTACGAGAGCCGAGGTTTTCGAGGGCTTTGCGATTCGGAATCAATACAGCTCGTTCGACCGTCGTATCAATAAAAGTAAGAAAAATTATTAACTTTAAAATTTTCTTAAAAAATTATTAGTACTAACAACAATAATTTTTTAAGTTATCAGACGTCGTTTGAACGAAGGCATGGAGCCCTGTCTGGATGCAGATCCAGAAAATGACGCGGCTATGATTTTTCAAGCTGCTGCGCTACGAATCGTGAATAACGGTCATGCGCAGGAAGTACGTTGGTTAAACAACTTGCTTGAAAAATCCGCAGACGAGTTATTTTCTATGACTGCGCTAGAGATGGTCGAGTTGTTCAGCGACAAAATAGAAATCATAGATCATAGGAAATTAGACAAAATTGCATACAAAGAAAATTGGAATGAGATATTATCAATGAATGATCCTAACCAAGCTGTTAATTCACTAATTGGCAAAATTAAAAACTGTACTGCCCAAGCAACAACTACTAAAAATAAAAATAAGAAACTAGGAAAAAATAAGGCTATGCATAGTTGGATAACAGGTGCAATAATAAACTCTTGTAATAGAAAAGAACAATTATATAAAACTTGGCAACTAGACCCAAAGAATGAGACTCTAAAGAAAGAGTATAAAAATTATGAGAAGATATTAAATAAAGTCGTCAAAGACGCCAAGCTAAAAAACGACTGTGCCGAGGTTGAGAAAATCTGCTCTAATCCAAGAGATCTTTGGAGAGTTATAAATAAAAAACTAGGAAAAAGCACAAAAAAAATGCACCAATTACAAAAATTATTGATCCAAATAATCAACACGGGAAAAAAACTCAAAACCCTAAAGAGGTAGCTAATTTTATGAATGCACACTATAGCAACATAGGCTCAGAACTAAGTAAAAAAATCAAACAACCAATTAACGAATCAATAAGACTACCTAAACAAAACCCGATTTCGATCTTCCTGTTTCCTACAAACTATTCTGAAATAGCTAAGATCATTAAAGATATGCCATTGAAGAGCGGCGGGGTCGATAACATAAATACTAAAAGAATAAAAAGTTTGTCTAGACACATAATAGGTATACTTGTTCATATATGTAACCTATCGATCGAAAAATCCATTTGGCCAGAAGCTTTGAAAAGTGCAGTCATTATCCCAATTTACAAATCAAAAGTCAAAAATGATGTAGCAAATTACGGGCCAATATCACTAATATCAAATATTGCTAAAATCCTGGAAAAATTAATATATAACAGACTAAATAATTTTTATCAGTAGTTGTAACATCACGGTTAACCACAGAAGTTTACTGCAAAAATTAGAAAGATATGGTATTCGAGGCACGGCATTAGACCTAATGACTAGTTTTATTAAGTAATAGAGAACACAGAGTTAAAATACAAAATATTGTTAGCGATAAAGAAACTGTAAGTACGGGAGTGCCACAGGACACAATATTGGGCCCTCTACTATTCATAATCTATGTTAACGACATGCTTAAGGATAATGTAATATCATATGCGGATGATACTGCGATAATAACATCGGCTGACTCCTGGACCGACGTTTACTTAAAAATGAATGAAGATCTAAACTGTATTTCAAGCTGGTTAGCCTTGAACAGGCTATCACTAAACATAAGCAAAACTGTATTTATAACTTTTGGAAATTATAGTAACAGTATTCCATATAGTATAGATGTAAAAATAAGACAGGAAAAAACAAACAGAGTGAGCAACTGTAAATATCTAGGATTAATTTTCGATAGCCATATGAAATGGGACGAGCATATAAAGTATATTGCTAGCAAAACCAAATATTTAACCTTTGTGTTCTATAAATTATCAAAACTAATGAATCTAGCAACTTTACGATTAATTTATTACGCGCTATTCAACAGCGTTATAAGCTACGGAATTATAGCCTGGGGAGGGGCTTACTCCAGTGCTCTACTACTGTTAAAAAACATACATAAAAAACTGTTAAAAATCATTTATAAAAATAATTTTGTAACTCAAGGAAACCCACTTTATCTTGAGAAATTGTACGAACTAGAATCACTATATTTCCATTACGAGACTTTAAAATCAAAACATTTAGCATTAAAAAGCAAAACAAGAAAAAAACTTTTACAAATTCCGATCAGAGAGAAAACAGTAAGCAGGAAAAACAGCTACATCATAGCGATAGAATTATTCAATAAACTTCCAAATGAATTAAAAAATTTAAATACGAAAAGTAAGAAAAAGAAATTAAAAGAGTGGATTAGATCAAATATATAGATAAAAAGAAAAGATATTAAAAGAGTGGAATTACAGAAATAAATAAAACGATATCACTGTAACATTAATAATAAGATATTTTCAATGTGCAATGATAAGACTGCGGTTACTAATCTTAAAAGATTAGTTATATAGTTTTAAGATTTAGATGTAAGATAGCAATCAGTCTCGCAAACAGATAACTGTGTTTATCTCTGCGGGTATGTAAGTTGCATTGCTAAAATGTAATTTATGTAACTTTACTAATAAAAAATAAATAAATAAATAAATAAATAAATAAATAAATAAATAAATAAATAAACATCATTCAATGCTACAACGGTCGTGCGGAAGAATGGAGGCTCGTTTCGTCAGCAGCAGCAGCGAGGAGACGGCCCATCATCGCTGGAAATATGAACTGACTCTTTAACAGCGCTGAGCCCTGCATTGTCGATGCTGCAGGAATTCGGGTTCTACGATGCGGGTCACCCGATCATCGATGGCAGCACAACGAGCGGCATGTCGCAGGAAGGCGGCGGCGGTGGCGGTGGTGACGGCGGCGATACCTCGAGCGAAGAGGCACCGTCGCCGCACAATAGTATTGTAAGCGGTTCTGCTGCAGCTTCTGATTCGGATCAGGAGGAGGAGGAGGAGGAGAAGGAGGAAGCTCGTAGCGATGAGCTTTATCGTCGCTTCGAAATTATCGCGAATACAGTGCATCGCGGACGGAAATTCCATGCAGACGCTCGCCGTCTGACGCTACGACTTAAAACACCCCCGCATGGGACCAACATGCTCAGCTGGGTTGAGTTAGCAATACGCGACATTTACGAGTATTTGCTAACTCTAATAAAAAACGGGAGCGATCGCGTCGGTGTTTCAATCTCTTGCGAATATTTCGCCAACGGGTCAGCTGGGCTCTCGTATCGTCCCGCGAGTGCGCTGACTGGCGATGATTTATGGTCTGTGGTGTCTGGACTCGTTCAGAGCAACGCAAATTTTCGAGTTGACGAGTCATTTATCGTTTGTTTGACCGTCGTAGAGATGCCTGTAGGTGCAGGTGGTTCTCGACAGAATAACTTGACCGTCGACAGCGTTTCTCAACAGTCCATCATTCAGATCGGCAATCATGATAATCTCTGTTTGCCGAGAGCGCTCGTCATAGGCGAGGCGAAAATCGCGCTTTAGACGAACGATACCCCGGCGATGCGAGTCGAGTGGAACGTCATCCGCGACGGTCGTAGGCAACTACAGTATGAGCGAGCTGTAAAATTGTGCCAAGATGCCGGTGTTCGTCAATGCCAGCATTATTTAACTGCTTGTGGTACAGCTTTAGTTACTTACGAGAAAGACACGATGGGTAGCGGTGAAGCACCATTTTTTGATGGACGCTGCGATGCCTGTACAACCGTAATATTTTTGCTCTACTCCGAGCTTCATTACGACGTGATCGTCAATATTTTTGGAGATGCGAAGACAACATTTTTCTGTACTTTTTGCAATCATGCCTATAGTAATATCGAGGATCACAACTGTAGGCCGCTGTGGTTTGCACTGCTTCGTCTCGCCACCCTGTAGCGAGATCGAAGCTTTGCAAAAATGCGCATCGTGCAATCGCAGTTTTTTCGGCGATGTATGTTTTCGCAATCATTCGGTTGCGGGATCATACAAAGCGAAGCACAAGCGATTGTGCGATATGCTGCAGATTTGTCTTACCTGCTTTAATAGCGGGAACCGGCTTCACCGTAAGCACGAGTGCAGCAAAAATTGCTGTCGACATTGCAATTCCACGCACGGTTATAATCAACACTGTTTTATACAGTTGAAAAAAATGATGCTTCAGCGACAAAATATCTTTATGTTTTCTACGATCTGGAAACGATGCAAGAAGCATCGTATCGTGGCGATGAAAGCATAAAGGTGCACGTTCCGAATGTCTGCCTTGCACAGCAAGCCTGTACGGAGTGCATAAGTTCTGACGACATTTCAGAATGGTGTGCCTCGTGCGGCGTGCGTGAGCATGTATTTACCGAAGATCCCGTTGGTCAGCTGCTACAGCTTGTAGTACGCGACAAAACGGACTTTGAAAATATAATATGCATCGCACAAAACGCACGAGGGTACGATGCTCAATTTATTTTACGCCGGCTTGTCGAACGTAAAATAAAATGCGCACCAAGCATCATACTGAATGGTCCGAAAATATTGTGCATACGGTATGGACGCACAAAGTTCATCGATAGCCTCAGCTATTTTCAAATGAAGTTACCCGCGTTGCCTGCTACATTTTTAGGTGAAACTACGAAAAAAGGCTGTTTACCGCACGTTTTAACACCTCGGCTAACGCCGAGTACCGTGTGCCCATACCGGAAGCGCACTATTATTCGCCCGACACTATGTCGTTGAGCGAGCGCGAACAGTTCTAACTGTGGCATAGCAAGATACGTGCAGCGAACGCAGTATTAGATTTCAGCAAGGAAATCGTCCACTACTGCCGTATGGATGTGACGGTACTGCTTCGCGCGTGTGTGACATCCAGAAAAATTTTTCTCGAGGTCGGAGTCACGGACCCGTTTGTAGTGGCTACTACAATCGCACCCGCGTGCTGTCATCTCTATAGAAAAAATTTCTTAAAGCCACAGACTATAGGAATAGTCCCCAGGGGCGGGTATCGACGCGCCGACCAGCACTCCCAAAAAGCCTTCGAGTGGCTGCTGCAGTGCGAGCGAGAGATCGGTCGCAAAATCGTGCATGCAGGCAGAGCGCGCGAATATCGGCTTCCCGAGGGATTTTTGGTCGACGGATTCTTACCATCTACCAATCCAGCAGAAAATCCCATTGTTTTTGAATACCAGGACTGCTATACGCATGGATGCCCTGAATGTTTAAAAAACAATCGGAACAAGCCGAATGCCTGGGGTCGTACTTTCGACGCGTTGCTCGAGAGTACAGGCGCTAAAATTGCGTAGATCCAACAGCTCGGTTACGAGACGCGCGAGATTTGGGAGTGCTTGTTTGACAGAGCGTGTAAACCCCGAAATCGCCAAGTACGTGTTGGAGCATCCGCTCATCAGCAAAATAACGTCTAATCCTCGTGACGCGTTCTTCGGTGGACGGACCAGATTTCCGCTCTGTCATCCAAAGGTTTACGTCGGTGAGGAATCTGGTGAGCTGATGGGTGGCAATCTCAACAATTTTTCGACCATAGATGGGCTGGTAAAATGTAAGGTTTTACCGCCGAGAACATTGTATCTGCCACTTTTGCCGATAAAAATGCACGGCAAGCTTCTCTTCGCACTGTGACGAACATGTTTCGGCTATACTATAACTGAAATATTCATCATATGGCAGTATAGTATGACCGAGTACGATCCGCTCACAGGTGAAGGAGGACTTTTCGCTGGCTATATAGACACTTTCTTGCGATTAAAGCAGGAAGCATCGGGATTTCCAGCTTGGTGCGTTGACGCGGCATCGAAAGCACGTTACGTTCGCGAATATCGCGAAAATGAGGGGATATCGCTCGATCTGAAAAAAATCACGAAAAACCCTGGCCTGCGCACTGTTGCAAAGCTCTGTCTGAACTCGTTTTGGGGTAAGTTCGGACAGTGCGATAATTTAAAACAGACTGTGATCGTCAAGGAGCGCGAAGACTTCCTTAAACTTCTAACGGCCGAGGATAAAGAGATCTTGAGTCTCCTGCTGGTCAACAAGGAGGTAATGTACGCGAGCTGGCAGTACATCGATGATGCTGTGGAGTCTACTCCATATACGAACGTAGTTATAGCAGCCTACACGATAACTCTGGCCCGCTTGAAACTATTTTCGTATTTGGAGAAGCTCGGCAAGCGAGCGCTGTACTGCGACACTGATTCGTGCATATTCGTAACGACAACGCACAAGAATACAGGCCTCCGTTGGGTTCGTTACTCGGGGATATGACCAACGAGCTCGACGAAGGGACTTATATTACGAGCTTCCTCTCGGATGGTCCACAATTTTACGGCTACAGAACCGTGAATTCGAGAACTGGCGAGGTATCCGAAAAATGTAAAGTCACAAATTATCCTAGGATTAAGAGTATGATTGAAAATTATTTTAAGTCTGATAAAGAGAATGACTGCATTAATCTTAAGTTTAATTCTATTAAAAGATTGCCAGATCACATTATCGTCACGCGAGAAGAGGTCAAATCGTGTAGCATAGTTCTAAAAAAGCGTAGGTATGTTACTCCCGGGCTATCGCTCCCGTACGGTTACAAAAGTTAAGTATAGTATGTAAGTTGTTTGTGAATAAATAAAAATAAATTTAAGAATCTCGTTTTTGTTTTAGTTTTTAACTAATATAAATTGTTCTGCGTTATGTTTAATATATTTATAATAAAAAAAAGTATTTTAAATTTTTTCTTGTAATTATAACATCCTTCTCTCTCCTTTACCCACTCATTATCACACGCTTATAGGCGAGCCGTGCAATCACGCGTATAGACGGCCCGTCCGCGGATGCTACTCGTGGCTGCTAATATACACTTATAAGCGGTCCGCGTGAGTATACGCGTATACGCGGCCCGCGTGAGTATACGCGTATAAGAGGCCCGCGAGAGTACACGCGTATACGCGGCCCGCGCCCGCGTCCGCCGCCGCCGCCCCTCGCGGTAAAGGAATAATATTAATAAAAAGCGCTTTTCGGGAAGAGAGCGCTTTAGTCGCAAAGATGGATACGCGTTGGAAGCATCCTTTTACGGCGTGCATAGCAGGGCCGACAGAAGGTGGAAAATGCTGGTTTCTGAAAAAATTTCTCGAGCATCTGCCGGAGATGTGCGATGCTAGCAACGACAGGATTCTGCTCTACTATACCGAGTGGCAAGAGACGTACCGCAGTGAATTCAAAGTCGGCGGGAGTGTTACTGAACCTATCGAGTTTCGAGAGGGATTTCCGCAGCGAAGCGATTACTTCGTGGATACGGAAAAGAAAAAATTACTGATTCTCGACGACTTGATGCGGGAATCATCAAACGATATAGTTCTGGATTTGTTCTCACGTTCGTCTAATCATTTGAATTTATCGGTATTTCTGGTGACGCAGAATATTTTTCACCAGGGAAAGTCTCAGCGCGTCATAAGTTTAAATTCAAAGTATCTTGTTATATTTAAAAATCCTCGCGACAGAGCGCAGATTCGGCATCTCGCGCGACAAATTTATCCGGAAGATCCGAGGTTTCTGTAGGAGGCTTACATAGACGCTACGAGCGGACCTCACTCGTATCTTTTTCTCGATCTAACTCAAGCGGCCACGGACGAGTATAGGGTTCGCACATGCGTATTCCTAAGCGACGATATTCAGTACGCCTACGTGCGAAATTCGGTAAGAAGTAAAAATACACAATAGGTGTGCAGAGTTCTCGGCATAGACAACATCGAAGCTATGGCGCCAACCACATCGAAGAAGAAACAGACTGGCTGTTGAACACCCGTCGTGGCTGCGCTCGATACCAAGCATTTCAACAGAAAACGAGTAGCTGTACTGAACGCTCTTTGTCACACGGACGAACAACAACGTACTGCTCTTTTACGCACAGCTGATAAGAGACTCGTGCGTTGCATATGCGAGTACGCTTTGAATATCTTGCAAGGTGTGATAAAAATCAAAGACTCGCATAAACGACGACTCAAAAAATACAAAAACGTACTGAGAAAATTGACTATTTGCAATAATAAGAAATCAGTCAGCGATTGGCAGAAGAAGAAACGAGTTCTCGTACAGCACGCTGGTGCTTTTTTGCCGCTTCTACTTGCACCTATTATCGGGGCTCTTGTCTCTAAGTTATTTAATTCAAAGTCAGCAGCAGTGGAAGACTAAAATGGATCGTGCGAGAAAAATGATTATCGTGCTCGAAGATATGTTTTCGCGCATGCAAAACGTTTAACCACCACCACCGCCAAACGAGTCGTGTGAACACTTTGTTCAAACGTGCGGCGACAATCTCTCGAAACTCGATTCCGAGATGCACAAGATTCTACATTCCAATAAATTTAAAGATGAGCGTGAAAAATGTCAAAACTATTTACAAGTACTGCGGTGATATCCGTTTTTCAAAGATTCTGAACGTCACGCTGAACACGATTACGAGCGCGACGTCGACGAAATAGAGGCCGCATCGGCACCAATGACTGAGGAAATTATACACGACAGCGTGCCCAAGAGTTACGCTCAAAAAACGCGCCTTCTGATAAAACACTGGAAAACCGTCGCCGGCGATCGTCTCAAATGTGATAACACTGGCAGAGTCAGTATAGACCGCCGGCCCATACAAGATTCCAACTTTATAGAACTGATTAGCGACGTTGTCGCACGTAGGAAAAAAACACTGGATCAGTCTGAAGTGCCCATCGGCCGTTTACCTTTTGCCAAATTCATCAAGACAGTCGACACACCGATAAACCTGATTGGAAACCCGGAAATAGTGAAAATTGGTAAAAATTTGACAGAGCCGAATAATACAGCGAAACGACGACTGCCTAGTAAAGAGAGCATCGACGCGTTGATGGAAATACACAACTCTAGCAGCAGCAGCGAATCACCGGCATCACCTGCTTTGACGAGAAAGAGAGCAAAGAGCAAGGGGCTACGTCTCGCACACTTTTTAGCATGGCGTCGGCGTCGTCGTACGAGCAGCAATACTACGATGTCTCGCATGAGGCTGGTTACGCGGGTGCACGCAATCTCGTGCGTGTAAATCGAAAAGGCAAATTATTTAGCGCGGCTGACACGGGTGAGAAAGAACGTATATACGAGTGGCTTAGAAATCAAGACGCCTATACTCTTCACAGACCCGTTAAGCGTAAATTTCCGCGATTAAGCCCCTGTGACGTGAGCATCTACAATGCCGATAATCTTCCGGCTCCGGTAAGTTCAGCATCACTTACTATCTGCTCTAGCTATTTACCATATATTAATTGGTATTTAACTTCTTTCGAGCGATCTTGCACTGCGGTAAAGGTCCTCTACATGGCTCTTACGCTCTCCAGCAAAAAGACAGTGTATTTTTACGCTGTTTTATGAGCCATGAGAGTCTTTCCGCAATCAAGCAGTATCCTAACTTCAAACTACTACATCATTTGTGCAACATCATCTGGGCACTGAGGTAATACTGGCATCGAGAACCCATCATCGCCGGACGATCTGGTGTCTTTTTGGGACCATTGCTGCACCACTACCGGAGGGTCTACGGGGTTTTTTACGCTGATTCAGAGGTTGGAGTAACTGTCTCTTTTTTCTGTCTCTGTTTCTCTCACTCTCCCACTATTTTGGCGCGCAAAGTCACTGGCGTCGCTGTGAGGAGTTTTTCGATTTTCGCCACCAGGGCGCAACACCATCGTCTTCAATTTCTTCGAGCAGCATTTGGCTCCACTGCCGGCAGACATCGAGCGCGTGCGCGATTTTTTGAAAATTATTCGGCGCCAATGCTCGCATTTTTATGGCGCGAAATTCAAATATTAAAATTTTTCTAAAATGCGATTTCCTTTTTTGGGAAGTTGAAAATAGCGTTTGAGTTGTTATGTCTAGTCACCCATTGCTTTTACAGTATTATTTCTGTCTATTTTGTCGGTTATTTATTTATTTATTTATTTATTGACCTTATAATTTATATATTTATATATTTATTTATTTATTTTTTTGTTTATTTATTTATTTATGTGCTGACTAATTGACTACTTTCTGTCGTTTATTTACTTATTTATTTATTTATTTGCTCATTGTTTGACACTATATATTGACTATTTATTATTCGTTTATTTGTTTATTTATTTATTTATTTCGTGTATTAATTTATATATATCTGTTGGCAATCTTATTATATAACGTTTTTCTTCTAATTCTCTAATTGTTTAAGCATTTGTGAAACTCTTTATCCTTGTGCCGTATCTATTTATTTATATATTGATAAATTGTTGTGATTTACATCTCTCAAAATGGTTCGTGATTCCTGTGAGAAATATAAGAAGATCCTGCGTACAGGCGCAGTAATGCGTCACTGCAAGGAATGTACGGCAACATTCCACAGTACTTGCATAAATTGGCACTTGATAGAGGCAAATTATATCTGTCAAGCATGCAGTTCAAAGAGCAGGCTTAAGAATAAAGTTAGGGGTGTTAAAAAGGATGAAGAGATTATTACTCTAAAGGCCAAAGTTAATAATACTGTTAATAATACTGTTAATAATACTGTCAATAATAATACTGTCAATAATAATAATACTGTTAATAGAAATGATACTGTTGGCAATAATAATGATAATAATGGTAATAATACTGGGTCGGACAAACTTAAAGATATTGATAATGCGGCGGGTTATACTGGAGATAATACTGAGAGAGAAATTAATGTGGGGGTGATTAATAGTAATAATAATAATACTGTCAATAATACTGTTTATTGTAAAACTAATACTGTACATAATGATACTACGAACTTGGAGGCGTCGATTAGGAATGACATGGCGGCGTCAACACCGAATAATTGCACCAATAAGATTGTCGGTGATAAGAAGCGCTCTACACTGAATTCTTCGGTCGAGTTGAGTGCGCTTCGTTATTGTACACTGCCGGCATCTATGCTTTCTCTGTTCAGGAACCAGTTCGACCTTCTGGAGAGTTCGGTTAGCGATCTTCGGTCGCTTTTTGTGAGTAGGCTCGATGCTGTCGCCCGGATATCGAACACTGCCCCGGCAAGGCAGGGGGAGTTTGAAGGTCTGCTGGGTCGGGTTTCCTCGCTAGAGAGCGTAATTGAGAAGCAAAATGCTATGCTTTTGGAGGCGCAAAAAGACCGCGCTCTACTCGTGCAGGAAAATCTAAATCTGCAAAACAAATTGACCGAGCTCTCCGGTCTCATGCTAAATGTGCAGTCGCTGGTTTCTGGTCAGCGGGCTAGGCGTGGTGCTACTGGTAGGCCTGAGACAGTAAAGACTGACTGTAATGAGTCTCAGGTCCTTGTTTCACTCAGAGACATTGAGACTCCAGCTCCGGCTGACAGAACCATAGATTTAGGTTTAGAAATAACTAGATGTAAGATCAGCAATAAGGACGAGAACAACAACGCGGAAAACAATGTAATAAAAGCCTGTGATGTTGAGCATGCCTTCGAAGGGTTTCAGACGCAACGTAGGCGAGCCACACACTGTAGGCGACACTCAAGCTGCTCTACTGCGTATAGTTTCCGTGGATAGTGGAAAGTACAAATTCGGCAGTAGCATCGTGTGACATTTTGCAGCTGTTCAGTATATTCCGCTTTTACATCACAGTTTTCGCTCGATTTCATAGATATAAGGGATCAGCACGAAGTGCAAATACCATTCGAATATGGAACGGAGTACGAGAGGGAGAGAGAGAGGAAGAGGGAGAGCGAGAGCGAGAGGGAGAGAGAGAGGGGGAGGGAGAGGGAGGGAGAGCGAGAGCGAGAGGGAGAGAGAGAGGGAGAATAGAATAGAATAGAATAAATTTTATTTGCGCAAGTCAAAAAATATAAAACATAGCAAAGTTCACTCAGTACAATTTTTTGGCTCTTAGCGGCACTTGTGGAGAACAAGTTGGGCGCTAGTCCCTTATTCCTTTATAGTCAATCACAGTGATTTACATTATCACGGTCAATATCACAGTCAATTCTTCTAATACAACGTTTACAGAGCTATTGCAGCAAATATGCAGCCTTATGTACAAATTCGTCGTCAGGCTCGATTTTCGCTTAAATTTATTAGATGGCTACGCAGAGCCACTCTGAATCTCGAGAGCGAGGCCAAGGTTCTTCTGCTATCTGGCCGCGAATTTCAGAGCCTCGCCCCAAAAACTCCTAACAATTTTAGGCCCACCTCTGTGCGCGTCTTCGATAAGGCCAGTTCCCTGGATACCCTCGCCGAGGATCTGCACTGGTTTTTTTCGAAGAGGCCAGAAAGATACGGCAGCTTCCCCATCAAATAAGCCTTGTATATTGTCGTTTCTCACCTGGACTATTGCTTGGTGGTTTATCTGGATGTGTCGGAGGACCTTCAGACGAGACTACAGATGTTACAAAATTCGGTGGTTGTATACAAGTACCGCAACCAGTTCAGTTCGCTGCGGTGAGAGGTGATGCGCTCGCTCCATCCAACACCCCTAATATATCTCACACATGAATTTTGAAATGAATTTCGAATGAATCTGCGTAGATCATTAATAAGATCAGAGTCATCCGAGACTGGGATACCCGGTGGACGGTAAATTAGCGCAACAAATACAGGTGGCATGGTACCCTGTCGCACATTGCAGAATAAGTACTCCGGAGTTCCCGGCTTTCCTTCCGCCTCCGTTGGCGAGGAACACAGTAGAGTGGCTTTGTAGTCATTACGGATGTAAAGGGCGACTCCACCCCCACGCTTATTCCTATCCTGTCTCATAATGGAGTACCCATCAGCCTAGACAAACACGTCGTCAACCTCAGAACCAAATCGCACCTCCAGAAGCTGTCGAAACATGCCCATATGCGCATACATTGATTGCATTGAGCAACCCCGCTCGAAGCACCTCCCTGTTCGTCTCTCTCTTACCATGACCTAGTCACGCCTGACCAGCTGGGACCAAGGCCTGACCTTGTACTGTAGGCCGCTTGGGTACATCATCAGTAGCCTTTGCAACCTCTCTGGCTGCAGACTCGATAGTCTCGTCAGTCTTAACAATCCCCATAGGAAGCCGCCAACGCATGCAGGTCTACCGCCGAAGTAAACTCGTGCGTTTTTCCACCGTCGTGTCTCTTAGTAAGGAATCGCCCGCCTCTATGCCAAGTGTATTTGAATTCCAAACCGCGTGCAATCTGTTTTAGATTTTTAAAACGACTAAAATTCTCTCTACTTAAATACTCATTAATAAAAATCTTACTCTGAATAAGGCTTTCACGCGTTTCTTCACTAAGAGAGGTTACGTTGATATGCTTCGTGTTCATTACTGTGAATCTCCCCTTCGAACGCATGATTTTATCCACAAGTTCACGATGATAGAGACAAACTACCCATGGTGAACGCCGATGTGTCGAATCCGGCGCCCCCGCGCCGTTCTTCAGCCTCGCTCCAGGTCTGAGCAGACGCGTGGATACAACATCTCCTCTCACTATTGAAGGAACGACCGTGGTGAGGACAGCAAACACTATGTCTGCATACATTGCATCGGAACCATTACTAATAGTTGTCATAACTATTTCCGCTGAATCCCCACCACAAGTCAGTGTCCCTTCCAGGGAGACGCCTCCGCTCAGCTCCGGGGCGGCGACTGTCGCGGGGCGAGGACCCTGGATCCGACGCCGCTTATGTCGCATTCGAGACCCATCAAGGTCAGAAGCGATATTGCAGATTTGTTCAGCATCTGTATTGTTGTTAGCGTCAATTAAACAAACGCTACTATTTTTATTAACACTAATATCTGCCGTGTTCGGGCATACAGTCCTATCATGATCTCTAAGAGAGAGTCTTCCGCAACACTAAGGCCACGCTGGCAACCCTCGGCAGCGCCACCACCACCCGTGCTATCAACGACAGATGTTATTTTGAACATAAGGCTTTTAATGTCCTGTTTAAGGATTGAGTTTTCCTGTAGAAGCAATAGTCGGACGATCACCGCGCAGTCCCTCCAGCATAGACGACTGCTCAGCAATCGTTTCCTCCAGCGAGGAAACCCTGGCGACCAGACAATTGATCGCCTCCTCCAATGCTGTGGAGGGTGCCGAATCTACACTAGCGGCCCTGAGTTTCCCCATAAGAACAGCTTTCAGGCCGTCGATCGCATTTTCCAGCAAGTCAAACCTGTTACCAAAGAGTTCCAACATGGAGGATGGCAGTGAGCAATACCGACTGCTACCTAAATCTACAACTGTACCACTCCTAGAAATGACGCTCAAGGATGGTGTTGAGGCTGTTAGTTTCGCAGATACATCACTATGTACATTAATATTCGGCGCGGAAAAATTGAAGCTCGCAGTAACCATGTCGAGCACACTATCGGGAGTGTTTACAACCATAACATCTGCGTCAACGGTACCAATGTTACTAACACCAGCAGTATCATTTCCACTATTATTATTAGTATTACTAGTACTCTTTATAGAACCTCTTATAAGCGGACTGCATGCTTTGATCGTATTTGTGGACTTATTTTGCGACATGGGAGCTATACTAGTAGTAACTGCATCGCTTTTCTTCTTTTGCAGTTTTCTTTTCCTACACTACTGACACGCAAATTTGTCACTTGTCAGAGTTACCCAGTCATGACAAATATCGTGATAGAGCCAGTCGCAATCCTTACATCTACGCATCTTGGCATTTAGCCAAAGAATTTTATTACACTTTTTAGATGACGTGCGCGACATCTTTGGTAAAAATAATAATATAAAAACAAGTGTAAATAATACTGTAGGTTCGACTAGAATAATATAATATACGCGCAATTAAATCACTGCTAAGAGTGTGACTAGATTAATTTAGAATTCAATATTTAAAATTTAAAATTCGCGCCTTAGCACCAATTTATCAAATTTAAATTTAAATTTCGCGCGCTCCGATATTCAAAACGCGCGCGCAGCGCGTATTGCTCGGGCCTAATGCATACGCGTATATTTGGACGCAAGTGTTGCCGCCTTGCAGCGAAGCATGAAACGTCGAGTCCAGCGGCGCGAGGATTTCGTACGCTTATCAACGAGGTAGATATATATTGTAACGGGCGGCGAGACGCGCATGTCGGCGCGGGTGGCTGAAGAGCGAGAAGGCCAGTAGAGGACTCGCGATTAGAGGGAAATTCGAGTCAGTTAGCTTTTGTCCGCACTCGCGATAAGTTGAGATTATGCGCGCAAAAGATTCCTAGTATTCAGCAGCAGCAACAGCAGCAAGGAAGCAGCAACAGCAGCATCGAAGGCCACAGCACCATCGAGAGCAGCAACAGAAACCAGGGGAGGCAGCAACAGCAGGAACTGCAGCACAGCAGCAGCCGCAGTAACCACTGCCACTGGTGGATCACCGCAATCGGAACACAGCAAGGTCGAGCAGGAGACTTCCTGGCCAGAGTACGACGAGGATCGATGCGATAAGAGAAAGTAGAGCTTAATTTCTATTTTATTTATGCGCGATCGACTGGCGAGGCATTTGGCCGCAGTCATTGATCCGGTAGATTTTGCGGCCTTCTCGCGACGCGAATACGCGCAACACGGACGACGGATTTCTTACTGAATAAACGCCTTTTTAGTAGAATCGGTAATGTGTTCATTTGATTATCGTCCCGATCCCTCTTCCTATTCAAACCGCCGAATACCGCCGCCTCCGCGGGCACTACACAGGAGTGTAGTGCATACTGAGCACATGAGCGAATACAGCATCTTGCAAAAGCAAAGTGCAGGAGATCTTTGCATTTGTACGGGGTACATAGGCTGTTAGCCGCCTAGAAACTACCCCATTACAATATATATATGGTCATAGGCCTGACCTCAAGTTGCGTTGACTGCGATGTGCCACTGACCAGTCCCCTCTGCAAGACGAGTGTTGATCTTCCGTGATGTGCTGGACTCTTCGTAGTTGGACTCTCGATAGACGAGGCGAAAATTATATGTTATGTTGTCAGTACATCGCGGAAAATTCCCTCCAGGCTCATAAAAAAACACCAATAGTGTGATTTGTTAGCGTCAGCATGAGAGCCAATTGGGGGGTCTTTTCCGCTGTAAGAAAATACTCCGAAGAGTGAACAGATTATTAGTAATGCGCAAAGAAAGCAGAGCGGTAGATTAGTGCTTCCTTACTTACCAGTGCGACGTCACACACAGAGTGCTTCCTATCGAGTAGAGAGAGAGAGAGAGAGAGAGAGAGAGAGAGAGAGAGAGAGAGAGAGAGAGAGAGAGAGAGGGAGGAGAGAGAGAGAGAGAGTACGAGTCGGGAAGCGTAGTTGGGAGTGTAGTGTGAAAAGTGAGAGCGCGACGTTACCGACGTTACCGATTCAACTTCTCGTATATGGAAGGAGTAAAAAGAGGAATAATATTATGCGCAAAGAAAGCAGAGCGGTAGATAGTGCTTCCTTACTTACCAGTGCGACGTCACACACAGAGTGCTTCCTATCGAGTAGAGAGAGAGAGAGAGATTAAAATTAATACTGCATAATAATAACTAATACTGCATAATAATACCTTATACTGCGTAATAATAACTAATACTGCATAATAATAATTAATACTGCATAATAATAATTAATACTACATTAAGTGGCTTTTATTCCGCGATCATTGTGACACTGAATGTACCTGACTTGTACAGATTTTTCACGGGACCTCCTTCTACACAAAGAAGAGTTTAATGAATAATGGTGATATTAACAACGTGAAAGAGCAACTCTTTTCTGACTTGTTTGCCATGTTACGAATCTCGAAGCATCAAGGGGCGCGATAGCGCCGCGCTGGCGAGTAAAAGTATACAAAGTATACGACACGACGACGGTGCGAGCTGCGGCCCTTATATACTTTAAAAAATTGGATTTCCTAACCTGAACAGAAATTTTTCGAAGGCATTTATAGTATCATTTTTACTTGAATTTGAATATATTATTCATAATGTATACATATATTTTTTGAATTTTAACATTTGAAGTGTATAATCTTCTATCGGTGTATGAGAAGCCAAGGAAACCGTTCGTGAATTCTAGGTCCTGCGCTCCGTAGTTTTTGGTGTGTGCGTGTAATTTATTTGGGAATCGCGTCGTGGTATTAAGTTTTACTGATTACGTCGTTCAGGTAGCACATTCCGTATTTGTTGGTATATAGATGTAAATATTAGTCAGCTATACAATGTATAGTAGCTGGGGATTAGATATTGTCTTTATAATTTTTTGTCGTCGAAATTCGCGGTATATTATGGTTGTTTTATATTTGTTTTCTTACAGGTAGACAGCTTTTTTTAAATATTTTTACTGTTGATACCGTATATCGTCGCTCCCAAAGAAGAGTATCAAATAGTCACGAGCCCATCACGAAGAGTAACACTTGGCCCAATCATCCAACAAAAGAGTATCACATTTGTACAATTCCCACCAAGAGTATCACTTAGGAACGTAATTTCAATGTAAGTTCAAGGTGATACTCTTTCTGGAAAATACTAGGACGTGCTACTTTTTGTGGTTACTTTGCAATGTGATACTCTTCGCGATTAATTTTGCCCTCAATACTCTTCGTTGAGAGCGACGATATAGTAATACGTATAGTCTCTATAAAAGTGGTGAAATCTACTATAAAAGAACCTTTCTAAAAGGTAAAATATTGGCGAGTAAAAGTGTCTTTACAAATATTTTTTAGTATATGCAGGCAGGTACATTATTTAAAAAAATAAAATTTACATCTCCCCTGGCATCTACAAAAACACATTTATTCAATCATATACTTTTAATCCATAGTTCAGAAGCTATTAGAACAATTTAAAAAATAAAAGCTTGAGTCGTATATTTCATTTTTATGTGGTCTTAATTATTTAAATAGTTTCTGAACTATGGATTAAAGAAGTATATATATATTTTGTTGCCTCATTTAACGTTGCTCTATTTATGCTAAGAGGCTATTCAACTACGGAGGCCTGTGATCTGTTGGGAAACAATGCACATGCGTGTATACAGTGGTGCTCGTGTCAATCGGCATAGGTCGGGGAACGCCCCCAGGGGAAAACCGGGCGACAAGCCAATCTGCTTTACCGATCGAACCATCACATTTCTACCGTATAACTGTTTCGCATTCGCCCAGGCTTAAAGCCTGTGAGGCAAGGAAAAACCTGCAATTTTCTGAAGGAAAACTGCAGGCGAAAACCCACCCCGAAACAGCCGGTGTCCTGAGTACTCTTCCCTTCGAAAACAACTCTGAAAAAAATCCCAGCCAATTTCACCGGGAATCGAATCCACGACCCCTTGAGCGACTGCGTTTTCGCTAGTTAAGACGTGCGCCAACCAACTGCCAAACAATCTAAGAACTGGTAAGTAACTGACCAGTTCTTAGGTTTTAACCTAGTTCCTATCTAGTAACTGACAAGTTCTTAGGTTCATTTCTACCAGGCTGACAACTAATTAAAGTCCAAGTTAACCCATTACGGCCTAGCAGGACGTTTTTCGGTTGCACTTTTGAACAACTGTATTTTTAGTATAATCGGGGTCTCAGAAATATCGGAGTAGTCATTTTCGACGTAAAATTCGATGATCTTTCAGAATCTGACCTTCGATTTTGCAAAAGATGAGTGGTTTAAAAGTTATAAACAAATTTATAAAAAAAACCATGGTTTGAGAAAAAAAAATCGCTTTCATTTCGATTTTCAAAATGGAAATCATTGAAATACTTGCGTCATACGTACAAATATCACGTTTTCGAACCCTAAACTAAAAGTTATGACGATTTAAATCGACTGAAAACCGTTTAAACGCACAAAATGGCGGCCAGGCCAAAAAAAATGAAATAAAAAATTTCGGAATTTTTAACTGGAAAACGAAGAGCTTTAGGGAAAAATATTATAGAACAAAAAGTGCTTAGAAGATATCAAAGAACACTTGTGAATTTTTTCAGAATTTTTTGATAGATTTTTGGATTTTCGGAAAATATGGGAAATCCAATATTCCAAAATCACCTCCGAAAATTCTGAAAAAATTCACACGAGTTGTTTGATATATTCTAAGCACTTTTTGTTCTATAACTTTTTTCCTTAAAGGCCTTCGTTTCCGAGTTAAAAATTCTGAAAGTTTTTTTTTCACGCATCTGATTATGCACAGGTATTTTGACCATTTTCCATCATCATAATATTTAAATAATAATAATACATTTTTAGCCGTCAAATAATTTTGTCCGTTGCCCGATTCTTACCACGTAGAGGTAAATGTACGTAAAGAACCTTTCGTTTGTCTTTTTTATGATTTTTATATTTTTTTTCAATTTTATGTTTTATTTTTATTTCATTTTATGTTTTTTTAATGTTTTTTTTTTTGTTCTTTTTTTAATCTCTAATAATTATTATGATCCAAATCGAAACAGGTGCCACAAAAGTAATCTTTGCAATCAATACACATCATTGTTGTTCTCTTTGAGCATTATTTAAAATTGACACAATTTCTTCTATGTTCAGTTGATGTCTTTATATGACATTTAAGTCGTTCGTCGGTTTTTTTTAGCTAAATATTTTTCAGCAATTGCCAGAGCAATGTCTTTTGAACCAATTTTGTTCTCAATGCTCGATAAATTATGAAGGACAAGCGCATTCGTAAGAGATGACTGGATTAGGCGCAGGAACATTGCCCAAGTCCATTTTTTGGCTCTTAAACATGGCATCAAGTTACTGCAATGTCCGTCGTGCAAATCAACACCACCCATATGTTTATTATAAAGTTTATTTGCCATAGGAAAAGGTATCTCGATTTTACTTTTTGATTCTTTCGAATATCTTTTTGTACTCGATAGTGGTTCAACGCCAGCGGCCGTTGAAAGTATCAAGACAGGCTTAGAATCCATCACAGTTATAAAATTCAAACCGCTTTTCTCCTCGTGTTTTACTGATACAGTACCTCTTGCTGCTTTTTTGTCCACTTCATTTTCAATATTCACCCTATTTCTTCTCACTGTTACCGTAGCTTTCAAACCTATTTTTTTTAAGTGTATCATGAGATCGGGATTACAAAAAAAATTATCGAAGTATAAATGATACTGCGTAATTTTCTTTGCGCTAGTGGATAAAAGTAACTTTTGTACCATCATTAAAACGACTCGGCTTCCCAAGGCACATTTACATAATTTTACGTCGTTATGAGTTGAATAGATATTTGACCCTTTTCCACAATAAATGTCACAGTCGAATAGATATCCATCAGGACTACAAATTCCCCACATTTTGATTCCAAAACGTGCCGGCTTGTCCTTCATAAATTGGAGTAACACAGTTCTCCCATGAAATTTTACCATCATTTCGTCTACAGACAAAACTGTAGAAAACTAACCGAATTTCTGAGCGTTTTTTTTGAAAATTTCAAGGATTGTTCTGACCCTCCAAGCCCTGTCATCTAAACTTTGTTCTTCTAGTTTCGAGAATTTTATTTTCGACTTGATTGTAAGAAATTTAACTCGAGCCATTGTTGCAATAGGACACGATAGCAATAAATTGTTAGACCAATAGTCTCTTTGGGACTTTCGTTGATTGAACATAGATGTAATGATTATACCCACAAAAATATCTAAATCAATCATCGTCAAATTATAACCATTCTCACGAGTACTATCAATTATGTGATTTTTAAACTCTAAAGAAAAGAAAAGTTCAAATAACTCTACGAGAGAAGAGTCACGAATGAACTTTATGGTTTTTGCGGGTAACAGATTTTCATTTTCAGGGTAATTATTATACTTATATTCTCCATTTTTCCATGAATAAATGTAGTCTGGCTCTAATTTAGATTGATTTTCATCGTAGCTGTCCAGTACTTTAGAATAACTGACATTTGGTATAGAATTCTATACTATTATTTCTATACATTGAACATAATCAGATTTTTTTCGACGCTTTGCCATGGAATGCGACATATTATGAGGAAATGTCCATAAGTTATCAAGAAGATAAAAAGACGAAGAGTTTCAAAAAATATTTGAAGAAGATGAAAATGTTATAGATTATGTTCAAAAATATTGGGAATAAATATTTGAAAATTTTATTTGTTTTGAGGATATTAAGTTAATAATAATGATGATGAAATTCGGTTTATCGGAAAAGTACTTTGTAAGTTGATACAGTAAAATTTTAACAACTTCCAGTGATATGAATATCGATACAACGGAAAATATGCAAATAAACAGCGTAGTAAATTAGATGCGTGAAAAAAAGACTTTCAGAATTTTTAACTCGGAAACGAAGGCCTTTAGGGAAAAATATTATAGAACAAAAAGTGCTTAGAAGATATCAGAGAACACGTGTGAATTTTTTCAGAATTTTTTGATAGATTTTTAGATTTTCGGAAAATATGGGAAATCCGATTTTACAAAATCACCTCCGAAAATTCTGAAAAAATTCACACGAGTTTTTTGATATATTCTAAGCGCTTTTTGTTCTATAACTTTTTTCCTTAAAGGCCTTCGTTTCCGAGTTAAAAATTCTGAAAGTTTTTTTTTCACGCATCTGATTATGCACAGGTATTTTGACCATTTTCCATCATCATAATATTTAAATAATAATAATACATTTTTAGCCGTCAAATAATTTTGTCCGTTGCCCGATTCTTACCACGTAGAGGTAAATGTACGTAAAGAACCTTTCGTTTGTCTTTTTTATGATTTTTATATTTTTTTTCAATTTTATGTTTTATTTTTATTTCATTTTATGTTTTTTTAATGTTTTTTTTTTTTGTTCTTTTTTTAATCTCTAATAATTATTATGATCCAAATCGAAACAGGTGCCACAAAAGTAATCTTTGCAATCAATACACATCATTGTTGTTCTCTTTGAGCATTATTTAAAATTGACACAATTTCTTCTATGTTCAGTTGATGTCTTTATATGACATTTAAGTCGTTCGTCGGTTTTTTTAGCTAAATATTTTTCAGCAATTGCCAGAGCAATGTCTTTTGAACCAATTTTGTTCTCAATGCTCGATAAATTATGAAGGACAAGCGCATTCGTAAGAGATGACTGGATTAGGCGCAGGAACATTGCCCAAGTCCATTTTTTGGCTCTTAAACATGGCATCAAGTTACTGCAATGTCCGTCGTGCAAATCAACACCACCCATATGTTTATTATAAAGTTTATTTGCCATAGGAAAAGGTATCTCGATTTTACTTTTTGATTCTTTCGAATATCTTTTTGTACTCGATAGTGGTTCAACGCCAGCGGCCGTTGAAAGTATCAAGACAGGCTTAGAATCCATCACAGTTATAAAATTCAAACCGCTTTTCTCCTCGTGTTTTACTGATACAGTACCTCTTGCTGCTTTTTTGTCCACTTCATTTTCAATATTCACCCTATTTCTTCTCACTGTTACCGTAGCTTTCAAACCTATTTTTTTTAAGTGTATCATGAGATCGGGATTACAAAAAAAATTATCGAAGTATAAATGATACTGCGTAATTTTCTTTGCGCTAGTGGATAAAAGTAACTTTTGTACCATCATTAAAACGACTCGGCTTCCCAAGGCACATTTACATAATTTTACGTCGTTATGAGTTGAATAGATATTTGACCCTTTTCCACAATAAATGTCACAGTCGAATAGATATCCATCAGGACTACAAATTCCCCACATTTTGATTCCAAAACGTGCCGGCTTGTCCTTCATAAATTGGAGTAACACAGTTCTCCCATGAAATTTTACCATCATTTCGTCTACAGACAAAACTGTAGAAAACTAACCGAATTTCTGAGCGTTTTTTTTGAAAATTTCAAGGATTGTTCTGACCCTCCAAGCCCTGTCATCTAAACTTTGTTCTTCTAGTTTCGAGAATTTTATTTTCGACTTGATTGTAAGAAATTTAACTCGAGCCATTGTTGCAATAGGGCACGATAGCAATAAATTGTTAGACCAATAGTCTCTTTGGGACTTTCGTTGATTGAACATAGATGTAATGATTATACCCACAAAAATATCTAAATCAATCATCGTCAAATTATAACCATTCTCACGAGTACTATCAATTATGTGATTTTTAAACTCTAAAGAAAAGAAAAGTTCAAATAACTCTACGAGAGAAGAGTCACGAATGAACTTTATGGTTTTTGCGGGTAACAGATTTTCATTTTCAGGGTAATTATTATACTTATATTCTCCATTTTTCCATGAATAAATGTAGTCTGGCTCTAATTTAGATTGATTTTCATCGTAGCTGTCCAGTACTTTAGAATAACTGACATTTGGTATAGAATTCTATACTATTATTTCTATACATTGAACATAATCAGATTTTTTTCGACGCTTTGCCATGGAATGCGACATATTATGAGGAAATGTCCATAAGTTATCAAGAAGATAAAAAGACGAAGAGTTTCAAAAAATATTTGAAGAAGATGAAAATGTTATAGATTATGTTCAAAAATATTGGGAATAAATATTTGAAAATTTTATTTGTTTTGAGGATATTAAGTTAATAATAATGATGATGAAATTCGGTTTATCGGAAAAGTACTTTGTAAGTTGATACAGTAAAATTTTAACAACTTCCAGTGATATGAATATCGATACAACGGAAAATATGCAAATAAACAGCGTAGTAAATTAGATGCGTGAAAAAAAGACTTTCAGAATTTTTAACTCGGAAACGAAGGCCTTTAGGGAAAAATATTATAGAACAAAAAGTGCTTAGAAGATATCAGAGAACACGTGTGAATTTTTTCAGAATTTTTTGATAGATTTTTAGATTTTCGGAAAATATGGGAAATCCGATTTTACAAAATCACCTCCGAAAATTCTGAAAAAATTTACACGAGTTTTTTGATATATTCTAAGCGCTTTTTGTTCTATAACTTTTTTCCCTAAAGCTCTTCGTTTTCGAGTTAAAAATTCCGAAATTTTTTATTTCATTTTTTTGGGCCTGGCCGCCATTTTGTGCGTTTAATCGTTTTTCAGTCGATCTAAATCGTCATAACTTTTAGTTTAGGGTTCGAAGACGCGATATTTGTACGTATGACGCAAGTATTTCAATGATTTCCATTTTGAAAATCGAAATGAAAGCGATTTTTTTTTCTCAAACCATGTTTTTTTTTTATAAATTTGTATATAACTTTTAAACCACTCATCTTTTGCAAAATCGAAGGTAAGATTCCGAAAGATCATCAAATTTTACGTCGAAAATGACTACTCCGATATTTCTGAGACCCCGATTATACTAAAAATACAGTGGTTCTAAAGTGCAACCGAAAAACTTCCTGTTAGGCCGTAATGGGTTAATTCCAGAAAAATACAATTAGGTTCATATTTTGCAAATAAAGATTATAAAATATATCTTTGTGACAACACTTTTTGACTTCCAGTATATAAATGGGTTTATTTGTATTTTTATCTTAGCTATAATCTTCTGACCGCATCAGCAGAAATCCAAAATTGCGAAAAATGTATTGGACATTAGGAGAAGGTTGAAAGTGCACCGAAAAGACTTTTATATGGTTTTTATAAAATTCGCAATTCTGAGATTAGCTGCGTTCAAATTTTCATCTTAGCTGCCATTAATATCTATTAAGAAAATACTAAGCTCGGTAAGAAGTCGTTTAAACGCTTTTGATAATTTTCAGTCATCTCAAAGTTAGCTCATTTGTATTTTCATATTAACCGCATTTGCAGTAATCAACAATTACTGAAGATTAAATTAAATTACAAAAAAAAAATTTTTCAGGGTGAATCACCCGTATAAAAATCAATAATTGCTTAAAACTAAAAAAAGTTACATACAATGGTTTACAAATTTAAATACTTTCGCTTGTAGACTTCATAAATAATTGAATGTACCATTTTTTGGTTTAAGTAATTATTGATTTTTATATCGGTGACTCGCGCTGAAATTGTTCAAGGAACAAATCATTTTTTCAAAGAATATAAAGATCTCTAGTGTTGAAGGTTTAGCGTGTAGAAATAATCAGAAGCAGCTGGTTTACTAAATTGGAGCCCAAAACACAATAGAAAGACACAGAAACAAAACAAACTCTGAACTCTAAAACGGAGGAAGTCGCAAAACGAAAAAGAGGACGACTAAGAAAAATCAGCTGTTGAAGAAAAAGTATATCCAGCTGACGAACGAACTCAAGCTTTGATTGCAGACGTTAACGGTAATTCTCTTTCATATATTGAAGCTATGATGCCAAAAGAAGTCAAGTAGACAGAAGCAATGATGAATAAAGTTATATGCTCGCAGTTATAGGCTCGCACTCGAGATTTGGGGACATGAAACTCTAATGAATAGAGCTTTGCAGATTACACGAGTGAACAGTTTTAAATAATATAGTGTTCCAATTTGATTAATAAATCCGTATTTTCACGTAGACATGTGTCACCTTTATGCAGTTTCCATTTTCATTTAGAATTATCAATAAAATGGCGCTGCAAATTAAGGCCATTGCAAACCTGGTACAATCCATCTACACGTTTAATATTTCCTATAATATTACGGGGCAATTCTTAGCTTGTATTCTCCGAAATATGATACAATATTTAAAAAAGAGATAATATACGGTTTCAATTTGATTAATCAATCCCTATTTTCACGTGGACATGTGTCACCTTTATGCAGTTTCCATTTTCATTTAGAATTCTCAATAAAATAACGCTACAAATTAAGGCCATTGCAAAGCATAGTACAATCCATCTACACGTTTGATATTTCCTACCATATTACGGGGCAACTATTAGTTTACATTTCCTGAGCTACGATAAAATATCTTAGAACATATAATACAGTTTTCTAATTTGATTAAGAACTCCCTATTTTCACGTAGTCCTCTGTCACCTTTATGCAATTTCCATTTTCCTTCAGAATTCGCAATAAAATAGCGCTGCAAATTAAGGCCATTACAAAACCTAGTACAATCCATCTACATGTTTAATATTTCCTATAGTATTACGAGGCAATTATTATCTTGTATTCTCCGAATTATGATAAAATATTTAAAAAAGAGATAATATAATGTTCCAATTGGATTAATCAATCCCTATTTTCACGTGGACATCTGTCACCTTTATGCAGTTTCCATTTTCATTTAGAATTATCAATAAAATGGCGCTGCAAATTAAGGCCGTTGCAAACCTGGTACAATCCATCTACACATTTAATATTTCCTATAATATTACGGGGCAATTCTTAGCTTGTATTCTCCGAAATATGATAAAATATTTAAAAAAGAGATAATATACGGTTTCAATTTGATTAATCAATCCCTATTTTCACGTGGACATGTGTCACCTTTATGCAGTTTCCATTTTCATTTAGAATTCTCAATAAAATAGCGCTACAAATTAAGGCCATTGCAAAGCATAGTACAATCCATCTACACGTTTGATATTTCCTACCATATTACGGGGCAACTATTAGTTTACATTTCCTGAGCTACGATAAAATATCTTAGAACATATAATACAGTTTTCTAATTTGATTAAGAACTCCCTATTTTCACGTAGTCATCTGTCACCTTTATGCAATTTCCATTTTCCTTCAGAATTCGCAATAAAATAGCGCTGCAAATTAAGGCCATTACAAAACCTAGTACAATCCATCTACACGTTTAATATTTCCTATAATATTACGGGGCAATTATTAGCTTGTATTCTCCGAATTATGATAAAATATTTAAAAAAGAGATAATATAATGTTCCAATTGGATTAATCAATCCCTATTTTCACGTGGACATCTGTCACCTTTATGCAGTTTCCATTTTCATTTAGAATTATCAATAAAATGGCGCTGCAAATTAAGGCCATTGCAAACCTGGTACAATCCATCTACACGTTTAATATTTCCTATAATATTACGGGGCAATTCTTAGCTTGTATTCTCCGAAATATGATAAAATATTTAAAAAAGAGATAATATACGGTTTCAATTTGATTAATCAATCCCTATTTTCACGTGGACATGTGTCACCTTTATGCAGTTTCCATTTTCATTTAGAATTCTCAATAAAATAGCGCTACAAATTAAGGCCATTGCAAAGCATAGTACAATCCATCTACACGTTTGATATTTCCTACCATATTACGGGGCAACTATTAGTTTACATTTCCTGAGCTACGATAAAATATCTTAGAACATATAATACAGTTTTCTAATTTGATTAAGAACTCCCTATTTTCACGTAGTCATCTGTCACCTTTATGCAATTTCCATTTTCCTTCAGAATTCGCAATAAAATAGCGCTGCAAATTAAGGCCATTACAAAACCTAGTACAATCCATCTACACGTTTAATATTTCCTATAATATTACGGGGCAATTATTAGCTTGTATTCTCCGAATTATGATAAAATATTTAAAAAAGAGATAATATAATGTTCCAATTGGATTAATCAATCCCTATTTTCACGTGGACATCTGTCACCTTTATGCAGTTTCCATTTTCATTTAGAATTATCAATAAAATGGCGCTGCAAATTAAGGCCATTGCAAACCTGGTACAATCCATCTACACGTTTAATATTTCCTATAATATTACGGGGCAATTCTTAGCTTGTATTCTCCGAAATATGATAAAATATTTAAAAAAGAGATAATATACGGTTTCAATTTGATTAATCAATCCCTATTTTCACGTGGACATGTGTCACCTTTATGCAGTTTCCATTTTCATTTAGAATTCTCAATAAAATAACGCTACAAATTAAGGCCATTGCAAAGCATAGTACAATCCATCTACACGTTTGATATTTCCTACCATATTACGGGGCAACTATTAGTTTACATTTCCTGAGCTACGATAAAATATCTTAGAACATATAATACAGTTTTCTAATTTGATTAAGAACTCCCTATTTTCACGTAGTCCTCTGTCACCTTTATGCAATTTCCATTTTCCTTCAGAATTCGCAATAAAATAGCGCTGCAAATTAAGGCCATTACAAAACCTAGTACAATCCATCTACATGTTTAATATTTCCTATAGTATTACGAGGCAATTATTATCTTGTATTCTCCGAATTATGATAAAATATTTAAAAAAGAGATAATATAATGTTCCAATTGGATTAATCAATCCCTATTTTCACGTGGACATCTGTCACCTTTATGCAGTTTCCATTTTCATTTAGAATTATCAATAAAATGGCGCTGCAAATTAAGGCCGTTGCAAACCTGGTACAATCCATCTACACATTTAATATTTCCTATAATATTACGGGGCAATTCTTAGCTTGTATTCTCCGAAATATGATAAAATATTTAAAAAAGAGATAATATACGGTTTCAATTTGATTAATCAATCCCTATTTTCACGTGGACATGTGTCACCTTTATGCAGTTTCCATTTTCATTTAGAATTCTCAATAAAATAGCGCTACAAATTAAGGCCATTGCAAAGCATAGTACAATCCATCTACACGTTTGATATTTCCTACCATATTACGGGGCAACTATTAGTTTACATTTCCTGAGCTACGATAAAATATCTTAGAACATATAATACAGTTTTCTAATTTGATTAAGAACTCCCTATTTTCACGTAGTCATCTGTCACCTTTATGCAATTTCCATTTTCCTTCAGAATTCGCAATAAAATAGCGCTGCAAATTAAGGCCATTACAAAACCTAGTACAATCCATCTACATGTTTAATATTTCCTATAGTATTACGAGGCAATTATTAGCTTGTATTCTCCGAATTATGATAAAATATTTAAAAAAGAGATAATATAATGTTCCAATTGGATTAATCAATCCCTATTTTCACGTGGACATCTGTCACCTTTATGCAGTTTCCATTTTCATTCAAAATTCTCAATAAAATGGCGCTGCAAATCAAGGCCATTGCCAAGCATAGTACAATCCATCTGCATGTTTAATATTTTCTAAATTATTACGGGGCAATTCTTAGTTTGTATTCCCCGAACTATGATAAAATATTTAAAAAAGAGATAATATACGGTTTCAATTTGATTAATCAATCCCTATTTTCACGTGGACATCTGTCACGTTTAGGCAGTTTCCATTTCAATTTAGAATTCTCAATAAAATGGCGCTGCAAATTAAGGCCATTGCAAAGCCTAGTACAATCCATCTACAAGTTTAATATTTCCTATAGTATTACGAGGCAATTATTAGTTTGTATTCCCCGAACTATGATAAAATATTTAAAAAAGAGATAATATAGTGTTCCAATTTGTTTAATAAATCCCTATATTCACGTTGACATCTACACGTTTAATATTTCCTACCATATTACGGGGTAACTATTAGTTTACATTTCCTGATCTACGATAAAATATCTTAGAATATATAATACAGTTTTCTAATTTGATTAATAATTCCCTATTTTCACGTAGACGTCTGTATCGTTTATGCAATTTCCATTTTCATTCAGAATTCGCAATAATATTGAGCTACAAATTAAGGCCATTGCAAAGCCTACTACAATCCATCTACACGTTTATTATTTCCTATAATATCACGGGGCAACTATTAGTTTACACTCCCCAAGCTACGATAAAATATTTAATAAAGAGATAATATAGTGTTCCAATTTGATTAATAATTCCGTATTTTGACGTAGACATGTGTCACCTTTATGCAGATTCCATTTTCATATAGGATTCTCAATCAAATAGCGCTGCAAATTAAGGCCATTGCAAAGCCTAGTACAATCCATCTACACGTTTAATATTTCCTATAATATTACGGGGCAATTATTAGTTTGTATTCCCCGAACTACGATAAAATATATAAAAAAGAGATAATATAGTGTTCCAATTTGATTAATAAATCCCTATATTCACGTAGACATCTGTCACGTTTAGGCAGTTTCCATTTTCATTTAGAATTCTCAATAAAATGGCGCTGCAAATTAAGGCCACTGCAAAGCCTAGTACAATCCATCTACACATTTAATATTTCCTATAATATTACGGGGCAATTCTTAGCTTGTATTCTCCGAAATATGATAAAATATTTAAAAAAGAGATAATATACGGTTTCAATTTGATTAATCAATCCCTATTTTCACGTGGACATGTGTCACCTTTATGCAGTTTCCATTTTCATTTAGAATTCTCAATAAAATAGCGCTACAAATTAAGGCCATTGCAAAGCATAGTACAATCCATCTACACGTTTGATATTTCCTACCATATTACGGGGCAACTATTAGTTTACATTTCCTGAGCTACGATAAAATATCTTAGAACATATAATACAGTTTTCTAATTTGATTAAGAACTCCCTATTTTCACGTAGTCATCTGTCACCTTTATGCAATTTCCATTTTCCTTCAGAATTCGCAATAAAATAGCGCTGCAAATTAAGGCCATTACAAAACCTAGTACAATCCATCTACATGTTTAATATTTCCTATAGTATTACGAGGCAATTATTAGCTTGTATTCTCCGAATTATGATAAAATATTTAAAAAAGAGATAATATAATGTTCCAATTGGATTAATCAATCCCTATTTTCACGTGGACATCTGTCACCTTTATGCAGTTTCCATTTTCATTCAAAATTCTCAATAAAATGGCGCTGCAAATCAAGGCCATTGCCAAGCATAGTACAATCCATCTGCATGTTTAATATTTTCTAAATTATTACGGGGCAATTCTTAGTTTGTATTCCCCGAACTATGATAAAATATTTAAAAAAGAGATAATATACGGTTTCAATTTGATTAATCAATCCCTATTTTCACGTGGACATCTGTCACCTTTATGCAGTTTCCATTTTCATTTAGAATTATCAATAAAATGGCGCTGCAAATTAAGGCCGTTGCAAACCTGGTACAATCCATCTACACATTTAATATTTCCTATAATATTACGGGGCAATTCTTAGCTTGTATTCTCCGAAATATGATAAAATATTTAAAAAAGAGATAATATACGGTTTCAATTTGATTAATCAATCCCTATTTTCACGTGGACATGTGTCACCTTTATGCAGTTTCCATTTTCATTTAGAATTCTCAATAAAATGGCGCTGCAAATTAAGGCCACTGCAAAGCCTAGTACAATCCATCTACACGTTTGATATTTCCTACCATATTACGGGGCAACTATTAGTTTACATTCCCTGAGCTACGATAAAATATCTTAGAACATATAATACAGTTTTCTAATTTGATTAAGAACTCCCTATTTTCACGTAGTCCTCTGTCACCTTTATGCAATTTCCATTTTCCTTCAGAATTCGCAATAAAATAGCGCTGCAAATTAAGGCCATTACAAAACCTAGTACAATCCATCTACATGTTTAATATTTCCTATAGTATTACGAGGCAATTATTATCTTGTATTCTCCGAATTATGATAAAATATTTAAAAAAGAGATAATATAATGTTCCAATTGGATTAATCAATCCCTATTTTCACGTGGACATCTGTCACCTTTATGCAGTTTCCATTTTCATTTAGAATTATCAATAAAATGGCGCTGCAAATTAAGGCCGTTGCAAACCTGGTACAATCCATCTACACATTTAATATTTCCTATAATATTACGGGGCAATTCTTAGCTTGTATTCTCCGAAATATGATAAAATATTTAAAAAAGAGATAATATACGGTTTCAATTTGATTAATCAATCCCTATTTTCACGTGGACATGTGTCACCTTTATGCAGTTTCCATTTTCATTTAGAATTCTCAATAAAATAGCGCTACAAATTAAGGCCATTGCAAAGCATAGTACAATCCATCTACACGTTTGATATTTCCTACCATATTACGGGGCAACTATTAGTTTACATTTCCTGAGCTACGATAAAATATCTTAGAACATATAATACAGTTTTCTAATTTGATTAAGAACTCCCTATTTTCACGTAGTCATCTGTCACCTTTATGCAATTTCCATTTTCCTTCAGAATTCGCAATAAAATAGCGCTGCAAATTAAGGCCATTACAAAACCTAGTACAATCCATCTACATGTTTAATATTTCCTATAGTATTACGAGGCAATTATTAGCTTGTATTCTCCGAATTATGATAAAATATTTAAAAAAGAGATAATATAATGTTCCAATTGGATTAATCAATCCCTATTTTCACGTGGACATCTGTCACCTTTATGCAGTTTCCATTTTCATTCAAAATTCTCAATAAAATGGCGCTGCAAATCAAGGCCATTGCAAAGCATAGTACAATCCATCTGCATGTTTAATATTTTCTAAATTATTACGGGGCAATTATTAGTTTGTATTCCCCGAACTATGATAAAATATTTAAAAAAGAGATAATATAATGTTCCAATTGGATTAATCAATGCCAATTTTCACGTAGACATCTGTCACGTTTAGGCAGTTTCCATTTCGATTTAGAATTCTCAATAAAATGGCGCTGCAAATTAAGGCCATTGCAAAGCCTAGTACAATCCATCTACATGTTTAATATTTCCTATAGTATTACGGGGCAATTATTAGTTTGTATTCCCCGAACTATGATAAAATATTTAAAAAAGAGATAATATAGTGTTCCAATTTGTTTAATAAATCCCTATATTCACGTTGACATCTACACGTTTAATATTTCCTACCATATTACGGGGTAACTATTAGTTTACATTTCCTGATCTACGATAAAATATCTTAGAATATATAATACAGTTTTCTAATTTGATTAATAATTCCCTATTTTCACGTAGACGTCTGTATCGTTTATGCAATTTCCATTTTCATTCAGAATTCGCAATAATATTGAGCTACAAATTAAGGCCATTGCAAAGCCTACTACAATCCATCTACACGTTTATTATTTCCTATAATATCACGGGGCAACTATTAGTTTACACTCCCCAAGCTACGATAAAATATTTAATAAAGAGATAATATAGTGTTCCAATTTGATTAATAATTCCGTATTTTGACGTAGACATGTGTCACCTTTATGCAGATTCCATTTTCATATAGGATTCTCAATCAAATAGCGCTGCAAATTAAGGCCATTGCAAAGCCTAGTACAATCCATCTACACGTTTAATATTTCCTATAATATTACGGGGCAATTATTAGTTTGTATTCCCCGAACTACGATAAAATATATAAAAAAGAGATAATATAGTGTTCCAATTTGATTAATAAATCCCTATATTCACGTAGACATCTGTCACGTTTAGGCAGTTTCCATTTTCATTTAGAATTCTCAATAAAATGGCGCTGCAAATTAAGGCCACTGCAAAGCCTAGTACAATCCATCTACATGTTTAATATTTCCTATAGTATTACGGGGCAATTATTAGTTTGTATTCCTCGAACTATGATAAAATATTTAAAAAAGAGATAATATAATGTTCCAATTGGATAAATCAATGCCAATTTTCACGTAGACATCTGTGACGTTTAGGCAGTTTCCATTTTCATTCAGAACTTTCAATAAAATGCCGCTGCAAATTAAGGCCATTGCAAAGCCTAGAACAATCCATCTACATGTTTAATATTTCCTATAGTATCACGGGGTCATTATTAGTTTGTATTCCCCGAACTATGATAAAATATTTAAAAAAGAGATACTATAGTGTTCCAATTTGATTAATGAATCCGTATATTCACGTAGACATCTGTCACCTTTATGCAGTTTCCATATTCATTTAGAATTCTCTATAAAATAGTGCTGCAAATTAAGGCCATTGCAAAGGCTAACACAATCCATCTACACGTTTAATATTTCCTATAATATTACGGACCAACTATTAGTTTGTATTCTCCGAATTATGATAAAATATTTAAAAAAGAGATAATATAATGTTCCAATTGGATTAATCAATCCCTATTTTCACGTGGACATCTGTCACCTTTATGCAGTTTCCATTTTCATTCAAAATTCTCAATAAAATGGCGCTGCAAATCAAGGCCATTGCAAACCTGGTACAATCCATCTACACGTTTAATATTTCCTATAATATTACGGGGCAATTCTTAGCTTGTATTCTCCGAAATATGATAAAATATTTAAAAAAGAGATAATATACGGTTTCAATTTGATTAATCAATCCCTATTTTCACGTGGACATCTGTCACGTTTAGGCAGTTTCCATTTCAATTTAGAATTCTCAATAAAATGGCGCTGCAAATTAAGGCCATTGCAAAGCCTAGTACAATCCATCTACAAGTTTAATATTTCCTATAGTATTACGAGGCAATTATTAGTTTGTATTCCCCGAACTATGATAAAATATTTAAAAAAGAGATAATATAGTGTTCCAATTTGATTAATAAATCCGTATTTTCACGTAGACATCTGTCACCTTTATGCAGTTTGCATTTTCAATTAGAATTCTCAATAAAATGGCGCTGCAAATTAAGGCCATTGCAAAGCCTAGTACAATCCATCTACATGTTTAATATTTCCTGTAGTATTACGGGGCAATTATTAGTTTGTATTCCCCGAACTATGATAAAATATTTAAAAATGAGATAATATAATGTTCCAATTGGATTAATCAATGCCAATTTTCACGTAGACATCTGTCACGTTTAGGCAGTTTCCATTTCGATTTAGAATTCTCAATAAAATGGCGCTGCAAATTAAGGCCATTGCAAAGCCTAGTACAATCCATCTACATGTTTAATATTTCCTATAGTATTACGGGGCAATTATTAGTTTGTATGTCCCGTGTGCGTCCCACGTGAGGAAAAGCAATGCGTGTAGGTGGACTTGGCTTATTGCACGGTCGAGTGCGAAAGCAATGCGTGTGGGTGGACTTGTCTTATTGCACGGTCGAGTGAGAAAGCAATGCGCGTGGGTGGACTTGCTTATTGCTCGGTCGAGTGAGAAAGCAATGCGCGTGAGATAACTTTGGGGATTCGGATCCCTAGGAGAAAAGCAATGCGTGTGGGTGGACTTGTGGACTTTGTCCTCGCGCATAACTCACAATTGCTCGCACATAACTTACTAATATTCGCACATAACTTACTAATGCTCGCACATAACACGCCACTGCTCGCACATAACACGCAACTGCTCGCACATAACTCACTACTGCTCGCACATAACTTACTATTGCTCGCACATAACTCGCTACTGCTCGCACATAACTCACTACTGCTCGCACATAACTTACTAATGCTCGCACATAACTCGCTACTGCTCGCACATAACTCACTACTGCTCGCATATAACTTACTATCGCTCGCACATAAGCCACAAATGCTCGCACATAACTCGCTACTGCTGGCACATAACTCACTACTGCTCGCACATAACTTACTAATGCTCGCACATAACCTACTCATGCTCGCACATAATACGCAACAGCTCGCACATAACTTACATTCGCTCGCATATAAGCCACTACTGCTCGCACATAACACACTACTGCTCGCACATAACTTACTAATGGTCGCACATAACTAGCTACTGCTCGCACATAACTCACTACTGCTCGCACATAACTCACTTATCCTCGCACATAACTTACATATGCTCGCACATAACTCACGAATGCTCGCACATAACATACTAATGCTCGCACATAACTCGCAACTGCTCGCACATAACTTACAATCGCTCGCACATAACTTTCTAGCGCTCGCACATAAGCCACTACTGCTCGCACATAACTCGCAGCTGCTCGCACATAACTCACTACTGCTCGCACATAACTTACTGATGCTCGCACATAACTCGCTACTGCTCGCACATAACTCACTACTCCTCGCACAGAACTTACTATTGCTCGCACATAACTTACAATCGCTCGCACATAACTTTCTAGCGCTCGCACATAAGCCACTACTGCTCGCACATAACTCGCAGCTGCTCGCACATAACTCACTACTGCTCGCACATAACTCACTACTGCTCGCACATAACTTACATATGCTCGCACATAACTCACTACTGCTCGCACATAACTCACTACTGCTCGCATATAACTTACAATTGCTCGCACATAAGGCACAAATGCTCGCACATAACTTAATATCTCTCGCACATAAGGCACAAACGCTCGCACATAACACGCAACTGCTCGCACAAAACTCGCAACTGCTCGCACATAACTTACAATCGCTCGCACATAAGGTACAACTGCTCGCACATAACTCGTATTTGCTCGCAGATAACTTATAATCGCTCGCACATAAGGCACAAATGCTCGCACATAACCTACTCATGCTCGCACATAATACGCAACTGCTCGCACATAACTTACATTCGCTCGCACATAAGCCACTACTGCTCGCACATAACACACTACTGCTCGCACATGACTTACTAATGGTCGCACACAACTAGCTACTGCTCGCACATAACTCACTACTGCTCGCACATAACTCACTTATTCTCGCACATAACTTACATATGCTCGCACATAACTCACGAATGCTCGCACATAACTTACTAATGCTGGCACATAACTCGCAACTGCTCGCACATAACTTACAATCGCTCGCACATAACTTTATAGCGCTCCCACATAAGCCACTACTGCTCGCACATAACTCGCAGCTGCTCGCACATAACTCACTACTGCTCGCACATAACTTACTGATGCTCGCCCATAACTCGCTACTGCTCGCACATAACTCACTACTTCTCGCACAGAACTTACTATTGCTCGCACATAACTCGCTACTGCTCGCACATAACTCACTACTGCTCGCACATAACTCACTTATCCTTGCACATAACTTACATATGCTCGCACATAACTCACGAATGCTCGCACATAACTTACTATTGCTCGCACTTAACTCGCAACTGCTCGCACATAACTTACAATCGCTCGCACATAACTTTCTAGCGCTCGCACATAAGCCACTACTGCTCGCACATAACTCGCAGCTGCTCGCACATAACTCACTACTGCTCGCACATAACTCACTACTGCTCGCACATAACTTACATATGCTCGCACATAACTCACTACTGCTCGCACATAACTTACTGATGCTCGCACATAACTCGCTACTGCTCGCACATAATTTACTATCGCTCGCACATAACTCACTACTGCTCGCACATAACTTACTGATGCTCGCACATAACTCGCTACTGCTCGCACATAACTCACTACTGCTCGCACATAACTTACTAATGCTCGCACATAGCTCGCTACTGCTCGCACCTAACTCACTACTGCTCGCATATAACTTACAATTGCTCGCACATAAGGCACAAATGTTCGCACATAACTTACTATCGCTCGCACATAAGGCACAAACGCTCGCACATAACTTACAATCGCTCGCACATAAGGCACAACTGTCGCACATAACTCGTATTTGCTCGCACATAACTTATAATCGCTCGCACATAAGGCACAAATGCTCGCACATAACCTACTAATGCTCGCACATAATACGCAACTGCTCGCACATAACTTACATTCGCTCGCACATAAGCCACATTTGCTCGCACATAACTCACTACTGCTCGCACATAACTTACTAATGCTCGCACATAACACGCCACTGCTCGCACATAACACGCAACTACTCGCACAAAACTCGCAACTGCTCGCACATAACTTACAATCGCTCGCACATAAGCCACTACTGCTCGCACATAACTCACTACTGCTCGCACAGAACTTACTATTGCTCGCACATAACTCGCTACTGCTCGCACATAACTCACTACTGCTCGCATATAACTTACAATTGCTCGCACATAAGGCACAAATGCTCGCACATAACTTAATATCGCTCCCACATAACACACTACTGCTCGCACATAACTTACTAATGGTCGCACATAACTAGCTACTGCTCGCACATAACTCACTACTGCTCGCACATAACTCACTTATCCTTGCACATAACTTACATATGCTCGCACATAACTCACGAATGCTCGCACATAACTTACTAATGCTCGCACATAACTCGCAACTGCTCGCACATAACTTACAATCGCTCGCACATAACTTTCTAGCGCTCGCACATAAGCCACTACTGCTCGCACATAACTCGCAGCTGCTCGCACATAACTCACTACTGCTCGCACATAACTTACTGATGCTCGCACATAACTCGCTACTGCTCGCACATAACTCACTACTGCTCGCATATAACTTACAATTGCTCGCACATAAGGCACAAATGCTCGCACATAACTTAATATCGCTCGCACATAACACACTACTGCTCGCACATAACTTACTAATGGTCGCACATAACTAGCTACTGCTCGCACATAACTCACTACTGCTCGCACATAACTCACTTATCCTTGCACATAACTTACATATGCTCGCACATAACTCACGAATACTCGCACATAACTTACTAATGCTCGCACATAACTCGCAACTGCTGGCACATAACTTACAATCGCTCGCACATAACTTTCTAGCGCTCGCACATAAGCCACTACTGCTCGCACATAACTCGCAGCTGCTCGCACATAACTCACTACTGCTCGCACATAACTTACTGATGCTCGCACATAACTCGCTACTGCTCGCACATAACTCACTACTGCTCGCACAGAACTTACTATTGCTCGCACAGAACTTACTATTGCTCGCACATAACTCGATACTGCTCGCACATAACTCACTACTGCTCGCACATAACTTACTAATGCTCGCACATAACTCGCTACTGCTCGCACATAACTCACTACTGCTCGCATATAACTTACAATTGCTCGGACATAAGCCACTACTGCTCGCACATATCACACTACTGCTCTCACATAAGGCACAATCGCTCGCACATAACTTACAATCGCTCGCACATAAGGCACTACTGCTCGCACATAACTCGCTACTGCTCGCACATAACTTACATATGCCCGCACATAACTCACTACTGCTCGCACATAACTTACTATCGCTCGCACATAAGCCACAAATGCTCGCACATAACTCGCTACTGCTCGCACATAACTCACTACTGCTCGCACATAACTTACTATTGCTCGTACATATCTCGCTACTGCTCCACACAACTCACTACTGCTCGCACATAACTCACTTATCCTCGCACATAACTTACATATGCTCGCACATAACTCACGAATACTCGCACATAACTTACAAATGCTCGCACATAACTCGCTACTGCTCGCACATAACTCACTACTGCTCGCACATAACTTACTATTGCTCGCACATAACTCGCTACTGCTCCCACATAGCTCACTACTCCTCGCACATAACTTACTAATGCTCGCACATAACTCACTACTGCTCGCACATAACTCACTACTGCTCGCATATAACTTACAATTGCTCGCACATAAGGCACAAATGCTCGCACATAACCTACTCATGCTCGCACATAATACGCAACTGCTCGCACATAACTTACATTCGCTCGCACATAAGCCACTACTGCTCGCACATAACACACTACTGCTCGCACATGACTTACTAATGGTCGTACACAACTAGCTACTGCTCGTACATAACTCACTACTGCTCGCACATAACTCACTTATTCTCGCACATAACTTACATATGCTCGCACATAACTCACGAATGCTCGCACATAACTTACTAATGCTGGCACATAACTCGCAACTGCTCGCACATAACTTACAATCGCTCGCACATAACTTTATAGCGCTCCCACATAAGCCACTACTGCTCGCACATAACTCGCAGCTGCTCGCACATAACTCACTACTGCTCGCACATAACTTACTGATGCTCGCCCATAACTCGCTACTGCTCGCACATAACTCACTACTTCTCGCACAGAACTTACTATTGCTCGCACATAACTCGTTACTGCTCGCACATAACTCACTACTGCTCGCACATAACTCACTTATCCTTGCACATAACTTACATATGCTCGCACATAACTCACGAATGCTCGCACATAACTTTCTAGCGCTCGCACATAAGCCACTACTGCTCGCACATAACTCGCAGCTGCTCGCACATAACTCACTACTGCTCGCACATAACTCACTACTGCTCGCACATAACTTACATATGCTCGCACATAACTCACTACTGCTCGCACATAACTTACTGATGCTCGCACATAACTCGCTACTGCTCGCACATAATTTACTATCGCTCGCACATAACTCACTACTGCTCGCACATAACTTACTGATGCTCGCACATAACTCGCTACTGCTCGCACATAATTTACTATCGCTCGCACATAACTCACTACTGCTCGCACATAACTTACTGATGCTCGCACATAACTCGCTACTGCTCGCACATAACTCACTACTGCTCGCACATAACTTACTAATGCTCGCACATAGCTCGCTACTGCTCGCACCTAACTCACTACTGCTCGCATATAACTTACAATTGCTCGCACATAAGGCACAAATGTTCGCACATAACTTACTATCGCTCGCACATAAGGCACAAACGCTCGCACATAACTTACAATCGCTCGCACATAAGGCACAACTGTCGCACATAACTCGTATTTGCTCGCACATAACTTATAATCGCTCGCACATAAGGCACAAATGCTCGCACATAACCTACTAATGCTCGCACATAATACGCAACTGCTCGCACATAACTTACATTCGCTCGCACATAAGCCACATTTGCTCGCACATAACTCACTACTGCTCGCACATAACTTACTAATGCTCGCACATAACACGCCACTGCTCGCACATAACACGCAACTACTCGCACAAAACTCGCAACTGCTCGCACATAACTTACAATCGCTCGCACATAAGCCACTACTGCTCGCACATAACTCACTACTGCTCACACAGAACTTACTATTGCTCGCACATAACTCGCTACTGCTCGCACATAACTCACTACTGCTCGCATATAACTTACAATTGCTCGCACATAAGGCACAAATGCTCGCACATAACTTAATATCGCTCGCACATAACACACTACTGCTCGCACATAACTTACTAATGGTCGCACATAACTAGCTACTGCTCGCACATAACTCATTACTGCTCGCACATAACTCACTTATCCTTGCACATAACTTACATATGCTCGCACATAACTCACGAATGCTCGCACATAACTTACTAATGCTCGCACATAACTCGCAACTGCTCGCACATAACTTACAATCGCTCGCACATAACTTTCTAGCGCTCGCACATAAGCCACTACTGCTCGCACATAACTCGCAGCTGCTCGCACATAACTCACTACTGCTCGCACATAACTTACTGATGCTCGCACATAACTCGCTACTGCTCGCACATAACTCACTACTGCTCGCATATAACTTACAATTGCTCGCACATAAGGCACAAATGCTCGCACATAACTTAATATCGCTCGCACATAACACACTACTGCTCGCACATAACTTACTAATGGTCGCACATAACTAGCTACTGCTCGCACATAACTCACTACTGCTCGCACATAACTCACTTATCCTTGCACATAACTTACATATGCTCGCACATAACTCACGAATGCTCGCACATAACTTACTAATGCTCGCACATAACTCGCAACTGCTCGCACATAACTTACAATCGCTCGCACATAACTTTCTAGCGCTCGCACATAAGCCACTACTGCTCGCACATAACTCGCAGCTGCTCGCACATAACTCACTACTGCTCGCACATAACTTACTGATGCTCGCACATAACTCGCTACTGCTCGCACATAACTCACTACTGCTCGCACAGAACTTACTATTGCTCGCACAGAACTTACTATTGCTCGCACATAACTCGATACTGCTCGCACATAACTCACTACTGCTCGCACATAACTTACTAATGCTCGCACATAACTCGCTACTGCTCGCACATAACTCACTACTGCTCGCATATAACTTACAATTGCTCGCACATAAGCCACTACTGCTCGCACATATCACACTACTGCTCTCACATAAGGCACAAACGCTCGCACATAACTTACAATCGCTCGCACATAAGGCACTACTGCTCGCACATAACTCGCTACTGCTCGCACATAACTTACATATGCCCGCACATAACTCACTACTGCTCGCACATAACTTACTATCGCTCGCACATAAGCCACAAATGCTCGCACATAACTCGCTACTGCTCGCACATAACTCACTACT
>JAHUUD020000123.1:50000-57170 GCA_020010945.3 Muscidifurax raptorellus
TTCAGGGGTAAACCTGAGAAACACAAAAGATCGAATGGGGAGATTCATCGTCAGCGACGTTGGCTTCCGTGCGGATTGCGATGGCCGTAATCTCGATTACGCGTCACGCGTTTGCTGCGGTATGCCCGACGTCGTCGGCGTGCACTTCTCCCCTAGTAGGACGTCGCGACCCGTTGGGTGCCGGCCTACGGCCCGGTTGGTCGACTGTCGCGTCGCGTTTACGCGTGCACGCGGCAGACCACCGGTCGCCCGGCCGGCTGCCCGGCGGTATAGATCGCTATAAAACGGTATTGGGCCGCATTAAGTGCGTTCTGGCTCGTCGGCAGGCTCGTCTCGTTCGGATTTACGGACCTAGTGCCGTTGCCGGGCGCTCTGCGTGGCCGTTAGTCGACGATGTCCTCGGACTGGCTCTTACATTCGAACGGACTTACCGGTCGGCGACGCTACTGCTTTGGGTACTTTCAGGACCCGTCTTGAAACACGGACCAAGGAGTTTAACATGTGCGCGAGTCATTGGGACTTGTTAAGCCTAAAGGCGCAATGAAAGTGAAGGTCGGCCTTAGCGTCAACCGAGGGAGGATGGCTCGCGTCACGATGCGAGCCCGCACTCCCGGGGCGTCTCGTGCTCATTGCGAGCAGAGGCGCACCCAGAGCGTACACGTTGGGACCCGAAAGATGGTGAACTATGCCTGGTCAGGACGAAGTCAGGGGAAACCCTGATGGAGGTCCGTAGCGATTCTGACGTGCAAATCGATCGTCGGAACTAGGTATAGGGGCGAAAGACTAATCGAACCATCTAGTAGCTGGTTCCCTCCGAAGTTTCCCTCAGGATAGCTGGCACTCGCTTGAGCGAGTCTCATCTGGTAAAGCGAATGATTAGAGGCCTTGGGGCCGAAACGACCTCAACCTTTTCTCAAACTTTAAATGGGTGAGATCTCTGGCTTGCTTGAACGTTGAACCCACGAGATTATTGCAATGGATCAGAGTGCCAAGTGGGCCAATTTTGGTAAGCAGAACTGGCGCCGTGGGATGAACCAAACGCCGAGTTAAGACGCCTAAGTCGACGCTTATGGGATACCGTGAAAGGCGTTGGTTGCTTAAGACAGCAGGACGGTGGCCATGGAAGTCGGAATCCGCTAAGGAGTGTGTAACAACTCACCTGCCGAAGCAACTAGCCCTGAAAATGGATGGCGCTGAAGCGTCGCGCCTATACTCGGCCGTCAGCGGCAAGTGGGGCGGCGAGCAGCGATGCTCGTCGTCATGAAGCCCTGACGAGTAGGAGGGTCGCGGCGGTGTGCGCAGAAGGGTCTGGGCGTGAGCCTGCCTGGAGCCGCCGTCGGTGCAGATCTTGGTGGTAGTAGCAAATACTCCAGCGAGGCCCTGGAGGACTGAAGTGGAGAAGGGTTTCGTGTGAACAGCCGTTGCACACGAGTCAGTCGATCCTAAGCCCTAGGAGAAATCCTATGTCGATGACGGTGTATGTTTCTAAAGTATATGACTAAAGTGCACACCCGTCGGGCGAAAGGGAATCCGGTTCCTATTCCGGAACCCGGCAGCGGAACCGCATACAATTCGGGCCCTCGTAAGAGTATTCGTCGGGGTAACCCAAAGTGACCTGGAGACGCCGTCGGGATATCCGGGAAGAGTTTTCTTTTCTGAATAAGCGTTCGAGTTCCCTGGAAACCTCTAGCAGGGAGATAGGATTTGGAACGCGAAGAGCACCGCAGTTGCGGCGGTGTCCGGATCTTCCCCTCGGACCTTGAAAATCCAGGAGAGGGCCACGTGGAGGTGTCGCGCCGGTTCGTACCCATATCCGCAGCAGGTCTCCAAGGTAAAGAGCCTCTAGTCGATAGACTAATGTAGGTAAGGGAAGTCGGCAAATTGGATCCGTAACTTCGGAATAAGGATTGGCTCTGAGGAGCGGGGCGCGTCGGGCTTGATCGGGAAGTGGGTCTGGCTGACGTGCCGGGCCTGGGCGAGGTGAATGACCCTTCTTCACGGGAGGGTCGGGATCCGAGCTCGGTACCGTGCCTTGGCCTCCCACGGATCTTCCTTGCTGCGAGGCTTTTGATGCGGTTACGCCGTCCCGATCGTTCTCTTCGGCCGCCATTCAATGCTCAGCTCAGAACTGGTACGGACTAGGGGAATCCGACTGTCTAATTAAAACAAAGCATTGCGATGGCCCTCGCGGGTGATGACGCAATGTGATTTCTGCCCAGTGCTCTGAATGTCAACGTGAAGAAATTCAAGCAAGCGCGGGTAAACGGCGGGAGTAACTATGACTCTCTTAAGGCACTTAACTACACCATGAGTGCCTGGGGGAGGCGTTTTGGGGCCTTGACCCCCCGCGCGGTGGGTTGCTTTCCCGCCGCGTGTGTATTGTGCAAGCCCGACAGAAAGAAGAAATAGAAGAAATAACCAGTGTTTGCCTCGGAGCACTGGTCTTGCACAACCTGCTCCAACAGTTGAGCCTGTTCCCGAAAGGAGGGTGACGCGAGCCACGGCTCGCGCCGCCAGGACGGAGCAACCACCATCAACATCAGCTCCGTCTCCACCGCCGTCATTACCATCACCACGACGGCATAGACCCCAGCGGAGAGAACCGCAGCCTGCGCGTCGAACATCCCCATCAGCGCAGGCGCTAGAGTTTGTGTGTCCCGATTGCGAACGCCCATTCGCCACCAAGATCGGCTTGGGTGTCCATCGGCGTCATGCGCACGTCGAGGCAGTGAATGCCGAGATCGATGTCACGAGATCCAGAAAGCAGTGGTCCGATGAGGAAAAGAGACTTCTCGCGAGGGAGGAGGCAAGGGCGACGTCCCAAGGTGTTGCATTCATCAACCAACATCTGAGGGACTTCTGCGCCGGCCGGAGGACTGTCGATTCCATCAAAGGCCTTCGGAAGACTCCGGTGTACAAGGGTTTGGTTACCGCAGCGCTTCAAGATCTTCGCGCGGTTCCAGAGGCTGCACCAGCATTGGGTTCGCCCGGAGATGAGGCGCCTCAGGAGGATAATGGGAGTGACGCGAACTCCTCGTTTCACTCTGCCTCCGAGAATCCTTCACCCCCGCCTACTCCAGTGGCCGCGAACACACCATCACCATCCGCGCGGCCCGCCACAGTGGACCGGTCTGCGCGCACACCGCCGCGCTGGAGTGATATGTATGGCACGATTGACTTTGCCGTTAGCCGGTTAATTCCGGTGGTAGAGGAGATTGAGGGGTACGGGTCGCGATGCCTTGTTGCTATTGCTCGGCGAGCAAGAGCTGGAGGTGACGTGGCTCGTGCCTGCTGTGAATGGCTGCAGAGCACATTTGTGCAGTCCTCACCGGCAAGGCGAAGGCGCCCTAGACACCAGAACAACCGGGTGTCCAAACGACAACAGAGGCGCATAGAATACTCCCGCACACAGAGACTGTTCAAGTCCAACATGAGCAGAGCCGCCCAGGAGATACTAGACGGTCATGATTAGTCGGTCGTACCGGATTTGTCAGCAATGACAGAATACTGGAAGCCGATTCTGACACGCGACTCCATCCGCGTTGATAGACCGGCTAGCCCAGAATATCGGGTGAATCTTCAGTACATCTGGCAGGCAGTATCGTGCGAGGAGGTTTAGGCAGTCTCCATTGGCATCAACTCGGCACCGGGCATCGATGGCATATCAGCGAGACAATGGCGAGCAGTTCCAGCGAGTATAAAAGCCTTGTTTTATAACATCGTTCTGGCAAGGGGAGGTTTCCCGGATGAACTGCTGGTGGGTAAGACAGTTTTTCTCCCGAAAAAGACAGCGGCAACAACACCTGCGGATTTTAGACCTATCAGCATCGCTTCGATAGTCGTCCGGCATCTTCATAAGATTCTGGCTGAGCGAGCTCGCGAGGCTGGACTTGTGGATTTGCGGCAACGTTGCCTGGATTACGGCTGCGCGGAAAACATCACCGTGCTGGCCGCACTGTTGCATGATGCTAGAGCTAGTTTGAGGGAGGTGCATGTCGCCTCGCTCGACTATGCAAAGGCGTTTGACATTGTGAGCCACAAGGCGATTACCGCCGTCTTGGAAAGGAGGGGTTTGCCCCCGGGCTTTATCAACTACATCGCCCGAACCTACGCCAGCAGTATGACTCGTCTGGAGGTTAAAGGCTCTCGCTCAGACCCTATAATGGTCAACAGAGGTGTGAGACAAGGAGATCCACTCTCCACCTGGCTGTTCTGCCTGATCGTCGATGAGGTCCTGAAGGCTCTGCCCCCCGACGCGGGCTACGAACTCGGCCCTTCGCGGCTTAATGCCGTGGCGTACGCAGACGACGTCATTCTTGTCTCCAGTACGACTTTAGGCATGCAGCGCCTCCTTGATATAGCGCAAACAATGGGTGCGAAGCAGGGTTTGACACTTAACGCCAGCAAGTGTGTCGCCTTGTCCATTGTTCCAGCCGGCAAACAAAAGAAATATAAGGTCCTGACCACCCCCCCAATTCCATCTTAATAGCGGTGAAGAACTCAAGCTGCTCACGCCCTCGCAAGAGTGGCGGTACTTGGGGGTGGACTTTAGACTCATTGGGCCTAGAAAAGCCGGCGGGTCTCTTGAGACTGAACTGGATAGGGTTACCCGGGCCCCACTCAGACCGCAGCAGCGCCTTAAGATCCTGCGCTGTTTTCTCATCAATCGCCTATACTATCGGCTCATTCTTGCCGGAACGACCTTGGGAAAACTTAGGGCTCTGGACAAGCAAGTGAGAGCGGCGATTAGGAGATGGCTCCGATTACCACCCGATACGGCACTAGCCTATTACCACGCTTCGACGCAAGATGGAGGTCTGGGCATTCCATCCTTCACCACGACAGTGCCTCGGCTTGTGATTGATAGATTTAAGTCGATGGCTAAGTCTTCCTCAGCCTCGGCTCGCGCTGCCTGTCAGTCTGACTGGTCGGCAAAGCGAGGAAGATGGGCACTAAAGGCCCTCACTCAGCAAGGTGAGGTGCTGAATACTGCCCAGAGGGGTCGTCGTTGGTGGGCTCAGAAACTCCATAGCTCCGTGGACGGAAAGGAGTTGAGCGAGTCTGGTAAGACCGATCTATCTGGTCATTGGGTTGATGCCGGGAGCTACGGGATACCCGGACGAGACTACGTCCAATACCATCACGTTCGAGTAAACTGTTTGCCGACCCGCATACGAACAACACGCGGAGCCCGCAGAGCCGACAGCGATGTAACGCGCAGGGCAGGCTGTAATTCCACCGAGACGGCGGCCCACGTTATACAAGCATGTTTCCGAACACACGGGGGTCGTGTCAAGAGGCATGACGCTGTGTGCAAGGTCCTTGCTGGGGCTCTCCGGGACAAGGGATGGGTGGTGGATGAAAAGCCGCATATAACAACAAGAGCGGGGTTGAGAAAACCTGATATCGTGGCCGTGAAAGAGGAGAAGGTCTGTGTCATCGATGCACAGGTGGTTAGCGGACAGCAGCCTCTCGACGACGTCCATAAGAGGAAAGTAGAGAAGTATGGGGAGAACCTCGATGTGCGTCGTGCCGTAAGATCCTGGCGTGGAGTCATGCGGGACCGAATCATATTTGGTTCCTGCACGGTCTCTTGGAGAGGAATATGGTCTCCAGCTTCCGCCGACTGCCTTTTGCAATGTGGCCTTTCCAAAAGATTGCTCAGGAGCATTACCACCAGAGTAATCCAAGGAAGCCACACGAATTGGACCCGGTGGAACAGCATGGTCACTACCAGGCGGGTAGGTCGTCTTCCTGAAGGGATTGGGTAAAACTGGAGGAGTAAACTGCAAGGGACCGCGACCCACAACAGCTAAAAGCGCGCAATACCTTGGAGAAAAGACCCTAAGTTCTCCCAAAAAAAAAAAAAAAAAAATAGCCAAATGCCTCGTCATCTAATTAGTGACGCGCATGAATGGATTAACGAGATTCCCACTGTCCCTATCTACCATTCCGCTTCGGGCTGCCGAGGTGAGCGGACGTGTTTTCGGGAGCTCCTGCTAGCGTTGTTCTCCCCACTCCGGCGCTGGGGCGCGGCGTAGCTATCGCGCGTTGGTAACTACGGAGCGAGCGTGACGCCGCCCTCCCCACTCCGGCGAAGGAATGCGGCCTAGTATACGCGTAATACTATGTACGCGTGTGAAAGTGCTTGCTTCGCGCGTTGGTAACTACGATGCTGGCTTGACGCCGCCCTCCCCATTCCGGCGTAGGGGCGCGTCTTAGTGATCGCGTGTGATAATATGTGCGCGAGTGAAAGTGTTTGCTGCATCCTACTGCATCCTGCTGCATCCTGCTGCACCATGCTGCACCATGCTGCACCATGCTGTGTCCTACTGCACCTGATGGTCTCCTGATGGATGTTGCTGTCTACTGGCTGGACCTGGAGGGATCCACGACTCATCATCGCTGACTGAGCCTCTCCGAGGAGCAAGCGCATCACGTTCGAATATCTGTTATTTAATTTAGTTCGTCTAACTATTTTGCCTCTCTAACTAACCCAGGTCCGCGCTATGCCTTTGTTGGTTTTGGCGCGCTTTCTCTCTATCTTTCGATTCGTACTAACGCTCTAGACCGGGTAAAGATGGCCGGGGGGTTCCAGTGTCGCGGCGTGCATGCACCTTTCACTAACAGCCGTAAAGTTTACATATGCTCAAATTAAATTAAATTCTACCCTTCTAAATTATAACATACCCTGCTACAGGCATGATAATAGGCCGCGCCCACTTTACCGACTCAACCAGTTGCAGTCGCGCCAAAGTGCGGCAGATCTTCTGGGCCCCATTTGTGGTGTCCCAAATTAAATAAATAATAATAATAATAATGCCATTCTCGGGAGAGTTTAATATTTGTCTCCGACATCATGCACTGGGATCGGTAATGCGGGGCGTGGCCTGCCGCCTGTGGCGCAAATTCTTCTTCGCGCGCATATCTCTGGCGCGCTTTCTCTCTATTCTCCGTCCAGCTCTGTATCAATTCAATTTCGAGCTGGCGCAGCAAATTAGGATACAAAATTTAATTTAATTTAATGGCGGCCCCTACACAATCACACAATTACACACTCTCTTCATAGTTCTGACAGTGTGGAATCTGTCACTTTCTTGTTCTCTACAACACAATTTCCCCGCCTGTCTCTCTCTCTCTCTCTCTCTCTCTCTCTCTCTCTCTCTCTCT
>JAHUUD020000124.1:0-48833 GCA_020010945.3 Muscidifurax raptorellus
TTCATGCTACTCGTCAACCAGTAGAGGTAGCAGTCGAAGTAGAAGCCGGTCTCACAATAAGAAGCAAGAAGAGCTCGAAGAAGCACAGTAAAACGGAACGATCTCGAATTAGCTCACGGAAACTGGAGCACAAGCTGAGCCAGATACAAATAGTGCAGAGCTGGAATATAAAGTTTAGTGCGGAATTCGAGACGATCCAGAAGAGTACTTGACTCGTATAGCGACTGTAAGAGGAGTCTGAATTTAGTAGTCAGGACTTACTCTCTATAATTCCCTCAACTCTCTCAAAAGGTGCAAGCCTCTGGTTCAATACGGGAGAACGCGACATTGATCTTGGAGTGAGTTCAAAAGGGCATTTCGGCAGCAGTACATCTCTGACTTAAACGAGACGATGTATTGGACGAGTTGCGACATAGAACTCAAGGTAAAGGTGAAAAGATAACACCATATATAGCCAATTTCCGACACATTGTGGAACATCTCCGTAAACCAATGAGCCTAAGCGTCAGTTGAAAATTCTACTTGGAAGGTTGAGGCCAAATATAGAAGAGCTTTGAGGAACAGAGAGATAGAATCGTATGGAGACGTTTAAGAGTACGGAAGAAAACTCGAGAAAGAGGTAGAGAACGACTCAAGATATTTACCACCACCACCAGCGGAAAAGTCGAGAATACCTACAGCAGCATGGACGCCAGTGTCCAATCTCGAGTAGCAGCGGTAGAACCGGTTGGGAATTGGCAGGGGTAGATGACAATACGAAAAAGGTGGCAAAACACAACAACAGTGATAGACGCCAGAAAAAGAAGCAGAATAGCCAGCAAGCCGCACCCAGGCAGCCAAATGCTCAATCCGCTATGCCAAGGCTCAGGACACAGCCTCCTCAGGCGTGGTTCCTACAGCACCGCAACAGGTAATCGGAGGGAGTGGCAACAGAATGCACCTAAACGCACCTGCAGCCCGCAATGAACGACCGTAGTAACGCCAGTAACATAGACAGAACATTCCAACAACCAGTACAGTCCCATGCCAACAACGATCGCAGTCGATTTGTGGGAGCATGCTATAGTGGTCAGGAGGTCGGACATCGAGCTGCACATTGCCCTTATAAGGAGTGTTTTAGGTTGTAGACAGAAGGGCCACAGGTCCAAAGAATGTCCAATGGCAACCATAGGTCCATCGCAATGCCAGTTTGCGGGTCAAGGGGTTTGTATTTCAAATTGCCAGCACTGCCTGCCTGTGCGCCATGTTGGGAATGGTCCAGCGGGGACATGTCAGGGTCATGTCTCCCGCGTCGTACCAGCCGCAGACCCCGTAGATGGTGATTAAAACTGCCAGTACGTCGCTTCCTTTTCGGGAACGTACGTCAGTTTTGGGAGGGGGAGGTAGTGGCCCATGGCCACTAAAAACTGTAGTTAATCAAGAAGAGTGAAGTTGGAGAAGCATGCAATCGCTGACAGTTACTGTCGGCCGAGCATGGAAGAGAAGAGCATGGTAGTAAAGAAAAGCATGTAGTGAGAAATAGCACAGAAGTGAAGAAGAGCATGGGAGAAAAGAAAGCTCAACGTTTCAAGGGATGGCGACGCTGGTGGGAATCACCGGCTCAGCGACCTGAGAACATGAGTTGAGGATGTTGAAGAAGAGTGCTAACGCTGACAGTTACTGTCGCCGAGCACGGAAGAAAAAAATCGTAGCAAACGCCGACGTCACACGTCAGCCGAGCAACAAGAAGACTTATGCCGGAGCTGTTACAGCCCAGCAGTCTAGAAGTAGAAATGAAGAGTCGTTAATACGAATGGAAGGAAAGGAACCGGCAAAAATGACCGTCGAATGTGGACAGGTAGCAATTCGGATTCAAGCCATGAATCCAACAGCTACCAGGAAGCTGAGGTCAGTCGTTCCAAGAGAGAGGGTTTAGTGGGTCGAAAGGAGGTTTCAAGTCGACAGGTCCAGCCCCTGGAAGGTGCGCAGTTCTCGAGGGAGTCCCTCGAGCGCTAGAGCAGAGGGTAGTGGACAGTCGGAAGCAGGAGTCGGACGCCACGAATACGATGGCGTGATTCGAAGCCTCCGGACTCAAAGGAGCAGTAGATAAGTTGGCGAAAGCTACGGACTCAGACGACGGTCGAGTTTATGTAACAAAGCCAGACGATATATTATATGAGAGTAATAGGGGTCGAGTGCGGAAGAAAGTCAGTTTTACTGCCAGGCCAGATTCAGTTATTCGAGAGACATCACCAGAGACGCCAGATCTCATAGAGGCAACGGTGCTACTCGAAGAACGCAGGGCACGGGCAGAAAACAGAAGATATATGCTTAGTACAGGCAGAAGAAGACCCAGCGAAGCTAGAGAAGATTGAGATGGCGGTAGATAGATTAATGGACGACAGTTTAAAATGCAAGAGAGCAACGCGCCCGAGTTGGAAAAACCCGTTTGCAGTCAGGTCAAAGAACCACCGGTGACTTTATCAGCTCAGTTGGTAGATCAGTCGGACTCAGAGACGGAAGTGGCGGGGCGCGGTAGCAGATAATAGAGATTACTTGCAGGTAATCCTCGGAGGAGTGGCGTACCGAACGCTGTTCGACCCGGAGCCGTCGTTACGATAGTTGGTGCTACTATTGCAGCGCGCTTTTCGAGACAGGCTCATTGGCTCTAGTGCGTCGATTCAGACGATTACAGGAGGATTGTCGCCAGTACTGGATACTTGGAACTTGGTTTCGAGTTAGATGGTATCTATGCCACTATCTCAGCACGGGCAGTAAAAGAAATTAATCACGATTTGGTGCTAGGCAAGGACTTTGCGAAACTTTTAAAATCGATACTGATCATAGAGGCCTTTGGAGAGCAAACGGTGGCGAGTGGAGAAAGTTTAATTGTCAGAATCCATCGCCGATTGATCAAGTGTTCGCGGAATGCGCCGGCATTTCTGAGTTAGACGACGATGACAGAAAGCAATTGATTCACTCGTGGAACAAATACTGCCAGTTTTTTCTCGCCAGATGTTTTGGGGTTCACAGATTTGTCAGAACACCATATACAACTGACGTCACCAACACCGGTGAGGCAGAAGTTTCGCCAGAAGGTCGCCAAAGAAGATTGAAGCGATACTAAAAGGAGCAAAAGAACTCGAACGCCTAGGGATTATTGAAAGATCCGCCAGTGATTATTGTAGTCAGCCTGTGTTGGCCGCCAAGAGTGATGGTGGAGAGAGGCTATGCGTGGATTACTCTGATTAAATAAACTTACCAAAAAGGATTGCTATCAGCTCCTCAGATGGATGCCATACTAGATCGCTTGAGAAATGCAGATACCTTAGTAAAATCGACCTCAGACAGGCTTATTACCAAGTCAAGATGGAAGAGAGCAGTAAAAAGTATACAGCTTTTGCGGTGCCTGGGTACGGACTATGGCAGTTCACACGCATGCCATTTGGACTGATTAACGCCCCCATGACCCTACAAAGGCTTGTGGACTCTTTATTTGGCCCAGAGGTCGCACCTAGCGTGTTCGGTTATTTAGACGACATAGTAATTGCCACAGAAACCTTTGAGGAGCATCAGTCTGGGTAGAGTACGTCCTAAGAAACTGGTAGCGGCTGGATTAACAATCAACCCAAAGAAATGCGATTTCTGCGTCAGGGAGATTAAATATCTCGGATTTATACTTGACAGGGACGGTTTGCGGACAGATCCTGCAAAAATCGCGCCGGTGCTTAATTACCAGCTCCACGAAACATCCGTGGGCTGCGTAGGTTTCTAGGGATGGTAGGCTGGTATTCGCGGTTCATGCCAGATCACTCGAGATGAAGATTCCTCTAGTCAAGTTGTTGCGTAAAAGCCAGGTTTGGGAAATGGGGTCATGAAACAGCAGGAAGCATTCGAAAGCCTAAAGAAAGCTTTGACCCAGCCCCTGTTTTAGCACGCCCCGACTTCCACCAAGCCTTTCTGCATTCAAGCGATGCCAGTAATTTTGCCATTGGAGCTGTGCTCACGCAGGGAATTCGAGGATGGCGAACATCCTATTGTTTACGTCAGCAGGGTATTGACGTCAGCGGAGCGTAATTACACCACAACGGAGAAGGAGTGCTTAGCTCTTGTGTGGGCAGTCAGAAAGTTGGCGGCCATACGTTGAAGGATATCACTTCACCGTGATCACGGATCACAGTGCATTGCGGTGGCTCCGATCCTCAAAGAGCCGACAGGACGCCTTGCACGCTGGGCACTCGAGGTCCAGCAATGGGACTTTGATATAATCCATCGAAAAGGGGCAAATCATCAGGTGCCAGATGCTCTGTCAAGGATGTTTGAGGCCGAGTTAGCGGCCACAGAGGTGATCACTGATCCATGGTACCTCAGGAGACGAAGAGAAGTGGAGGAATCGCCAGCGAAATTCCAACATTGGCGTGTGGAGAATGGCAGCTGTACAGGTACAAGAGACCCATTACTAGACCCTATTGCCAATAACGAAGAGGGTTGGAAATTAGTGGTACCCGAAGATTTAAGAGAGAGAGTGTTTGCAGACAGACCATAGTGCCCTTACGGCAGGACACCTGGGAATCGAGAAGACCTACGACAGAGTCGCAAGGGAGTATTTTTGGCCAGGCATTTACCACGACGTGTGTACTCTCGTGAATTCTTGCCAGACGTGTCACAATATAAGATTTCCCAGCAGAGTCCCGCCGGCCTGATGGGAAAGAGAATCGTGGGAGAGGCCTTGGTCAGTAGTGGCCGCGGACATGTGGAGTTCCCACGCAGTAAATCGCAGAACAAATATCTACTGGTATTTCAAGATCTTTTCACCCGTTGGTTGGAGGTGAAGCCACTGAGGAAAGCGGACGGAAAATCAGTCGCCAGAGCTTTTGAGGAACTGGTCCTGTTTCGCTGGGAAACCCCGGAGTATCTCCTGACAGATAATGGGACAGAGTTTGTAAACAAACATCTGTCAGAACTTTAGCGGGGTACGGGGTTACTCACGTTACAACCCCACCATACCATCCTCAAGCTAACCCCGTGGAGCGTAGCAATCGTACCTTAAAAACTATGATTGCGGCCTTTGTCAAGTCAGACCATCGCGATTGGGACAAGCATCTGCCAGAGTTACGCCATGCCATAAATACTGCGACTCAGTCCACCCTTAAGACATCGCCAGCCTATTTAAACTATGGTAGAAACCCAACGCCAGTCAAAAGCTTGCGTCGCAAGGTAGAGGCCGGACAGCTTAAACAGCGGTTAGATCCGTCGATATGGCAAGATAGGATGAAGCGTTTAGACGCTCTGAGGGAACTCGTGGCCAAGTACATCGATAACGACGGAAGTTCAAGGAAATATTATAATCGTGGCCGAGGGTTGCTAATTTCGCGGTTGGAGACCAAGTACTTCGTAGAACTCATAATTTGTCAAACGCGGCCGAGAAGTTCTCAGCTAAGCTCGCGCCTAAGTTTGAGGACCGTTTCGAATAATAGAGCAAAAGTCCCCAACCGTTTACATATTGGATGCCGGAGAGGGTAACAGTCGAAGGGTAGCTAAAGTGCATGTAGTAGATTAAAAACGGTATATTCCTCCTCGTAGAGTTCGAAAGAACCCTAAACATCCATAACAGTAGCGTAGAATTGATTGTAGGAACGAGAAAATTAGAGTACCGATAAGATACCCTATTGTATACAAGTCTAATTGGTTTCTGATTGCGTTTTAGATCGAGTGCAGCCAGAATGTCGAGGGCAGGCGGCTGTCAAGGTCGCTCCGCCGTCGCAGGGCTGATAGTACCAGCCGCCATGTGCCAGAGCCAGAATTTTCGCCGCCAGACTTCGTTGTCGTGACGCCAGAGGCCGCAAAATGCGCGACGGGAGATCCGTTCGCAAGTAGAAGCCAGACCCGTTTCCCCCGACGATGAGGCGGAGTCCTTGCGCCGGGGGCTTCTTGCCGAAGGCCGTCCGACGACGAGAGACAGAAGAAACGCAGACGCCGGCAGGAGGAAGAAGAAGCGTTGAAGGAGGCCGAGATGGAGAGAGTGGCCATCTCGTGGATCGACCAGATGGAGGGTCGGTCGCCGCGACGCGGAATACAGTGGGTCGAGCCGGAGATCGGAGCGCTCGTCGAGCAGCCACGACACCCACGACACGGCCAGTCAATCACCCAGACCACCGAGGAGGACGAAGCCGGACCGAGGAGTCTGAGAGCTTGGAGGCCAGGGAAAGCCGTGAGGCCCAGGAGGAACTGAGCCGCTGGATGGAGGAACGAGCCAGCATGGGTCCCCCTAGCCAGACCAGAGAGTCTAAACTCGAAAGCGGGGGCACCATCTCCACGGCCCTCTCACAACATAGGGCAAAGGACCGCTCCAGGAGGCTCAAGCACGACCACCAGCGTCGGGACTACCCCTCGCACTCATAGCGGAGCAGTCAAACGGATTAATGAGGACAGGGAAGCGCGCGTGCTCGCCGCCCCGAAAGCCTCTTCGCAGCCATCTCAGCCAGATCGGAGGATCAGAGAGATAGTTAGTAGCCAGTCATCGGGACGTCGTGGTTCCCCCAGCTGAAAATCAAGCGGGCCGGCGTGAAATTTGGGGACCTCAAGCCGATACCGACAGACCCGACTGTCGACCCTCCCCCGTACGCATGCTTTAACTGCTGGGGGTGGAGGCATTCGGTATTTGAATGTCCAGAGCCGAGGACGGCTCCCTTCTGTTTTAATTGCGGACGTCGAGAGGTCGATTTGAACAACTGCCCGAGATGCGGGGATCGACACCGGGAATTCTTAAGCGCCAGTCACCAGGGAACACCTCGCTCGACGTCACGACGCCGCAACCCGTCACCAACGAGGCACGAGGAGGGAGTCTCAACGACAACGCCAATCACAAGCTAGTGGCCGGGGACCCAAGAGCAGCACCCAGACGATTCGCTGGGCGAGTCCGGTAGTCGAGGTATCAGCGACTATTGAGTCGAGGCCAGCAGTAGGTGGGCGACGCCAGTCACCATCTCCACCAAGGCGCCACCAGAGCTCGACCACAGCCCGTAGGTCACCTCGAGCGACGCCCTACACTGACGAAGGTCGTAGGGGAGGAGAGAGGTCTCTCAACTCCTCCTTATCCCAACGTCGGAGCAAGAGGGCGCTTCATCGGGGACTACATATGCTATCTCAGACACCCTACGATTGATGGAGGAGCTGCGAGGATTGCCGTCAGACATCCGCGACGCCATTCTCCGCCAGACGTTCTGCGGAGCACCGGAGCGTGCGTCTCGCAGTAAGACTCGCAGGAGCGATTAGGGGTAAGGAGGTCGTTGTGGTCAGAGATTGGAGGTCGGGAGGCTATTGTGGACAGAAAATTAGAGGTCAAAGAAAAACTTAGAGATTAGAGGTCAGACCATGAAGATGCTGCATCAGGAGCCAGGAAAGTAAGTTGCAGAACACTCTTCTGCTCACCTTGGTACATAATTAAAGTATTGGATTTTTGTTTACTTTTTTTTAATTGAATTTATTACTATGTTCTAGCGGCCCTGGTACGCAGTAGCGCGGCGAGGACAGTGCACTGTCTTGTAGTTCTCTTCGGGTTGATTAAACCAAGAAGTACTTGGGGGTACTTCAGGTTTAGGGAGGGGGTGTGACGAGGTTCGCTCGTCAGGACACGCACTGACTCCTCGCCTCTCGCATTTAAGCGTGCCACGTGGAGTCGAAATAGAAGAACACCGGTCGTGAGGCGAATTGAAGAGCGGACAACAGATTCGAGAGAGAGAATTGAAGGTTCGTTACAAATCTGTATGGTAAATATTATAGTCGATTGTGGCCAGGTCTCGCGTTGACGGTCGTTGTGTGATTGCGCGAGTGAAGCGGTGCGACTTGATCGGGGCGTGCGGCAGCCATTTTTGATGCGAGGATGCTATAAAGCATTCGCCGTAGTATTTCGCCTTGTGTAATTTAATTCGTGGCCAGTCTATTAATAAATACTGTTAATTAGTTGTACTTTAAATCAGTGATTGTGTCATTTTTCAACCCGATTCCCTATACGGTGGTACGCGGAGTTGGAGTACGCCCGAGTACTCTATATTTTTGTCGACGACGGAATCTCCTCTGGGAGAAAGTGTTTCAGCCGCGGCGTGTGACGATTGTCGGGAGACGAAGCTACCTGCCGGCCTGGCGCCCATCATAGAGAAATTCGGCCGGATCGGTAGTTATTTGTAAACGTTGGTGCTCGGGAGTTGCCCACTAGAAATCAATTCTAGCCGGGTAACCGCCACGTTACATAACTTACTAATGCTCGCACATAACTTACTAGCCCTCGCACATAAGGCACAAACGCTCGCACGTAACTCACTAATGCTCGCATATAACTTACAACTGCTCGCGCATAAGGCACAAATGCTCGCACATAACTTACTAGCCCTCGCACATAAGGCACAAACGCTCGCACATAACTTACAATAGCTCGCACATAAGGCACAAATGCTCGCACATAACTGACTAGCCCTCGCACATAAGGCACAAACGCTCGCACATAACTTACAATAGCTCGCACATAAGGCACAACTGCTCGCACATAACTCGTATTTGCTCGCACATAACTCACTATTGCTCGCACATAAGCCACAATTGCTCGCACATAACTCACTACTGCTCGCACATAACTTACTAATGCTCGCACATAACTCACTACTGCTCGCACATAACTCACTACTGCTCGCAGATAACTTACAATTGCTCGCACATAAGGCACAAATGCTCGCACATAACTCACTAATGCTCGCATATAACTTACTACTGCTCGCGCATAAGGCAAAAATGCTCGCACATAACTTACTAGCCCTCGCACATAAGGCACAAACGCACGCACATAACTCACTAATGCTCGCATATAACTTACAACTGCTCGCGCATAAGGCACAAATGCTCGCACATAACTTACTAGCCCTCGCACATAAGGCACAAACGCTCGCACATAACTTACAATAGCTCGCACATAAGGCACAAATGCTCGCACATAACTGACTAGCCCTCGCACATAAGGCACAAACGCTCGCACATAACTTACAATAGCTCGCACATAAGGCACTACTGCTCGCACATAACTCGTATTTGCTCGCACATAACTCACTATTGCTCGCACATAAGGCACAAATGCTCGCACATAACTCACTAATGCTCGCATATAACTTACAACTGCTCGCGCATAAGGCACAAATGCTCGCACATCACTTACTAGCCCTCGCACATAAGGCACAAATGCTCGCACATAACTTACAATAGCTCGCACATAAGGCACAAATGCTCGCACATAACTTACTAGCCCTCGCACATAAGGCACAAACGCTCGCACATAACTCGTATATGCTCGCACATAACTCACTATTGCTCTCACATAAGCCACAATTGCTCGCACATAACTCACTACTGCTCGCACATAACTTACTAATGCTCGCACATAACTTACTAGCCCTCGCACATAAGGCACAAACGCTCGCACATAACTCACTAATGCTCGCATATAACTTACAACTGCTCGCGCATAAGGCACAAATGCTCGCACATAACTTACTAGCCCTCGCACATAAGGCACAAACGCTCGCACATAACTTACAATAGCTCGCTAATAAGGCACAAATGCTCGCACATAACTGACTAGCCCTCGCACATAAGGCACAAACGCTCGCACATAACTTACAATAGCTCGCACATAAGGCACAACTGCTCGCACATAACTCGTATTTGCTCGCACATAACTCACTATTGCTCGCACATAAGCCACAATTGCTCGTACATAACTCACTACTGCTCGCACATAACTTACTAATGCTCGCACATAACTCACTACTGCTCGCACATAACTCACTACTGCTCGCATATAACTTACAATTGGTCGCACATAAGGCACAAATGCTCGCACATAACTCACTAATGCTCGCATATAACTTACAACTGCTCGCGCATGAGGCAAAAATGCTCGCACATAACTTACTAGCCCTCGCACATAAGGCACAAACGCTCGCACATAACTCACTAATGCTCGCATATAACTTACAACTGCTCGCGCATAAGGCAAAATGCTCGCACATAACTACTAGCCCTCGCACATAAGGCACAAACGCTCGCACATAACTTACAATAGCTCGCACATAAGGCACATCTGCTCGCACATAACTCGCATATGCTCGCACATAACTCGTATATGCTCGCACATAACTCACTATTGCTCGCACATAACGTTTTCTCGCTCGCACAATTCATTTCATCTTTTAAGTATTATCGTGCCGATGAGGTTAGTAACGTCTATCGATGAATTTTTCCCGTAAGCCGACGGGCTTTAGTCCATACGGCGCCGATGCCCCTTTGGGACTTTCGGTATATGTAAGGAAGGATCGAGTTTCCACGGGACTTCGAGCCTGAATATAAAATAATTGTTATCCACAGCATTACCGCGGGTCGGTGTCTATGACCGAATGGCCCTTTAAGCGGTGCGCGCCCAAGGCGTTGACAGATCGTTACTCCTTATCGAGGTTACGATAACTACCGAGCATCGACTCACTCCATTCCGAGCGAGAATAAACAATTCTGCATGCGTTACTCACGCTAGGCGAAAGTTACGAAGTACAAGCCTTCTCGTTTTTTGATCATCAGCAACGTCGCTTTTTGATCCTTCGATGTCGGCTCTTCCTGTCATTGCGAAGCAGAATTCGCCAAGCGTCGGATTGTTCACCCGCCAACAGGGAACGTGAGCTGGGTTTAGACCGTCGTGAGACAGGATAGTATTACCCTACTGATGACTCGACGTTGCGATAGTAGTCCTGCTCAGTACAAGAGGAACCGCAGGTTCGGACATTTGGTTCACGCACTCGGTCGAGCGGCCGGTGGTGCGAAGCTACCATCCGTGGGATTATGCCTGAACGCCTCTAAGGCCGTATCCTTTCTAGTCAAAGGAGGCAACGATATCTCTAGGAGTCTCGTGAGTCGAAAGGCTCAAAACAATGTGACACTACTAGGTGGCCGATCCACGGGTCGGCCATCGCACGGGCCCTAATTGCCGTGCGGGGTCGCGGATCCTGCTTCGGGATCTTACCGAGAGCAAGCCTGGCTTCTTTAACGGTCGATCATGGGTATACCAAGTTCGATGTCGAGACTCGGAATCGTCTGTAGACGACTTAGGTACCTGGCGGGGTGTTGTACTCGGTAGAGCAGTTACCACGCTGCGATCTGTAGAGACTCAGCCCTTGGCTTGGGGATTCGTCTTGTCGGATAGACGAGACCCCAGATGCAGGAGGAGGGGGAAGTGTGTGTTGGAGTGATTCTGTGAAAAGTGTAAAAGCAATGCGTGTGGGTGGACTTGGCTTATTGCACGGTCGAGTGAGAAAGCAATGCGCGTGGGTGGACTTGGCTTATTGCTCGGTCGAGTGCGAAAGCAATGCGCGTGAGGAAACTGGGGATTCGGGTCCCTAGGAGTAAAGCAATGCACGTGAGGAAACTTTGGGGATTCGGGTCGCTAGGAGAAAAGCAATGCGTGTCGGTGGACTTGGCTTATTGCTCGGTCGAGTGCGAATGCAATGCGCGTGAGGAAACTGGGATTCGGGTCCCTAGGAGTAAAGCAATGCGTGTGGGTGGACTTGGCTTATTGCACGGTCGAGTGAGAAAGCAATGCGCGTGGGTGGACTTGACTTATTGCTCGGTCGAGTGCGAAAGCAATGCGCGTGAGGAAACTTTGGGGATTCGGGTCGCTAGGAGACAAGCAATGCGTGTCGGTGGACTTGGCTTATTGCTCGGTCGAGTGCGAAAGCAATGCGCGTGAGGAACTGGGGATTCGGGTCCCTAGGAGTAAAGCAATGCGTGTGGGTGGACTTGACTTATTGCACGGTCGAGTGAGAAAGCAATGCGCGTGGGTGGACTTGGCTTATTGCTCGGTCGAGTGCGAAAGCAATGCGCGTGAGGAAACTTTGGGGATTCGGGTCGCTAGGAGACAAGCAATGCGTGTCGGTGGACTTGGCTTATTGCTCGGTCGAGTGCGAAAGCAATGCGCGTGAGGAAACTGGGGATTCGGGTCCCTAGGAGTAAAGCAATGCGTGTGGGTGGACTTGGCTTATTGCACGGTCGAGTGAGAAAGCAATGCGCGTGGGTGGACTTGGCTTATTGCTCGGTCGAGTGCGAAAGCAATGCGAGTGAGGAAACTGGGGAATCGGGTCCCTAGGAGTAAAGCAATGCGTGTGGGTGGACTTGGCTTATTGCACGGTCGAGTGAGAAAGCAATGCGCGTGGGTGGACTTGGCTTATTGCACGGTCGAGTGAGAAAGCAATGCGTGTGCAACTGCTCGCACATAAGCCACATTTGCTCGCACATAACTCACTACTGCTCGCACATAACTTACTGATGCTCGCACATAACTCACTACTGCTCGCACATAACTCACTACTGCTCGCATATAACTTACAATTGCTCGCACATAAGGCACAAATGCTCGCACATAACTGACTAGCCCTCGCACATAAGGCACAAACGCTCGCACATAACTTACAATCGCTCGCACATAAGGCACAACTGCTCGCACATAACTCGTATTTGCTCGCACATAACTCACTATTGCTCGCACATAAGGCACAAATGCTCGCACATAACTCACTAATGCTCGCATATAACTTACAACTGCTCGCGCATAAGGCACAAATGCTCGCACATAACTTACTAGCCCTCGCACATAAGGCACAAACGCTCGCACATAACTTACAATAGCTCGCACATAAGGCACAAATGCTCGCACATAACTTACTAGCCCTCGCACATAAGTCACAAACGCTCGCACATAACTTACAATAGCTCGCACATAAGGCACAAATGCTCGCACATAACTGACTAGCCCTCGCACATAAGGCACAAACGCTCGCACATAACTTACAATAGCTCGCACATAAGGCACAACTGCTCGCACATAACTCGTATTTGCTCGCACATAACTCACTATTGCTCGCACATAAGCCACAATTGCTCGCACATAACTCACTACTGCTCGCACATAACTTACTAATGCTCGCACATAACTCACTACTGCTCGCACATAACTCACTACTGCTCGCATATAACTTACAATTGCTCGCACATAAGGCACAAATGCTCGCACATAACTCACTAATGCTCGCATATAACTTACAACTGCTCGCGCATAAGGCAAAAATGCTCGCACATAACTTACTAGCCCTCGCACATAAGGCACAAACGCTCGCACATAACTCACTAATGCTCGCATATAACTTACAACTGCTCGCGCATAAGGCACAAATGCTCGCACATAACTTACTAGCCCTCGCACATAAGGCACAAACGCTCGCACATAACTTACAATAGCTCGCACATAAGGCACAAATGCTCGCACATAACTGACTAGCCCTCGCACATGAGGCACAAACGCTCGCACATAACTTACAATAGCTCGCACATAAGGCACAAATGCTCGCACATAACTCACTAATGCTCGCATATAACTTACAACTGCTCGCGCATAAGGCAAAAATGCTCGCACATAACTTACTAGCCCTTGCACATAAGGCACAAACGCTCGCACATAACTCACTAATGCTCGCATATAACTTACAACTGCTCGCGCATAAGGCAAAAATGCTCGCACATAACTTACTAGCCCTCGCACATGAGGCACAAACGCTCGCACATAACTTACAATAGCTCGCACATAAGGCACAAATGCTCGCACATAACTGACTAGCCCTCGCACATAAGGCACAAACGCTCGCACATAACTTACAATAGCTCGCACATAAGGCACAAATGCTCGCACATAACTGACTAGCCCTCGCACATAAGGCACAAACGCTCGCACATAACTTACAATAGCTCGCACATAAGGCACAAATGCTCGCACATAACTCGTATTTGCTCGCACATAACTCACTATTGCTCGCACATAAGGCACAAATGCTCGCACATAACTCACTAATGCTCACATATAACTTACAACTGCTCGCACATAAGGCACAAATGCTCGCACATAACTGACTAGCCCTCGCACATAAGGCACAAATGCTCGCACATAACTCACTAATGCTCGCATATAACTTACAACTGCTCGCGCATAAGGCACAAATGCTCGCACATAACTTACTAGCCCTCGCACATAAGGCACAAACGCTCGCACATAACTTACAATAGCTCGCACATAAGGCACAAATGCTCGCACATAACTTACTAGCCCTCGCACATAAGGCACAAACGCTCGCACATAACTCGTATATGCTCGCACATAACTCACTATTGTTCGCACATAAGCCACAATTGCTCGCACATAACTCACTACTGCTCGCACATAACTTACTAATGCTCGCACATAACTTACTAGCCCTCGCACATAAGGCACAAACGCTCGCACATAACTCACTAATGCTCGCATATAACTTACAACTGCTCGCGCATAAGGCACAAATGCTCGCACATAACTTACTAGCCCTCGCACATAAGGCACAAACGCTCGCACATAACTTACAATAGCTCGCACATAAGGCACAAATGCTCGCACATAACTTACTAGCCCTCGCACATAAGGCACAAACGCTCGCACATAACTCACTAATGCTCGCATATAACTTACAACTGCTCGCACATAAGGCACAAATGCTCGCACATAACTGACTAGCCCTCGCACATAAGGCACAAACGCTCGCACATAACTTACAATAGCTCGCACATAAGGCACAACTGCTCGCACATAACTCGTATTTGCTCGCACATAACTCACTATTGCTCGCACATAAGCCACAATTGCTCGTACATAACTCACTACTGCTCGCACATAACTTACTAATGCTCGCACATAACTCACTACTGCTCGCACATAACTCACTACTGCTCGCATATAACTTACAATTGCTCGCACATAAGGCACAAATGCTCGCACATAACTCACTAATGCTCGCATATAACTTACAACTGCTCGCGCATAAGGCAAAACTGCTCGCACATAACTTACTAGCCCTCGCACATAAGGCACAAACGCTCGCACATAACTCACTAATGCTCGCATATAACTTACAACTGCTCGCGCATAAGGCACAAATGCTCGCACATAACTTACTAGCCCTCGCACATAAGGCACAAACGCTCGCACATAACTTACAATAGCTCGCACATAAGGCACAAATGCTCGCACATAACTGACTAGCCCTCGCACATAAGGCACAAACGCTCGCACATAACTTACAATAGCTCGCACATAAGGCACAACTGCTCGCACATAACTCGTATTTGCTCGCACATAACTCACTATTGCTCGCACATAAGGCACAAATGCTCGCACATAACTCACTAATGCTCGCATATAACTTACAACTGCTCGCGCATAAGGCACAAATGCTCGCACATAACTTACTAGCCCTCGCACATAAGGCACAAACGCTCGCACATAACTCACTATTGCTCGCATATAACTTACAACTGCTCGCGCATAAGGCACAAATGCTCGCACATAACTTACTAGCCCTCGCACATAAGGCACAAACGCTCGCACATAACTTACAATAGCTCGCACATAAGGCACAAATGCTCGCACATAACTGACTAGCCCTCGCACATAAGGCACAAACGCTCGCACATAACTTACAATAGCTCGCACATAAGGCACAACTGCTCGCACATAACTCGTATTTGCTCGCACATAACTCACTATTGCTCGCACATAAGCCACAATTGCTCGCACATAACTCACTACTGCTCGCACATAACTTACTAATGCTCGCATATAACTTACAACTGCTCGCGCATAAGGCAAAAATGCTCGCACATAACTTACTAGCCCTCGCACATAAGGCACAAACGCTCGCACATAACTCACTACTGCTCGCACATAACTCACTACTGCTCGCATATAACTTACAATTGCTCGCACATAAGGCACAAATGCTCGCACATAACTCACTAATGCTCGCATATAACTTACAACTGCTCGCGCATAAGGCAAAAATGCTCGCACATAACTTACTAGCCCTTGCACATAAGGCACAAACGCTCGCACATAACTCACTAATGCTCGCATATAACTTACAACTGCTCGCGCATAAGGCAAAAATGCTCGCACATAACTTACTAGCCCTCGCACATGAGGCACAAACGCTCGCACATAACTTACAATAGCTCGCACATAAGGCACAAATGCTCGCACATAACTGACTAGCCCTCGCACATAAGGCACAAACGCTCGCACATAACTTACAATAGCTCGCACATAAGGCACAAATGCTCGCACATAACTGACTAGCCCTCGCACTTAAGGCACAAACGCTCGCACATAACTTACAATAGCTAGCACATAAGGCACAAATGCTCGCACATAACTCGTATTTGCTCGCACATAACTCACTATTGCTCGCACATAAGGCACAAATGCTCGCACATAACTCACTAATGCTCACATATAACTTACAACTGCTCGCACATAAGGCACAAATGCTCGCACATAACTGACTAGCCCTCGCACATAAGGCACAAATGCTCGCACATAACTCACTAATGCTCGCATATAACTTACAACTGCTCGCGCATAAGGCACAAATGCTCGCACATAACTTACTAGCCCTCGCACATAAGGCACAAACGCTCGCACATAACTTACAATAGCTCGCACATAAGGCACAAATGCTCGCACATAACTTACTAGCCCTCGCACATAAGGCACAAACGCTCGCACATAACTCGTATATGCTCGCACATAACTCACTATTGTTCGCACATAAGCCACAATTGCTCGCACATAACTCACTACTGCTCGCACATAACTTACTAATGCTCGCACATAACTTACTAGCCCTCGCACATAAGGCACAAACGCTCGCACATAACTCACTAATGCTCGCATATAACTTACAACTGCTCGCGCATAAGGCACAAATGCTCGCACATAACTTACTAGCCCTCGCACATAAGGCACAAACGCTCGCACATAACTTACAATAGCTCGCACATAAGGCACAAATGCTCGCACATAACTGACTAGCCCTCGCACATAAGGCACAAACGCTCGCACATAACTTACAATAGCTCGCACATAAGGCACAACTGCTCGCACATAACTCGTATTTGCTCGCACATAACTCACTATTGCTCGCACATAAGGCACAAATGCTCGCACATAACTCACTAATGCTCGCATATAACTTACAACTGCTCGCGCATAAGGCACAAATGCTCGCACATAACTTACTAGCCCTCGCACATAAGGCACAAACGCTCGCACATAACTTACAATAGCTCGCACATAAGGCACAAATGCTCGCACATAACTGACTAGCCCTCGCACATAAGGCACAAACGCTCGCACATAACTTACTAGCCCTCGCACATAAGGCATAAACGCTCGCACATAACTTACAATAGCTCGCACATAAGGCACAAATGCTCGCACATAACTTACTAGCCCTCGCACATAAGGCACAAACGCTCGCACATAACTTACAATAGCTCGCACATAAGGCACAACTGCTCGCACATAACTCGTATTTGCTCGCACATAACTCACTATTGCTCGCACATAACTTACTAGCCCTCGCACATAAGGCACAAACGCTCGCACATAACTTACAACTGCTCGCGCATAAGGCAAAACTGCTCGCACATAACTTACTAGCCCTCGCACATAAGGCACAAACGCTCGCACATAACTCACTAATGCTCGCATATAACTTACAACTGCTCGCGCATAAGGCACAAATGCTCGCACATAACTTACTAGCCCTCGCACATAAGGCACAAACGCTCGCACATAACTTACAATAGCTCGCACATAAGGCACAAATGCTCGCACATAACTGACTAGCCCTCGCACATAAGGCACAAACGCTCGCACATAACTTACAATAGCTCGCACATAAGGCACAACTGCTCGCACATAACTCGTATTTGCTCGCACATAACTCACTATTGCTCGCACATAAGCCACAATTGCTCGCACATAACTCACTACTGCTCGCACATAACTTACTAATGCTCGCATATAACTTACAACTGCTCGCGCATAAGGCAAAAATGCTCGCACATAACTTACTAGCCCTCGCACATAAGGCACAAACGCTCGCACATAACTCACTACTGCTCGCACATAACTCACTACTGCTCGCATATAACTTACAATTGCTCGCACATAAGGCACAAATGCTCGCACATAACTCACTAATGCTCGCATATAACTTACAACTGCTCGCGCATAAGGCACAAATGCTCGCACATAACTTACTAGCCCTCGCACATAAGGCACAAACGCTCGCACATAACTCACTAATACTCGCATATAACTTACAACTGCTCGCGCATAAGGCACAAATGCTCGCACATAACTTACTAGCCCTCGCACATAAGGCACAAACGCTCGCACATAAGGCACAAATGCTCGCACATAACTCACTAATGCTCGCATATAACTTACAACTGCTCGCGCATAAGGCAAAAATGCTCGCACATAACTTACTAGCCCTCGCACATAAGGCACAAACGCTCGCACATAACTCACGAATGCTCGCATATAACTTACAACTGCTCGCGCATAAGGCACAAAAGCTCGCACATAACTTACTAGCCCTCGCACATAAGGCACAAACGCTCGCACATAACTTACAATAGCTCGCACATAAGGCACAAATGCTCGCACATAACTGACTAGCCCTCGCACATAAGGCACAAACGCTCGCACATAACTTACAATAGCTCGCACATAAGGCACAAATGCTCGCACATAACTGACTAGCCCTCGCACATAAGGCACAAACGCTCGCACATAACTTACAATAGCTCGCACATAAGGCACAAATGCTCGCACATAACTCGTATTTGCTCGCACATAACTCACTATTGCTCGCACATAAGGCACAAATGCTCGCACATAACTCACTAATGCTCACATATAACTTACAACTGCTCGCACATAAGGCACAAATGCTCGCACATAACTGACTAGCCCTCGCACATAAGGCACAAATGCTCGCACATAACTCACTAATGCTCGCATATAACTTACAACTGCTCGCGCATAAGGCACAAATGCTCGCACATAACTTACTAGCCCTCGCACATAAGGCACAAACGCTCGCACATAACTTACAATAGCTCGCACATAAGGCACAAATGCTCGCACATAACTTACTAGCCCTCGCACATAAGGCACAAACGCTCGCACATAACTCGTATATGCTCGCACATAACTCACTATTGTTCGCACATAAGCCACAATTGCTCGCACATAACTCACTACTGCTCGCACATAACTTACTAATGCTCGCACATAACTCACTACTGCTCGCACATAACTCACTACTGCTCGCATATAACTTACAATTGCTCGCACATAAGGCACAAATGCTCGCACATAACTCACTGATGCTCGCATATAACTTACAACTGCTCGCACATAAGGCACAACTGCTCGCACATAACTCGTATTTGCTCGCACATAACTCACTATTGCTCGCACATAAGCCACAATTGCTCGCACATAACTCACTACTGCTCGCACATAACTTACTAATGCTCGCACATAACTCACTACTGCTCGAGCATAACTCACTACTGCTCGCATATAACTTACAATTGCTCGCACATAAGGCACAAATGCTCGCACATAACTCACTAATGCTCGCATATAACTTACAACTGCTCGCGCAAAAGGCACAACTGCTCGCGCAAAAGGCACAAATGCTCGCACATAACTTACTAGCCCTCGCACATAAGCCACAATTGCTCGCATATAACTCACTACTGCTCGCACATAACTTACTAATGCTCGCACATAACTCACTACAGCTCGCACATAACTCACTACTGCTCGCATATAACTTACAATTGCTCGCACATAAGGCACAAATGCTCGCACATAACTCACTAATGCTCGCATATAACTTACAACTGCTCGCGCATAAGGCACAAATGCTCGCACATAACTTACTAGCCCTCGCACATAAGGCACAAACGCTCGCACATAACTTACAATAGCTCGCACATAAGGCACAAATGCTCGCACGCAACTGACTAGCCCTCGCACATAAGGCACAAACGCTCGCACATAACTTACAATAGCTCGCACATAAGGCACAACTGCTCGCACATAACTCGTATTTGCTCGCACATAACTCACTATTGCTCGCACATAAGGCACAAATGCTCGCACATAACTCACTAATGCTCGCATATAACTTACAACTGCTCGCGCATAAGGCACAAATGCTCGCACATAACTTACTAGCCCTCGCACATAAGGCACAAACGCTCGCACATAACTTACAATAGCTCGCACATAAGGCACAAATGCTCGCACATAACTTACTAGCCCTCGCACATAAGGCACAAACGCTCGCACATAACTCGTATATGCTCGCACATAACTCACTATTGTTCGCACATAAGCCACAATTGCTCGCACATAACTCACTACTGCTCGCACATAACTTACTAATGCTCGCACATAACTTACTAGCCCTCGCACATAAGGCACAAACGCTCGCACATAACTCACTAATGCTCGCATATAACTTACAACTGCTCGCGCATAAGGCACAAATGCTCGCACATAACTTACTAGCCCTCGCACATAAGGCACAAACGCTCGCACATAACTTACAATAGCTCGCACATAAGGCACAAATGCTCGCACATAACTGACTAGCCCTCGCACATAAGGCACAAACGCTCGCACATAACTTACTAGCCCTCGCACATAAGGCATAAACGCTCGCACATAACTTACAATAGCTCGCACATAAGGCACAAATGCTCGCACATAACTTACTAGCCCTCGCACATAAGGCACAAACGCTCGCACATAACTCACTACTGCTCGCACATAACTCACTACTGCTCGCATATAACTTACAATTGCTCGCACATAAGGCACAAATGCTCGCACATAACTCACTAATGCTCGCATATAACTTACAACTGCTCGCGCATAAGGCACAAATGCTCGCACATAACTTACTAGCCCTCGCACATAAGGCACAAACGCTCGCACATAACTCACTAATGCTCGCATATAACTTACAACTGCTCGCGCATAAGGCACAAATGCTCGCACATAACTTACTAGCCCTCGCACATAAGGCACAAACGCTCGCACATAACTTACAATAGCTCGCACATAAGGCACAAATGCTCGCACGCAACTGACTAGCCCTCGCACATAAGGCACAAACGCTCGCACATAACTTACAATAGCTCGCACATAAGGCACAACTGCTCGCACATAACTCGTATTTGCTCGCACATAACTCACTATTGCTCGCACATAAGGCACAAATGCTCGCACATAACTCACTAATGCTCGCATATAACTTACAACTGCTCGCGCATAAGGCACAAATGCTCGCACATAACTTACTAGCCCTCGCACATAAGGCACAAACGCTCGCACATAACTCACTAATGCTCGCATATAACTTACAACTGCTCGCGCATAAGGCACAAATGCTCGCACATAACTTACTAGCCCTCGCACATAAGGCACAAACGCTCGCACATAAGGCACAAATGCTCGCACATAACTCACTAATGCTCGCATATAACTTACAACTGCTCGCGCATAAGGCAAAAATGCTCGCACATAACTTACTAGCCCTCGCACATAAGGCACAAACGCTCGCACATAACTCACGAATGCTCGCATATAACTTACAACTGCTCGCGCATAAGGCACAAAAGCTCGCACATAACTTACTAGCCCTCGCACATAAGGCACAAACGCTCGCACATAACTTACAATAGCTCGCACATAAGGCACAAATGCTCGCACATAACTGACTAGCCCTCGCACATAAGGCACAAACGCTCGCACATAACTTACAATAGCTCGCACATAAGGCACAAATGCTCGCACATAACTGACTAGCCCTCGCACATAAGGCACAAACGCTCGCACATAACTTACAATAGCTCGCACATAAGGCACAAATGCTCGCACATAACTCGTATTTGCTCGCACATAACTCACTATTGCTCGCACATAAGGCACAAATGCTCGCACATAACTCACTAATGCTCACATATAACTTACAACTGCTCGCACATAAGGCACAAATGCTCGCACATAACTGACTAGCCCTCGCACATAAGGCACAAATGCTCGCACATAACTCACTAATGCTCGCATATAACTTACAACTGCTCGCGCATAAGGCACAAATGCTCGCACATAACTTACTAGCCCTCGCACATAAGGCACAAACGCTCGCACATAACTTACAATAGCTCGCACATAAGGCACAAATGCTCGCACATAACTTACTAGCCCTCGCACATAAGGCACAAACGCTCGCACATAACTCGTATATGCTCGCACATAACTCACTATTGTTCGCACATAAGCCACAATTGCTCGCACATAACTCACTACTGCTCGCACATAACTTACTAATGCTCGCACATAACTTACTAGCCCTCGCACATAAGGCACAAACGCTCGCACATAACTCACTAATGCTCGCATATAACTTACAACTGCTCGCGCATAAGGCACAAATGCTCGCACATAACTTACTAGCCCTCGCACATAAGGCACAAACGCTCGCACATAACTTACAATAGCTCGCACATAAGGCACAAATGCTCGCACATAACTGACTAGCCCTCGCACATAAGGCACAAACGCTCGCACATAACTTACAATAGCTCGCACATAAGGCACAACTGCTCGCACATAACTCGTATTTGCTCGCACATAACTCACTATTGCTCGCACATAAGGCACAAATGCTCGCACATAACTCACTAATGCTCGCACATAACTCACTACTGCTCGCACATAACTCACTACTGCTCGCATATAACTTACAATTGCTCGCACATAAGGCACAAATGCTCGCACATAACTCACTGATGCTCGCATATAACTTACAACTGCTCGCACATAAGGCACAACTGCTCGCACATAACTCGTATTTGCTCGCACATAACTCACTATTGCTCGCACATAAGCCACAATTGCTCGCACATAACTCACTACTGCTCGCACATAACTTACTAATGCTCGCACATAACTCACTACTGCTCGAGCATAACTCACTACTGCTCGCATATAACTTACAATTGCTCGCACATAAGGCACAAATGCTCGCACATAACTCACTAATGCTCGCATATAACTTACAACTGCTCGCGCAAAAGGCACAACTGCTCGCGCAAAAGGCACAAATGCTCGCACATAACTTACTAGCCCTCGCACATAAGGCACAAACGCTCGCCCATAACTTATAATAGCTCGCACATAAGGCACAACTGCTCGCACATAACTCGTATTTGCTCGCACATAACTCAGTATTGCTCGCACATAAGCCACAATTGCTCGCATATAACTCACTACTGCTCGCACATAACTTACTAATGCTCGCACATAACTCACTACAGCTCGCACATAACTCACTACTGCTCGCATATAACTTACAATTGCTCGCACATAAGGCACAAATGCTCGCACATAACTCACTAATGCTCGCATATAACTTACAACTGCTCGCGCATAAGGCACAAATGCTCGCACATAACTTACTAGCCCTCGCACATAAGGCACAAACGCTCGCACATAACTTACTAATGCTCGCATATAACTTACAACTGCTCGCGCATAAGGCACAAATGCTCGCACATAACTTACTAGCCCTCGCACATAAGGCACAAACGCTCGCACATAACTTACAATAGCTCGCACATAAGGCACAAATGCTCGCACGCAACTGACTAGCCCTCGCACATAAGGCACAAACGCTCGCACATAACTTACAATAGCTCGCACATAAGGCACAACTGCTCGCACATAACTCGTATTTGCTCGCACATAACTCACTATTGCTCGCACATAAGGCACAAATGCTCGCACATAACTCACTAATGCTCGCATATAACTTACAACTGCTCGCGCATAAGGCACAAATGCTCGCACATAACTTACTAGCCCTCGCACATAAGGCACAAACGCTCGCACATAACTTACAATAGCTCGCACATAAGGCACAAATGCTCGCACATAACTTACTAGCCCTCGCACATAAGGCACAAACGCTCGCACATAACTCGTATATGCTCGCACATAACTCACTATTGTTCGCACATAAGCCACAATTGCTCGCACATAACTCACTACTGCTCGCACATAACTTACTAATGCTCGCACATAACTTACTAGCCCTCGCACATAAGGCACAAACGCTCGCACATAACTCACTAATGCTCGCATATAACTTACAACTGCTCGCGCATAAGGCACAAATGCTCGCACATAACTTACTAGCCCTCGCACATAAGGCACAAACGCTCGCACATAACTTACAATAGCTCGCACATAAGGCACAAATGCTCGCACATAACTGACTAGCCCTCGCACATAAGGCACAAACGCTCGCACATAACTTACTAGCCCTCGCACATAAGGCATAAACGCTCGCACATAACTTACAATAGCTCGCACATAAGGCACAAATGCTCGCACATAACTTACTAGCCCTCGCACATAAGGCACAAACGCTCGCACATAACTTACAATAGCTCGCACATAAGGCACAACTGCTCGCACATAACTCGTATTTGCTCGCACATAACTCACTATTGCTCGCACATAACTTACTAGCCCTCGCACATAAGGCACAAACGCTCGCACATAACTTACAATAGCTCGCACATAAGGCACAAATGCTCGCACATAACTTACTAGCCCTCGCACATAAGGCACAAACGCTCGCACATAACTCGTATATGCTCGCACATAACTCACTATTGTTCGCACATAAGCCACAATTGCTCGCACATAACTCACTACTGCTCGCACATAACTTACTAATGCTCGCACATAACTTACTAGCCCTCGCACATAAGGCACAAACGCTCGCACATAACTCACTAATGCTCGCATATAACTTACAACTGCTCGCGCATAAGGCACAAATGCTCGCACATAACTGACTAGCCCTCGCACATAAGGCACAAACGCTCGCACATAACTTACAATAGCTCGCACATAAGGCACAAATGCTCGCACATAACTGACTAGCCCTCGCACATAAGGCACAAACGCTCGCACATAACTTACAATAGCTCGCACATAAGGCACAAATGCTCGCACATAACTCGTATTTGCTCGCACATAACTCACTATTGCTCGCACATAAGGCACAAATGCTCGCACATAACTCACTAATGCTCACATATAACTTACAACTGCTCGCACATAAGGCACAAATGCTCGCACATAACTGACTAGCCCTCGCACATAAGGCACAAATGCTCGCACATAACTCACTAATGCTCGCATATAACTTACAACTGCTCGCGCATAAGGCACAAATGCTCGCACATAACTTACTAGCCCTCGCACATAAGGCACAAACGCTCGCACATAACTTACAATAGCTCGCACATAAGGCACAAATGCTCGCACATAACTTACTAGCCCTCGCACATAAGGCACAAACGCTCGCACATAACTCGTATATGCTCGCACATAACTCACTATTGTTCGCACATAAGCCACAATTGCTCGCACATAACTCACTACTGCTCGCACATAACTTACTAATGCTCGCACATAACTTACTAGCCCTCGCACATAAGGCACAAACGCTCGCACATAACTCACTAATGCTCGCATATAACTTACAACTGCTCGCGCATAAGGCACAAATGCTCGCACATAACTTACTAGCCCTCGCACATAAGGCACAAACGCTCGCACATAACTTACAATAGCTCGCACATAAGGCACAAATGCTCGCACATAACTGACTAGCCCTCGCACATAAGGCACAAACGCTCGCACATAACTTACAATAGCTCGCACATAAGGCACAACTGCTCGCACATAACTCGTATTTGCTCGCACATAACTCACTATTGCTCGCACATAAGGCACAAATGCTCGCACATAACTCACTAATGCTCGCATATAACTTACAACTGCTCGCGCATAAGGCACAAATGCTCGCACATAACTTACTAGCCCTCGCACATAAGGCACAAACGCTCGCACATAACTTACAATAGCTCGCACATAAGGCACAAATGCTCGCACATAACTGACTAGCCCTCGCACATAAGGCACAAACGCTCGCACATAACTTACTAGCCCTCGCACATAAGGCATAAACGCTCGCACATAACTTACAATAGCTCGCACATAAGGCACAAATGCTCGCACATAACTTACTAGCCCTCGCACATAAGGCACAAACGCTCGCACATAACTTACAATAGCTCGCACATAAGGCACAACTGCTCGCACATAACTCGTATTTGCTCGCACATAACTCACTATTGCTCGCACATAACTTACTAGCCCTCGCACATAAGGCACAAACGCTCGCACATAACTTACAACTGCTCGCGCATAAGGCAAAACTGCTCGCACATAACTTACTAGCCCTCGCACATAAGGCACAAACGCTCGCACATAACTCACTAATGCTCGCATATAACTTACAACTGCTCGCGCATAAGGCACAAATGCTCGCACATAACTTACTAGCCCTCGCACATAAGGCACAAACGCTCGCACATAACTTACAATAGCTCGCACATAAGGCACAAATGCTCGCACATAACTGACTAGCCCTCGCACATAAGGCACAAACGCTCGCACATAACTTACAATAGCTCGCACATAAGGCACAACTGCTCGCACATAACTCGTATTTGCTCGCACATAACTCACTATTGCTCGCACATAAGCCACAATTGCTCGCACATAACTCACTACTGCTCGCACATAACTTACTAATGCTCGCATATAACTTACAACTGCTCGCGCATAAGGCAAAAATGCTCGCACATAACTTACTAGCCCTCGCACATAAGGCACAAACGCTCGCACATAACTCACTACTGCTCGCACATAACTCACTACTGCTCGCATATAACTTACAATTGCTCGCACATAAGGCACAAATGCTCGCACATAACTCACTAATGCTCGCATATAACTTACAACTGCTCGCGCATAAGGCACAAATGCTCGCACATAACTTACTAGCCCTCGCACATAAGGCACAAACGCTCGCACATAACTCACTAATGCTCGCATATAACTTACAACTGCTCGCGCATAAGGCACAAATGCTCGCACATAACTTACTAGCCCTCGCACATAAGGCACAAACGCTCGCACATAACTTACAATAGCTCGCACATAAGGCACAAATGCTCGCACGCAACTGACTAGCCCTCGCACATAAGGCACAAACGCTCGCACATAACTTACAATAGCTCGCACATAAGGCACAACTGCTCGCACATAACTCGTATTTGCTCGCACATAACTCACTATTGCTCGCACATAAGGCACAAATGCTCGCACATAACTCACTAATGCTCGCATATAACTTACAACTGCTCGCGCATAAGGCACAAATGCTCGCACATAACTTACTAGCCCTCGCACATAAGGCACAAACGCTCGCACATAACTCACTAATGCTCGCATATAACTTACAACTGCTCGCGCATAAGGCACAAATGCTCGCACATAACTTACTAGCCCTCGCACATAAGGCACAAACGCTCGCACATAAGGCACAAATGCTCGCACATAACTCACTAATGCTCGCATATAACTTACAACTGCTCGCGCATAAGGCAAAAATGCTCGCACATAACTTACTAGCCCTCGCACATAAGGCACAAACGCTCGCACATAACTCACGAATGCTCGCATATAACTTACAACTGCTCGCGCATAAGGCACAAAAGCTCGCACATAACTTACTAGCCCTCGCACATAAGGCACAAACGCTCGCACATAACTTACAATAGCTCGCACATAAGGCACAAATGCTCGCACATAACTGACTAGCCCTCGCACATAAGGCACAAACGCTCGCACATAACTTACAATAGCTCGCACATAAGGCACAAATGCTCGCACATAACTGACTAGCCCTCGCACATAAGGCACAAACGCTCGCACATAACTTACAATAGCTCGCACATAAGGCACAAATGCTCGCACATAACTCGTATTTGCTCGCACATAACTCACTATTGCTCGCACATAAGGCACAAATGCTCGCACATAACTCACTAATGCTCACATATAACTTACAACTGCTCGCACATAAGGCACAAATGCTCGCACATAACTGACTAGCCCTCGCACATAAGGCACAAATGCTCGCACATAACTCACTAATGCTCGCATATAACTTACAACTGCTCGCGCATAAGGCACAAATGCTCGCACATAACTTACTAGCCCTCGCACATAAGGCACAAACGCTCGCACATAACTTACAATAGCTCGCACATAAGGCACAAATGCTCGCACATAACTTACTAGCCCTCGCACATAAGGCACAAACGCTCGCACATAACTCGTATATGCTCGCACATAACTCACTATTGTTCGCACATAAGCCACAATTGCTCGCACATAACTCACTACTGCTCGCACATAACTTACTAATGCTCGCACATAACTTACTAGCCCTCGCACATAAGGCACAAACGCTCGCACATAACTCACTAATGCTCGCATATAACTTACAACTGCTCGCGCATAAGGCACAAATGCTCGCACATAACTTACTAGCCCTCGCACATAAGGCACAAACGCTCGCACATAACTTACAATAGCTCGCACATAAGGCACAAATGCTCGCACATAACTGACTAGCCCTCGCACATAAGGCACAAACGCTCGCACATAACTTACAATAGCTCGCACATAAGGCACAACTGCTCGCACATAACTCGTATTTGCTCGCACATAACTCACTATTGCTCGCACATACGGCACAAATGCTCGCACATAACTCACTAATGCTCGCACATAACTCACTACTGCTCGCACATAACTCACTACTGCTCGCATATAACTTACAATTGCTCGCACATAAGGCACAAATGCTCGCACATAACTCACTGATGCTCGCATATAACTTACAACTGCTCGCACATAAGGCACAACTGCTCGCACATAACTCGTATTTGCTCGCACATAACTCACTATTGCTCGCACATAAGCCACAATTGCTCGCACATAACTCACTACTGCTCGCACATAACTTACTAATGCTCGCACATAACTCACTACTGCTCGAGCATAACTCACTACTGCTCGCATATAACTTACAATTGCTCGCACATAAGGCACAAATGCTCGCACATAACTCACTAATGCTCGCATATAACTTACAACTGCTCGCGCAAAAGGCACAACTGCTCGCGCAAAAGGCACAAATGCTCGCACATAACTTACTAGCCCTCGCACATAAGCCACAATTGCTCGCATATAACTCACTACTGCTCGCACATAACTTACTAATGCTCGCACATAACTCACTACAGCTCGCACATAACTCACTACTGCTCGCATATAACTTACAATTGCTCGCACATAAGGCACAAATGCTCGCACATAACTCACTAATGCTCGCATATAACTTACAACTGCTCGCGCATAAGGCACAAATGCTCGCACATAACTTACTAGCCCTCGCACATAAGGCACAAACGCTCGCACATAACTTACTAATGCTCGCATATAACTTACAACTGCTCGCGCATAAGGCACAAATGCTCGCACATAACTTACTAGCCCTCGCACATAAGGCACAAACGCTCGCACATAACTTACAATAGCTCGCACATAAGGCACAAATGCTCGCACGCAACTGACTAGCCCTCGCACATAAGGCACAAACGCTCGCACATAACTTACAATAGCTCGCACATAAGGCACAACTGCTCGCACATAACTCGTATTTGCTCGCACATAACTCACTATTGCTCGCACATAAGGCACAAATGCTCGCACATAACTCACTAATGCTCGCATATAACTTACAACTGCTCGCGCATAAGGCACAAATGCTCGCACATAACTTACTAGCCCTCGCACATAAGGCACAAACGCTCGCACATAACTTACAATAGCTCGCACATAAGGCACAAATGCTCGCACATAACTTACTAGCCCTCGCACATAAGGCACAAACGCTCGCACATAACTCGTATATGCTCGCACATAACTCACTATTGTTCGCACATAAGCCACAATTGCTCGCACATAACTCACTACTGCTCGCACATAACTTACTAATGCTCGCACATAACTTACTAGCCCTCGCACATAAGGCACAAACGCTCGCACATAACTCACTAATGCTCGCATATAACTTACAACTGCTCGCGCATAAGGCACAAATGCTCGCACATAACTTACTAGCCCTCGCACATAAGGCACAAACGCTCGCACATAACTTACAATAGCTCGCACATAAGGCACAAATGCTCGCACATAACTGACTAGCCCTCGCACATAAGGCACAAACGCTCGCACATAACTTACTAGCCCTCGCACATAAGGCATAAACGCTCGCACATAACTTACAATAGCTCGCACATAAGGCACAAATGCTCGCACATAACTTACTAGCCCTCGCACATAAGGCACAAACGCTCGCACATAACTCACTACTGCTCGCACATAACTCACTACTGCTCGCATATAACTTACAATTGCTCGCACATAAGGCACAAATGCTCGCACATAACTCACTAATGCTCGCATATAACTTACAACTGCTCGCACATAAGGCACAAACGCTCGCACATAACTCACTACTGCTCGCACATAAGGCACTACTGCTCGCATATAACTTACAATTGCTCGCACATAAGGCACAAATGCTCGCACATAACTCACTAATGCTCGCATATAACTTACAACTGCTCGCGCATAAGGCACAAATGCTCGCACATAACTTACTAGCCCTCGCACATAAGGCACAAACGCTCGCACATAACTCACGAATGCTCGCATATAACTTACAACTGCTCGCGCATAAGGCACAAAAGCTCGCACATAACTTACTAGCCCTCGCACATAAGGCACAAACGCTCGCACATAACTTACAATAGCTCGCACATAAGGCACAAATGCTCGCACATAACTGACTAGCCCTCGCACATAAGGCACAAACGCTCGCACATAACTTACAATAGCTCGCACATAAGGCACAAATGCTCGCACATAACTGACTAGCCCTCGCACATAAGGCACAAACGCTCGCACATAACTTACAATAGCTCGCACATAAGGCACAAATGCTCGCACATAACTCGTATTTGCTCGCACATAACTCACTATTGCTCGCACATAAGGCACAAATGCTCGCACATAACTCACTAATGCTCACATATAACTTACAACTGCTCGCACATAAGGCACAAATGCTCGCACATAACTGACTAGCCCTCGCACATAAGGCACAAATGCTCGCACATAACTCACTAATGCTCGCATATAACTTACAACTGCTCGCGCATAAGGCACAAATGCTCGCACATAACTTACTAGCCCTCGCACATAAGGCACAAACGCTCGCACATAACTTACAATAGCTCGCACATAAGGCACAAATGCTCGCACATAACTTACTAGCCCTCGCACATAAGGCACAAACGCTCGCACATAACTCGTATATGCTCGCACATAACTCACTATTGTTCGCACATAAGCCACAATTGCTCGCACATAACTCACTACTGCTCGCACATAACTTACTAATGCTCGCACATAACTTACTAGCCCTCGCACATAAGGCACAAACGCTCGCACATAACTCACTAATGCTCGCATATAACTTACAACTGCTCGCGCATAAGGCACAAATGCTCGCACATAACTTACTAGCCCTCGCACATAAGGCACAAACGCTCGCACATAACTTACAATAGCTCGCACATAAGGCACAAATGCTCGCACATAACTGACTAGCCCTCGCACATAAGGCACAAACGCTCGCACATAACTTACAATAGCTCGCACATAAGGCACAACTGCTCGCACATAACTCGTATTTGCTCGCACATAACTCACTATTGCTCGCACATAAGGCACAAATGCTCGCACATAACTCACTAATGCTCGCACATAACTCACTACTGCTCGCACATAACTCACTACTGCTCGCATATAACTTACAATTGCTCGCACATAAGGCACAAATGCTCGCACATAACTCACTGATGCTCGCATATAACTTACAACTGCTCGCACATAAGGCACAACTGCTCGCACATAACTCGTATTTGCTCGCACATAACTCACTATTGCTCGCACATAAGCCACAATTGCTCGCACATAACTCACTACTGCTCGCACATAACTTACTAATGCTCGCACATAACTCACTACTGCTCGGGCATAACTCACTACTGCTCGCATATAACTTACAATTGCTCGCACATAAGGCACAAATGCTCGCACATAACTCACTAATGCTCGCATATAACTTACAACTGCTCGCGCAAAAGGCACAACTGCTCGCGCAAAAGGCACAAATGCTCGCACATAACTTACTAGCCCTCGCACATAAGGCACAAACGCTCGCACATAACTTACAATAGCTCGCACATAAGGCACAACTGCTCGCACATAACTCACAATTGCTCGCACATAACTCACAATTGCTCGCACATAACCCACAACTGCTCGCACATAACTCACTACTGCTCGCACATAACTCACTACTGCTCGCACATAACTCACTACTGCTCGCATATAACTTACAATTGCTCGCACATAAGGCACAAATGCTCGCACATATCTCACTAATGCTCGCATATAACTTACAACTGCTCGCGCATAAGGCACAAATGCTCGCACATAACTTACTAGCCCTCGCACATAAGGCACAAACGCTCGCACATAACTTACAATAGCTCGCACATAAGGTACAACTGCTCGCACATAACTCGTATATGCTCGCACATAGCTCACTATTGCTCGCACATAAGCCACAATTGCTCGCACATAACTCACTACTGCTCGCACATAAGCCACAATTGCTCGCACATAACTCACTACTGCTCGCATATAACTTACAATTGCTCGCACATAAGGCACAAATGCTCGCACATAACTCACTAATGCTCGCACATAACTTACATTTGCTCGCACATAAGGCACAAATGCTCGCACATAACTCACTAATGCTCGCATATAACTTACAATTGCTCGCACATAAGGCACAAATGCTCGCACATAACTCACTAATGCTCGCATATAACTTACAACTGCTCGCGCAAAAGGCACAAATGCTCGCACATAACTTACTAGCCCTCGCACATAAGGCACAAACGCTCGCACATAACTTACAATAGCTCGCACATAAGGTACAACTGCTCGCAAATAACTCGTATATGCTCGCACATAACTCACTATTGCTCGCACATAAGCCACAATTGCTCGCACATAACTCACTACTGCTCGCACATAAGCCACAATTGCTCGCACATAACTCACTACTGCTCGCATATAACTTACAATTGCTCGCACATAAGGCACAAATGCTCGCACATAACTCACTAATGCTCGCACATAACTTACAATTCCTCGCACATAAGGCACAAATGCTCGCACATAACTCACTAATGCTCGCATATAACTTACAATTGCTCGCACATAAGGCACAAATGCTCGCACATAACTTACTAATGCTCGCATATAACTTACAACTGCTCGCGCATAAGGCACAAATGCTCGCACATAACTTACTAGCCCTCGCACATAAGGCACAAACGCTCGCACATAACTTACAATAGCTCGCACATAAGGCACAACTGCTCGCACATAACTCGTATATGCTCGCACATAACTCACTACAGCTCGCATATAACTTACAACTGCTCGCACATAAGCCACAATTGCTCGCACATAACTCACTACTGCTCGCACATAACTTACTAATGCTCGCACATAACTCACTACTGCTCGCACATAACTCGCAACTGCTCGCACATGACTTAATAATGCTCGCACATAACTCACTACTGCTCGCATATAACTTACAACTGCTCGCGCATAAGGCACAAATGCTCGCACATAACTTACTAGCCCTCGCACATAAGGCACAAACGCTCGCACATAACTTACAATAGCTCGCACATAAGGCACAACTGCTCGCACATAACTCGTATTTGCTCGCACATAACTCACTATTGCTCGCACATAAGCCACAATTGCTCGCACATAACTCACTACTGCTCGCACATAACTTACTAATGCTCGCACATAACTCACTACTGCTCGCACATAACTTACTAGCCCTCGCACATAAGGCACAAACGCTCGCACATAACTTACAATAGCTCGCACATAAGGCACAAATGCTCGCACATAACTCGTATATGCTCGCACATAACTCACTACAGCTCGCATATAACTTACAACTGCTCGCACATAAGCCACAATTGCTCGCACATAACTCACTACTGCTCGCACATAACTTACTAATGCTCGCACATAACTCACCACTGCTCGCACATAACTCACTACTGCTCGCATATAACTTACAATTGCTCGCACATAAGGCACAAATGCTCGCACATAACTCACTAATGCTCGCATATAACTTACAACTGCTCGCGCATAAGGCACAAATGCTCGCACATAACTCGTATTTGCTCGCACATAACTCACTATTGCTCGCACATAACTTACTAATGCTCGCACATAACTCACTACTGCTCGCACATAAGGCACAACTGCTCGCACATAACTCGTATTTGCTCGCACATAACTCACTATTGCTCGCACATAAGCCACAATTGCTCGCACATAACTCACTACTGCTCGCACATAACTTACTAATGCTCGCACATAACTCACTACTGCTCGCACATAAGGCACAACTGCTCGCACATAACTCGTATTTGCTCGCACATAACTCACTATTGCTCGCACATAAGCCACAATTGCTCGCACATAACTCACTAGTTCTCGCATATAACTTACATTTGCTCGCACATAAGGCACAAATGCTCGCACATAACTCACTAATGCTCGCATATAACTTACAATTGCTCGCACATAAGGCACAAATGCTCGCACATAACTCACTAATGCTCGCATATGACTTACAACTGCTCGCGCATAAGGCACAAATGCTCGCACATAACTTACTAGCCCTCGCACATAAGGCACAAACGCTCGTACATAACTTACAATAGCTCGCACATAAGGCACAACTGCTCGCACATAACTCGTATATGCTCGCACATAACTCACTACTGCTCGCATATAACTTACAACTGCTCGCGCATAAGGCACAAACGCTCGCACATAACTCACTAATGCTCGCATATAACTTACAACTGCTCGCGCATAAGGCACAAATGCTCGCACATAACTTACTAGCCCTCGCACATAAGGCACAAACGCTCGCACATAACTTACAATAGCTCGCACATAAGGCACAAATGCTCGCACATAACTTACTAGCCCTCGCACATAAGGCACAAGCGCTCGCACATAACTTACAATAGCTCGCACATAAGGCACAACTGCTCGCACATAACTCGTATTTGCTCGCACATAACTCACTATTGCTCGCACATAAGCCACAATTGCTCGCACATAACTCACTACTACTCGCACATAACTTACTAATGCTCGCACATAACTCACTACTGCTCGCACATAACTCACTACTGCTCGCATATAATTTACAATTGCTCGCACATAAGGCACAAATGCTCGCACATAACTCACTAATGCTCGCATATAACTTACAACTGCTCGCGCATAAGGCACAAATGCTCGCACATAACTTACTAGCCTTCGCACATAAGGCACAAACGCTCGCACATAACTTACAATAGCTTGCACATAGGGCACAACTGCTCGCACATAACTCGTATATGCTCGCACATAAGCCACAATTACTCGCACATAACTCACTACTGCTCGCACATAACTTACTAATGCTCGCACATAACTCACTACTGCTCGCACATAAGGCACAACTGCTCGCACATAACTCGTATTTGCTCGCACATAACTCACTATTGCTCGCACATAAGCCACAATTGCTCGCACATAACTCACTAGTTCTCGCATATAACTTACAATTGCTCGCACATAAGGCACAAATGCTCGCACATAACTCACTAATGCTCGCATATAACTTACAATTGCTCGCACATAAGGCACAAATGCTCGCACATAACTCACTAATGCTCGCATATGACTTACAACTGCTCGCGCATAAGGCACAAATGCTCGCACATAACTTACTAGCCCTCGCACATAAGGCACAAACGCTCGTACATAACTTACAATAGCTCGCACATAAGGCACAACTGCTCGCACATAACTCGTATATGCTCGCACATAACTCACTACAGCTCGCATATGACTTACAACTGCTCGCACATAAGGCACAAATGCTCGCACATAACTTACTAGCCCTCGCGCATATGGCCCAACTGTTCGCACATAACTCACTACCGCTCGCACATAATGCACTACTGCTCGCACATAACTCGCTACTGCTCGCACATGACTTAATAATGCTCGCACATAACTCACTACTGCTCGCATATAACTTACAACTGCTTGCGCATAAGGCACAAATGCTCGCACATAACTTACTAGCCCTCGCACATAAGGCACAAACGCTCGCACATAACTTACAATAGCTCGCACATAAGGCACAACTGCTCGCACATAACTCACTATTGCTCGCACATAAGTCACAATTGCTCGCACATAGCTCACTACTGCTCGCACATAACTTACTAATGCTCGCACATAACTCACTACTGCTCGCACATAACTCACTACTGCTCGCATATAACTTACAATTGCTCGCACATAAGGCACAAATGCTCGCACATAACTCACTAATGCTCGCATAAAACTTACAACTGCTCGCGCATAAGGCACAAATGCTCGCACATAACTTACTAGCCCTCGCACATAAGGCACAAACGCTCGCACATAACTTACAATAGCTCGCACATAAGGTACAACTGCTCGCACATAACTCGTATATGCTCGCACATAGCTCACTATTGCTCGCACATAAGCCACAATTGCTCGCACATAACTCACTACTGCTCGCACATAAGCCACAATTGCTCGCACATAACTCACTACTGCTCGCATATAACTTACAATTGCTCGCACATAAGGCACAAATGCTCGCACATAACTCACTAATGCTCGCACATAACTTACATTTGCTCGCACATAAGGCACAAATGCTCGCACATAACTCACTAATGCTCGCATATAACTTACAATTGCTCGCACATAAGGCACAAATGCTCGCACATAACTCACTAATGCTCGCATATAACTTACAACTGCTCGCGCAAAAGGCACAAATGCTCGCACATAACTTACTAGCCCTCGCACATAAGGCACAAACGCTCGCACATAACTTACAATAGCTCGCACATAAGGTACAACTGCTCGCAAATAACTCGTATATGCTCGCACATAACTCACTATTGCTCGCACATAAGCCACAATTGCTCGCACATAACTCACTACTGCTCGCACATAAGCCACAATTGCTCGCACATAACTCACTACTGCTCGCATATAACTTACAATTGCTCGCACATAAGGCACAAATGCTCGCACATAACTCACTAATGCTCGCACATAACTTACATTTGCTCGCACATAAGGCACAAATGCTCGCACATAACTCACTAATGCTCGCATATAACTTACAATTGCTCGCACATAAGGCACAAATGCTCGCACATAACTTACTAATGCTCGCATATAACTTACAACTGCTCGCGCATAAGGCACAAATGCTCGCACATAACTTACTAGCCCTCGCACATAAGGCACAAACGCTCGCACATAACTTACAATAGCTCGCACATAAGGCACAACTGCTCGCACATAACTCGTATATGCTCGCACATAACTCACTACAGCTCGCATATAACTTACAACTGCTCGCACATAAGCCACAATTGCTCGCACATAACTCACTACTGCTCGCACATAACTTACTAATGCTCGCACATAACTCACTACTGCTCGCACATAACTCGCAACTGCTCGCACATGACTTAATAATGCTCGCACATAACTCACTACTGCTCGCATATAACTTACAACTGCTCGCGCATAAGGCACAAATGCTCGCACATAACTTACTAGCCCTCGCACATAAGGCACAAACGCTCGCACATAACTTACAATAGCTCGCACATAAGGCACAACTGCTCGCACATAACTCGTATTTGCTCGCACATAACTCACTATTGCTCGCACATAAGCCACAATTGCTCGCACATAACTCACTACTGCTCGCATATAACTTACTAATGCTCGCACATAACTCACTACTGCTCGCACATAACTCACTACTGCTCGCATATAACTTACAATTGCTCGCACATAAGGCACAAATGCTCGCACATAACTCACTAATGCTCGCATATAACTTACAACTGCTCGCGCATAAGGCACAAATGCTCGCACATAACTTACTAGCCCTCGCACATAAGGCACAAAGGCTCGCACATAACTTACAGTAGCTCGCACATAAGGTACAACTGCTCGCACATAACTCATATATGCTCGCACATAACTCACTATTGCTCGCACATGAGCCACAATTGCTCGCACATAACTCACTACTGCTCGCACATAAGCCACAATTGCTCGCACATAACTCACTACTGCTCGCATATAACTTACAATTGCTCGCACATAAGGCACAAATACTCGCACATAACTCACTAATGCTCGCATATAACTTACAACTGCTCGCGCATAAGGCACAAATGCTCGCACATAACTTACTAGCCCTCGCACATAAGGCACAAACGCTCGCACATAACTTACAGTAGCTCGCACATAAGGCACAAATGCTCGCACATAACTCAATAATGCTCGCATATAACTTACAACTGCTCGCGCATAAGGCACAAATGCTCGCACATAACTTACTAGCCCTCGCACATAAGGCACAAACGCTCGCACATAACTTACAATAGCTCGCACATAAGGCACAAATGCTCGCACATAACTCGTATATGCTCGCACATAACTCACTACAGCTCGCATATAACTTACAACTGCTCGCACATAAGCCACAATTGCTCGCACATAACTCACTACTGCTCGCACATAACTTACTAATGCTCGCACATAACTCACCACTGCTCGCACATAACTCACTACTGCTCGCATATAACTTACAATTGCTCGCACATAAGGCACAAATGCTCGCACATAACTCACTAATGCTCGCATATAACTTACAACTGCTCGCGCAAAAGGCACAAATGCTCGCACATAACTCACTAATGCTCGCACATAACTTACATTTGCTCGCACATAAGGCACAAATGCTCGCACATAACTCACTAATGCTCGCATATAACTTACAATTGCTCGCACATAAGGCACAAATGCTCGCACATAACTCACTAATGCTCGCATATAACTTACAACTGCTCGCGCAAAAGGCACAAATGCTCGCACATAACTTACTAGCCCTCGCACATAAGGCACAAACGCTCGCACATAACTTACAATAGCTCGCACATAAGGTACAACTGCTCGCAAATAACTCGTATATGCTCGCACATAACTCACTATTGCTCGCACATAAGCCACAATTGCTCGCACATAACTCACTACTGCTCGCACATAAGCCACAATTGCTCGCACATAACTCACTACTGCTCGCATATAACTTACAATTGCTCGCACATAAGGCACAAATGCTCGCACATAACTCACTAATGCTCGCACATAACTTACATTTGCTCGCACATAAGGCACAAATGCTCGCACATAACTCACTAATGCTCGCATATAACTTACAATTGCTCGCACATAAGGCACAAATGCTCGCACATAACTTACTAATGCTCGCATATAACTTACAACTGCTCGCGCATAAGGCACAAATGCTCGCACATAACTTACTAGCCCTCGCACATAAGGCACAAATGCTCGCACATAACTTACAATAGCTCGCACATAAGGCACAACTGCTCGCACATAACTCGTATATGCTCGCACATAACTCACTACAGCTCGCATATAACTTACAACTGCTCGCACATAAGCCACAATTGCTCGCACATAACTCACTACTGCTCGCACATAACTTACTAATGCTCGCACATAACTCACTACTGCTCGCACATAACTCGCAACTGCTCGCACATGACTTAATAATGCTCGCACATAACTCACTACTGCTCGCATATAACTTACAACTGCTCGCGCATAAGGCACAAATGCTCGCACATAACTTACTAGCCCTCGCACATAAGGCACAAACGCTCGCACATAACTTACAATAGCTCGCACATAAGGCACAACTGCTCGCACATAACTCGTATTTGCTCGCACATAACTCACTATTGCTCGCACATAAGCCACAATTGCTCGCACATAACTCACTACTGCTCGCACATAACTTACTAATGCTCGCACATAACTCACTACTGCTCGCACATAACTCACTACTGCTCGCATATAACTTACAATTGCTCGCACATAAGGCACAAATGCTCGCACATAACTCACTAATGCTCGCATATAACTTACAACTGCTCGCGCATAAGGCACAAATGCTCGCACATAACTTACTAGCCCTCGCACATAAGGCACAAAGGCTCGCACATAACTTACAGTAGCTCGCACATAAGGTACAACTGCTCGCACATAACTCATATATGCTCGCACATAACTCACTATTGCTCGCACATGAGCCACAATTGCTCGCACATAACTCACTACTGCTCGCACATAAGCCACAATTGCTCGCACATAACTCACTACTGCTCGCATATAACTTACAATTGCTCGCACATAAGGCACAAATACTCGCACATAACTCACTAATGCTCGCATATAACTTACAACTGCTCGCGCATAAGGCACAAATGCTCGCACATAACTTACTAGCCCTCGCACATAAGGCACAAACGCTCGCACATAACTTACAGTAGCTCGCACATAAGGCACAAATGCTCGCACATAACTCAATAATGCTCGCATATAACTTACAACTGCTCGCGCATAAGGCACAAATGCTCGCACATAACTTACTAGCCCTCGCACATAAGGCACAAACGCTCGCACATAACTTACAATAGCTCGCACATAAGGCACAACTGCTCGCACATAACTCGTATATGCTCGCACATAACTCACTACAGCTCGCATATAACTTACAACTGCTCGCACATAAGCCACAATTGCTCGCACATAACTCACTACTGCTCGCACATAACTTACTAATGCTCGCACATAACTCACCACTGCTCGCACATAACTCACTACTGCTCGCATATAACTTACAATTGCTCGCACATAAGGCACAAATGCTCGCACATAACTCACTAATGCTCGCATATAACTTACAACTGCTCGCGCAAAAGGCACAAATGCTCGCACACAACTTACTAGCCCTCGCACATAAGGCACAAACGCTCGCACATAAGGCACAAATGCTCGCACATAACTTACTAGCCCTCGCACATAAGGCACAAACGCTCGCACATAACTTACAATAGCTCGCACATAAGGCACAACTGCTCGCACATAACTCGTATTTGCTCGCACATAACTCACTATTGCTCGCACATAAGCCACAATTGCTCGCACATAACTCACTGCTGCTCGCACATAACTTACTAATTCTCGCACATAACTCACTACTTCTCGCACATAACTCACTTCTGCTCGCATATAACTTACAATTGCTCGCACATAACGCACAAATGCTCGCACATAACTCACTAATGCTCGCATATAACTTACAACTGCTCGCGCATAAGGCAAAAATGCTCGCACATAACTAACTAGCCCTCGCACATAAGGCACAAACGCTCGAACATAACTCACTAATGCTCGCATATAACTTACAACTGCTCGCGCATAAGGCACAAATGATCGCACATAACTTACTAGCCCTCGCACATAAGGCACAAACGCTCGCACATAACTTACAATAGCTCGCACATAAGGCACAAATGCTCGCACATAACTGACTAGCCCTCGCACATAAGGCACAAACGCTCGCACATAACTTACAATAGCTCGCACATAAGGCACAACTGCTCGCACATAACTCGTATTTGCTCGCACATAACTCACTATTGCTCGCACATAAGGCACAAATGCTCGCACATAACTTACTAGCCCTCGCACATAAGGCACAAACGCTCGCACATAACTTACAATAGCTCGCACATAAGGCACAACTGCTCGCACATAACTCGTATTTGCTCGCACATAACTCACTATTGCTCGCACATAACTCACTACTGCTCGCATATAACTTACAATTTCTCGCACATAAGGCACAAATGCTCGCACATAACTCACTAATGCTCGCATATAACTTACAATTGCTCGCACATAAGGCACGAATGCTCGCACATAACTCACTAATGCTCGCATATAACTTACAACTGCTCGCACATAAGGCACAAATGCTCGCACATAACTTACTAGCAGTCGCGCATATGGCCCAACTGTTCGCACATAACTCACTACCGCTCGCACATAATGCACTACTGCTCGCACATAACTCGCAACTGCTCGCACATAACTTAATAATGCTCGCACATAACTCACTACTGCTCGCATATAACTTACAACTGCTCGCGCATAAGGCACAAATGCTCGCACATAACTTACTAGCCCTCGCACATAAGGCACAAACGCTCGCACATAACTTACAATAGCTCGCACATAAGGCACAACTGCTCGCACATATGTCGTATTTGCTCGCACGTAACTCACTATTGCTCGCACATAAGCCACAATTGCTCGCACATAACTCACTACTGCTCGCACTTATCTTACTAATGCTCGCACATAACTCACTACTGCTCGCACATAACTCACTACTGCTCGCATATAACTTACAATTGCTCGCACATAAGGCACAAATGCTCGCACATAACTCACTAATGCTCGCATATAACTTACAACTGCTCGCGCAAAAGGCACAAATGCTCGCACATAACTTACTAGCCCTCGAACATAAGGCACAAACGCTCGCACATAACTTACAATAGCTCGCACATAAGGCACAAATGCTCGCACATAACTTACTAGCCCTCGCACATAAGGCACAAACGCTCGCACATAACTTACAATAGCTCGCACATAAGGCACAACTGCTCGCACATAACTCGTATTTGCTCGCACATAACTCACTATTGCTCGCACATAACTCACTACTGCTCGCATATAACTTACAATTGCTCGCACATAAGGCACAAATGCTCGCACATAACTCACTAATGCTCGCATATAACTTACAATTGCTCGCACATAATGCACGAATGCTCGCACATAACTCACTAATGCTCGCATATAACTTACAACTGCTCGCACATAAGGCACAAATGCTCGCACATAACTTACTAGCCCTCGCGCATATGGCCCAACTGTTCGCACATAACTCACTACCGCTCGCACATAATGCACTACTGCTCGCACATAACTCGCAACTGCTCGCACATAACTTAATAATGCTCGCACATAACTCACTACTGCTCGCATATAACTTACAACTGCTCGCGCATAAGGCACAAATGCTCGCACATAACTTACTAGCCCTCGCACATAAGGCACAAACGCTCGCACATAACTTACAATAGCTCGCACATAAGGCACAACTGCTCGCACATAACTCGTATTTGCTCGCACATAACTCACTATTGCTCGCACATAAGCCACAATTGCTCGCACATAACTCACTACTGCTCGCACTTAACTTACTAATGCTCGCACATAACTCACTACTGCTCGTACATAACTCACTACTGCTCGCATATAACTTACAATTGCTCGCACATAAGGCACAAATGCTCGCACATAACTCACTAATGCTCGCATATAACTTACAACTGCTCGCGCAAAAGGCACAAATGCTCGCACATAACTCACTAATGCTCGCATATAACTTACAACTGCTCGCGCATAAGGCAAAAATGCTCGCACATAACTAACTAGCCCTCGCACATAAGGCACAAACGCTTGAACATAACTCACTACTGCTCGCATAAAACTTACAACTGCTCGCGCATAAGGCACAAATGATCGCACATAACTTACTAGCCCTCGCACATAAGGCACAAACGCTCGCACATAACTTACAATAGCTCGCACATAAGGCACAAATGCTCGCACATAACTTACTAGCCCTCGCACATAAGGCACAAACGCTCGCACATAACTTACAATAGCTCGCACATAAGGCACAACTGCTCGCACATAACTCGTATTTGCTCGCACATAACTCACTATTGCTCGCACATAACTCACTACTGCTCGCATATAACTTACAATTGCTCGCACATAAGGCACAAATGCTCGCACATAACTCACTAATGCTCGCATATAACTTACAATTGCTCGCACATAATGCACGAATGCTCGCACATAACTCACTAATGCTCGCATATAACTTACAACTGCTCGCACATAAGGCACAAATGCTCGCACATAACTTACTAGCCCTCGCGCATATGGCCCAACTGTTCGCACATAACTCACTACCGCTCGCACATAATGCACTACTGCTCGCACATAACTCGCAACTGCTCGCACATAACTTAATAATGCTCGCACATAACTCACTACTGCTCGCATATAACTTACAACTGCTCGCGCATAAGGCACAAATGCTCGCACATAACTTACTAGCCCTCGCACATAAGGCACAAACGCTCGCACATAACTTACAATAGCTCGCACATAAGGCACAACTGCTCGCACATAACTCGTATTTGCTCGCACATAACTCACTATTGCTCGCACATAAGCCACAATTGCTCGTACATAACTCACTACTGCTCGCATATAACTTACAATTGCTCGCACATAAGGCACAAATGCTCGCACATAACTCACTAATGCTCGCATATAACTTACAACTGCTCGCGCAAAAGGCACAAATGCTCGCACATAACTTACTAGCCCTCGAACATAAGGCACAAACGCTCGCACATAACTTACAATAGCTCGCACATAAGGCACAATTGCTCGCACATAACTTACTAGCCCTCGCACATAAGGCACAACTGCTCGCACATAACTCGTATTTGCTCGCACATAACTCACTATTGCTCGCACATAAGCCACAATTGCTCGCACATAACTCACTACTGCTCGCACTTAACTTACTAATGCTCGCACATAACTCACTACTGCTCGCACATAACTCACTACTGCTCGCATATAACTTACAATTGCTCGCACATAAGGCACAAATGCTCGCACATAACTCACTAATGCTCGCATATAACTTACAACTGCTCGCGCATAAGGCAAAAATGCTCGCACATAACTTACTAGCCCTCGCACATAAGGCACAAACGCTCGCACATAACTCACTAATGCTCGCATATAACTTACAACTGCTCGCGCATAAGGCACAAATGCTCGCACATAACTTACTAGCCCTCGCACATAAGGCACAAACGCTCGCACATAACTTACAATAGCTCGCACATAAGGCACAAATGCTCGCACATAACTGACTAGCCCTCGCACATAAGGCACAAACGCTCGCACATAACTTACAATAGCTCGCACATAAGGCACAACAGCTCGCACATAACTCGTATTTGCTCGCACATAACTCACTATTGCTCGCACATAAGGCACAAATGCTCGCACATAACTTACAATAGCTCGCACATAAGGCACAAATGCTCGCACATAACTTACTAGCCCTCGCACATAAGGCACAAACGCTCGCACATAACTTACAATAGCTCGCACATAAGGCACAACTGCTCGCACATAACTCTTATTTGCTCGCACATAACTCACTATTGCTCGCACATAACTCACTACTGCTCGCATATAACTTACAATTGCTCGCACATAAGGCACAAATGCTCGCACATAACTCACTAATGCTCGCATATAACTTACAACTGCTCGCGCATAAGGCACAAATGCTCGCACATAACTTACTAGCCCTCGCACATAAGGCACAAACGCTCGCACATAACTTACAATAGCTCGCACATAAGGCACAACTGCTCGCACATAACTCGTATATGCTCGCACATAACTCACTATTGCTCGCACATAAGCCACAATTGCTCGCACATAACTCACTACTGCTCGCACATAACTTACTAATGCTCGCACATAACTCACTACTGCTCGCACATAACTCACTACTGCTCGCACATAACTTACTAATGCTCGCACATAACTCACTACTGCTCGCACATAACTCACTACTGCTCGCATATAACTTACAACTGCTCGCGCATAAGGCACAAATGCTCGCACATAACTTACTAGCCCTCGCACATAAGGCACAAACGCTCGCACATAACTTACAATAGCTCGCACATAAGGCACAACTGCTCGCACATAACTCGCATATGCTCGCACATAACTCGTATATGCTCGCACATAACTCACTATTGCTCGCACATAACGTTTTCTCGCTCGCACAATTCATTTCATCTTTTAAGTATTATCGTGCCGATGAGGTTAGTAACGTCTATCGATGAATTTTTCCCGTAAGCCGACGGGCTTTAGTCCATACGGCGCCGATGCCCCTTTGGGACTTTCGGTATATGTAAGGAAGGATCGAGTTTCCACGGGACTTCGAGCCTGAATATAAAATAATTGTTATCCACAGCATTACCGCGGGTCGGTGTCTATGACCGAATGGCCCTTTAAGCGGTGCGCGCCCAAGGCGTTAACAGATCGTTACTCCTTATCGAGATTACGATAACTACCGAGCATCGACTCACTCCATTCCGAGCGAGAATAAACAATTCTGCATGCGTTACTCACGCTAGGCGAAACTTACGAAGTACAAGCCTTCTCGTTTTTTGATCAGCAGCAACGTCGCTTTTTGATCCTTCGATGTCGGCTCTTCCTGTCATTGCGAAGCAGAATTCGCCAAGCGTCGGATTGTTTACCCGCCAACAGGGAACGTGAGCTGGGTTTAGACCGTCGTGAGACAGGATAGTTTTACCCTACTGATGACTCGACGTTGCGATAGTAGTCCTGCTCAGTACGAGAGGAACCGCAGGTTCGGACATTTGGTTCACGCACTCGGTCGAGCGGCCGGTGGTGCGAAGCTACCATCCGTGAGATTATGCCTGAACGCCTCTAAGGCCGTATCCTTTCTAGTCAAAGGAGGCAACGATATCTCTAGGAGTCTCGTGAGTCGAAAGGCTCAAAACAATGTGACACTACTAGGTGGCCGATCCACGGGTCGGCCATCGCACGGGCCCTAATTGCCGTGCGGGGTCGCGGATCCTGCTTCGGGATCTTACCGAGAGCAAGCCTGGCTTCTTTAACGGTCGATCATGGGTATACCAAGTTCGATGTCGAGACTCGGAATCGTCTGTAGACGACTTAGGTACCTGGCGGGGTGTTGTACTCGGTAGAGCAGTTACCACGCTGCGATCTGTAGAGACTCAGCCCTTGGCTTGGGGATTCGTCTTGTCGGATAGACGAGACCCCAGATGCAGGAGGAGGGGGAAGTGTGTGTTGGAGTGATTCTGTGAAAAGTGTAAAAGCAATGCGTGTGGGTGGACTTGGCTTATTGCACGGTCGAGTGAGAAAGCAATGCGCGTGGGTGGACTTGGCTTATTGCTCGGTCGAGTGCGAAAGCAATGCGCGTGAGGAAACTTTGGGGATTCGGGTCGCTAGGAGAAAAGGAATGCGTTTCGGTGGACTTGGCTTATTGCTCGGTCGAGTGCGAAAGCAATGCGCGTGAGGAAACTGGGGATTCGGGTCCCTAGGAGTAAAGCAATGCGTGTGGGTGGACTTGGCTTATTGCACGGTCGAGTGAGAAAGCAATGCGTGTGCAACTGCTCGCACATAAGCCACATTTGCTCGCACATAACTCACTACTGCTCGCACATAACTTACTGATGCTCGCACATAACTCACTACTGCTCGCACATAAATCACTAATGCTCGCATATAACTTACAATTGCTCGCACATAAGGCACAAATGCTCGCACATAACTCACTAATGCTCGCATATAACTGACAACTGCTCGCACATAAGACACAAATGCTCGCACATAACTTACTAGCCCTCGCGCATATGGCCCAACTGTTCGCACATAACTCACTACCGCTCGCACATAATGCACTACTGCTCGCACATAACTCGCAACTGCTCGCACATAACTTAATAATGCTCGCACATAACTCACTACTGCTCGCATATAACTTACAATTGCTCGCACATAAGGCACAAATGCTCGCCCATAACTCACTAATGCTCGCATATAACTTACAACTGCTCGCGCAAAAGGCACAAATGCTCGCACATAACTTACTAGCCCTCGCACATAAGGCACAAACGCTCGCCCATAACTTACAATAGCTCGCACATAAGGCACAAATGCTCGCACATAACTTACTAGCCCTCGCACATAAGGCACAAACGCTCGCACATAACTTACAATAGCTCGCACATAAGGCACAACTGCTCGCACATAACTCGTATTTGCTCGCACATAACTCACTATTGCTCGCACATAAGCCACAATTGCTCGCACATAACTCACTACTGCTCGCACATAACTTACTAATGCTCGCACATAACTCACTACTGCTCGCACATAACTCACTACTGCTCGCATATAACTTACAATTGCTCGCACATAAGGCACAAATGCTCGCACATAACTCACTAATGCTCGCATATAACTTACAACTGCTCGCGCATAAGGCAAAAATGCTCGCACATAACTTACTAGCCCTCGCACATAAGGCACAAACGCTCGCACATAACTCACTAATGCTCGCATATAACTTACAACTGCTCGCGCATAAGGCACAAATGCTCGCACATAACTTACTAGCCCTCGCACATAAGGCACAAACGCTCGCACATAACTTACAATAGCTCGCACATAAGGCACAAATGCTCGCACATAACTGAATAGCCCTCTCACATAAGGCACAAACGCTCGCACATAACTTACAATAGCTCGCACATAAGGCACAACTGCTCGCACATAACTCGTATTTGCTCGCACATAACTCACTATTGCTCGCACATAAGGCACAAATGCTCGCACATAACTCACTAATGCTCGCATATAACTTACAACT
>JAHUUD020000125.1:0-46969 GCA_020010945.3 Muscidifurax raptorellus
CTCTCTCGCTCTCTCTCGCTCTCTGTCTCACTCTCTCTCGCTCTCTCTCTCACTCTCTCTCGCTCTCTCTTTGCACGCCTTACGGAGAAAGAGACTGGGCGTTTCTTTGCGGGATATTTCCAGATCGCATCTCTCGCTATAGTCTAAAATACTCGCGTTACGTGCGCCCTCTTTTTCCGCAATGATAACATCTAGGTACAAATGAGCTTCAGGTATTCGAAGGATTGTTTCGATTATAGTTGTTATAATTGACTCAAATTATTTTCATTGCCTGTTCGTTTTTGATTTTCAAATTTCTCTAATTATAATTATTATTACGACTATCGCGATTATAGTCATGTTATGATTCAGTGAGAATCGTACTTTTATCGACGTTCGAACCTCCAAAGTTCGTGTTACTTGGCCAATTGTCGTTTCGAAAATTTTAATTTTCGCGCGGTGGGGATCCTTGTTCTCTTTGCAAGAAGGCGCGTCGATCGGTCTCGACAGATTTTGAAAGACTAGTTGTCGGCAATTAAGAGCCACGTATTCCATTTTTCCGAGTCCAAAATTCTTAACCATTACTTATACGTCCTTCTCGGTGAACCGCTGCAATAATATCTTTTTCAATATGCCTTATTCGTTTTAAAAAAAACCATCACGGATTCATTATTTTTTTGTTTTATTTTTGCTATGTTGCAAGACCAATCTATCTATTGTTTTCTCTCTCTTCTAACAGGGTACTAATAGCTTCTTTATTTACGGAGAACTAGTTGGGACGGTGACTGGCCTCCCAACGACTCAGCGCCTACCTGGGCAACCGTATTCGAGTAGGGAAGATTCTAAGAGGGATATGGGTATAGATTAGGGTAGCATGTGAGGGGATAGGGTAGCTCAGCTAGATGTACTAGTTAGGTAGGGTTTAGTATGTGAGGGGTTTGGTGTTGGTGTCGTTCGTTCGCATTGGCTGCATAGAGCCGTTTTTAAATCTATGCATTCTCTTCGCTACCAAGGTTTTCTATTTGCATGAGCAGGACTGGTGGTTGCACCTCGAATCCTTTGCTCTGCTATGTAACATACACAAAGTGTGGCGTTACAAACTGCTCCTTCCTAAACCGGACACGCCACGCAGCGACGGTTTACTGATGGAGTCATCGAATACATCACGCGAACAAATCGTGATTATCTTATAACTATGCCTATTCTAAAGTGATGCAATTTGAACAACGCTTGTCTAATCTAGATAATAATAATCCCTGGAACGGTAGGGTGGTACGGGAATTTACTGGGTAGACGGCTAATGTGGAGAACCGAGGAAGACTGATGCCCCCTGCATCACGATCATCACCGGTTGTATGGCCTCTCCATGAACTCCTTGTTGACTGTACATTTCACGATTTATTGCCGGTAGTTGAGTACGAGTTGGTGGTTGAGACTGCTGAAGTTTCGGTCTTAATCTCCGCGTGGTTTCCTCCTTTCCCTTTCGCGGCGCTGGGGGAGATTTGGAACATTTCGAGTACGTTCGAGAATCGTTGGTCACGTTGGTCACACTTGTAGCAAAATTGAGACTTCGGCTGTGTACACTTGTAGTACTGATGCCGTGTGCCTCCGCAATTCCAACACCTGTCTTCCTCGGTTTAGGTCAGGAGGGGTGATTTTCCAATTCGTAGGCTCATATATGGTATTGAGGTTTGGAGTTCCTGAATCACTATAGGTTTCATTGGGTTTTCGGGGATTGTATAGGGGAATATGTGTGGACGGGCTTATTAAAACCGGTCTTCTCTGTCGCGGACGATCTAGGACGAGAGATTTTGATAGCCATCAGTGCAGGGGATGCCTTGTAAGGCAGCAGGGGCTGCTGGTGTCCCACCAGATATGAAGCTAATTGGCCCTGCAGCTATGCCTTGTGGGATTTCTCACACGCGGCCCTCCCTTTCTCAAGGACTCGCCTCCCTAGTCTGGGGGTGAGTATCCTTGACGAATGTGATCTCATCACCTCGGTGAATCCGGATCTGTTCACCATTTTTACTGTACACTACCTTAAGTATGGGGGGGGGGGGAGGGGGATTTCGCAACTTATGGTGTCTACGAATTGGGTTTAGGAAGGCGGGAGGCTTAAGCTTGGCTATCGGACACGAGGGAATCTTTATAGGGGAGTGCGTCGAGGATTTATTATCGTTTTTCCGTTGCCTACGTCTCTGCCTCCCGAGTAAGGTATCCTCTGAGAATGGTGCATGGAGAGGTAGTGGATTTTCGCAGGGTGAGAAGGGACATAGGCTTTTTTTGCAGACAGCTCGAGGCAATGGGTTATATCTACCGCTGATCGTATCGTAGATGTACTCGTCCCGCGACGATGCCGATCTTAGTAGTGGAGGGCCGACGGTACTATCGGGAGCTGGATCTTCCTCGAAATCTATAAACCGCTGTCCTGGGCGTCTAGGTGGCTGAAAGGTTTTGCTCCTCTGCCTCTTCCTCGGCCGAATGTTGTAGGTTTTCGGGGTAACTCGATCTTTCCCCATTCCCTTACCTCCTCGAGTTAGCGCTCGAGTTCCTGCTCCGCCCAGTTGATCCTCCTGTCTTGGATCTTCTTGGCTCTTCCTTTGCCTTGGAGGTTCATCCTTCTCCGCTGCATAATCAGATGGAGCTGTATTCGAAGAGCTTTTATTAGTGGGTAGGTAATAGGGTTTCAAGTCACATACATGAACTTTTATTTTTCTCCCACTGTCAATGTCCTCAAGCAAATAGACCACTGGAGATAACAATTTGATTATCCGACAAGGTCCTGTGAATTTTGGCGCAAATTTAGCAGCAAAGCTATCAACACCTGATGACAAATCCCGATTTTTCCGAAGGACGAGATCTCCTACTTTTAGCTTGAGATCCCGTCTATTTTTATTATAGTAACAAGCTTGTTTCTCATTGGCTGCTTTTAAATTTTTTTGAACGATCGCATGGATCATTGGCAGTCTTGCAACCCTTTCCCCCTATGTTACAGGATTCGAGGTGTCTGAGGTTTGTGGTGTTGTTTGGGTTAGAAATTTGGGTTGACGGGGGTTTCTTTCGAAATTCAAAAACGCGGGGGTCATAAGCGCCGATGCTTGTACCGCAGTATTCATTGCAAAGGCGAATTCATTGAGGTGGATGTTCCAATTCGAGTGGTCATTTTTCACGATGATACTCAGCATTTGTTTAATTGTCCTGTTACATCACTCGACTGGGTTTGCCTGCGCATGATAAGGAGCAATAGTGGTTTGAATTATGCCTAGGTCCTGCATGTGTGCTGTTACCAGTTTATTTAAGAATTCAGTACCATTATCGATAATGAAACAATTTGGACATCCCCATCGTCATTTACTTTTCTGTAGTGGACCCATTATATCTGCTGTTACATTCGTCCAAGGTTCTTCAATTTTTCGATGGCCCATAAGTCCCATTGGTGTCCCCATTGGTGTTCCCATTGGTGATTGTTGAGGGACTTGGCACATTTAGCAGTCTGAGCATTGCTTGACATAATGCTTCACATCCTTCCTCATTTTTGGTCAAATATATGACTGTATCAGACGATTGAAGGTTTTAGCAGTCCCCATGTGACCTGATTGAGGAGTGTTATGACATTCGAACAGAGCTCGTTCGCGATCGCGCTCTGGTATTACTGACTTCCAGCTATCTAAATCTGGGATTATTTTATGAGTGTTTGGGATATGTTTGTACAGTAGGTTATTTTGAACTTTGCAATTAGGATATTTGTCTGGCTCCTCCATTACTGCTGCTTTACGTTTAGCATACCAGATATCCTCTTCGCTTATCCCTGAGGCTGCTATACAGCAGATTTCCTGTTCGAACATACGAGACAGCTCGTCGGGTACCTTATGAAGAGCTCCTTTATGATGCTCTATTTTCATATTATAGCCCTGTAGTACTGTCGCCCATCTGGATAATCTTCCAGCTGGGTCTTTCAGGTTGTGTAGCCACCTCAGACTACTGTGGTCTGTTATGACTGTGAATTCTTCACCTAATAAATAACCTCTAAATTTTTCGACGGCCCTCAGTACTGGTAACCATTCCTTTTCCGTCACCGTATAGTTCCTTTCAGCCTTCGTGAGTGATCGATTTGCATAGGCTATTGGGTGTTCCTCTCTTTCAATTGTCACTTTCAATTGTCTCAACAACTTGCGTCTGTCTGGAGACAGAAAGGCTTAGCGTAATCTGGTCGAGCCAGTACTGGGGCTTCGGTCAGAAGAATCAACAATGTTTTAAATGCTTTTTGTTGGTCTTCTTTCCATTTCCACGGGGCATTTTTCTTCAGCAACTCGGTTAGGGGGGTTTTTACGAGTGCTGAGTCTTTTATAAATCGGGCATACCATCCGATCATTCCAAAAAATCTCCTGAGCTGCTTTTGATTACAAGGAGGGGGATCATTGAGAATTGGGGCAATTTTTTCGGGGTTGGTGTTCAATCATTGGCGATTTATCACATATCCAAAGTATTTAACTTCAGGGCAACAGAATTCCGATTTTTCCCTACTTAATTCTAATTTGGCTTCTTTTATCTTCTGTAACACGATTTTTAAATCCTCATGGTGTTTTTTGACGTTTTTTGATGTGTCTGTTGCTATGATGATGTCATCCATGTAAACGAATACATGGGGTTGCAATTCTGCTGTAAATAATTTGTCTATAGCTGCCAGAAATGTGGCTGGGGCATTTGATAAACCGTAGGGTAGTCTGCAGAATTGAAATAATCCTTTTCCAGGGACTGCGAAAGCTGTATATTGCCTGCTGTTTTTATCCAACGGTATTTGATAATATGCGCGTCTCAAGTCTATTTTTGACAGGTATTTACAATTCCGCAAATTTCTTAGCAGCGTATCCATCAATGTAATGTAATCAATCTAATGGGTATGCATTTTTCTTTGTTACTCCATTGAGAGCTCTATAATCTATTCAAAATCTTATTCCTCTGTCAGCTTTTGGTACTATAACTGGACAGCTACTCCAGGCGCTTTCACACGGTTCAATAATTCCTTCAGCTAATATCCTATCAATTTCTGCGTGGACTTTTGCTAACAATTTCGGGGAGATGGGGCGCATTCTTTGTTTTATGGGGCGGTAGTTTAAAAGTTCAATTACATGGGGAGTTGGGTTTGCGTGAGGCTTGGGTTTTTCAAGGGGTATGGTCAAATCGAAAATAAACTGTTTTTTCCTTTGGTTCTGTGATATTTCCGAAATTACTCCACCTATAGCAGCGTTTTCCACTATACTGCCTGGATCCTGATTTTTCGGATAAAATTTCCTGACTACCCCGTTATCAGTGTACCAAGTTCGATTTTCTAAGTCGATCTTTATTTTTAATTTTATCAGCCCGTCCATTCCTAATACCAAATCGTAATCCAGGTTTTTCGGTACTCGTATAAGTTCTGTAATTTCATTATTTTTTCAATTTAAAATTTATTTTAAATTGGTGGTTCTATTTTCCCGCCTAGTACCGCTGGAGTTGATGCAACGAGAACTCCTCGGTCTGGGAGTGACATATCGCGGTTGGTTTGGTCTATCAATGCGGAAAGACTGTCGAAGTTGAATTGGCTAGCAACCGAATTGGTCAATTCTTCACTCATTTTAACCGTGTCGTCTATCGCCCGTGGACTATTTTCCTTGACCGATTCTATGACACTTTCGCCAGCTGATAACGTCTCACTTTCCTCAACCTCCGAATTTTCCTTCAGTTCTTCCACCGTCGATTGTTTTTGTTGCGAAGCTGTGTCGATTTCGCTTTCCAAACCCCATTGGCTGCTTTCTTTCCGAATTTCTGAATTAATTCATATCGAATTATACGGTCAATGCACTCCGCCTTTGTTCCTCTTTGAGTCAATTGTCTCTCTTTTAAGTCTTCTTTCAGTTCCGATACTTTCTTCTTCTCTAAATTTTCTTGCATCTTAAACCTGAATTATTCAATCTAATAACGCGACATTATCTTAATAAATACTCTCAATTGGGTTATTGGGTTATTGGCCCTTGGCTCACTCTTGCTTCAATTAAGGCTGATTAATATCACTAGCTCCCTTTCTTTTACTATTATTATTTAAATTTAATCTACTACACTTGTAATAACATGGAAGAAAAAAATATGATTTCCATTTAAGCAAGCAAGCAAAGAGAAAAGCAAAAAAAGATATTTATGACCAAGCAAGAGCAATGAGAAAAAATGCAAAAGTATCAACACTCATTACGTGCAAATCTGTAGGGTGCAAGCGATGTTATAATATGGGATATTTAGGGTAAAGTAATTTCCTAATTTTAAAGCGATTTTCAATTTCCAAAATTCAGTATCCCGGGTATTACTAAGGTATGCGAAAATGTGAAAAATTCGAAGTCAAAATACGATTAGCAGACAAGAATTTTTTATTATGTGGGCTTATAGCATATACAAAATTTTCAGAATTCAATTTGCTACGATGCTATTCGATTCAAGTAGTTTTATATCAATACTAATACGAGATAATGCTTGTTGCTAAATTCAAAATCCAAAAGATGTTATTCAAAAATATTTTGAGGGAATCAATTAGTTTATTTATCTACTGGTGGTTAGCGAATTGTTATGACTAGAACATGAGGGATCTATTTGTGTGAGTTCGTATTGTGAAAGGAGAAGGGAAAGTGGATATTTATTTTTCAATATGAAGTGCGTGTAACGATAGGCTGGCAGGGCAATGAAAGAAAAAAAAAGTAAATGCACACACACAGCAAGAAATACAATATTATACTTAATATATCAAAAATTATAAAATAATAATAAGCAAGCAAATATATAGCATGAAAAAAAAAATTATCTTAACTAATAATCTACAAAGATAAACATATGTACTTATTATCGGTTTAGACACAACACCAATTTCAAGGGCTTATATGAAAAATTCGTAAAAGAAAAGGAAACAAGAGAAAGCAAGTAAGGACAATCTACTATATCTATAGATATAGCTTAACAGTTTGTATTAGTGTTGTCTCTCAACCGATGCTCCCAATTCAAAATGGCCGCCGGCGAGGCTGCAGCGCCTCGCGTCGTACCGAAATTGTCAAAATGCCGTTTCGCGATTCTCGCGCGCGTGAGAGATTTCTTTTAAAAACAATTTTCGGCCCCACGTTGGGCGCAAATTTCTGTAACACCCACACTTTGTGTGTGTTACAAAAGAAAAGCTAGGTCCAATCAAAATATAGCGGGACGAGCGACAGCGCAGAGAGAGAGAGAGAGAGAGAGAGAGAGAGAGAGAGAGAGAGAGAGAGAGAGAGAGAGAGGAGAGAGAGAGAGAGGGAGAGAGAGAGGGAGAGGGAGAGGGAGAGGGAGAGGGAGAGGGAGAGGGAGAGGGAGAGGGTGAGGGAGAGGGAGGGGGAGAGGGAGAGGGAGAGGGGGAGGGGGAGGGGGATGGGAGGGGGGAGAGGGAGAGGGAGAGGGAGAGGGAGAGGGAGAGGGAGAGGAAGAGATTGAGAGAGAGGGAGAGGGAGAGAGAGAGAGAGAGGGAGAGGGAGAGGGAGAGGGAGAGAGAGTTATTTTGGACATCTAGATATCAATACATAAAGGTAAGCGATTTAATTATATGTATGTATGTGTGAGATCGAATAGAGGGAGAGAGAGATTAAAGCCTATAACCAGGAGGGAGTTGACGAGTGAAGTCTCTCCCGTAACTGTACAGTTGCGTGTGTGAGAGTAACTTGAATTAAAATAAAGATAAACATTGATAAGTGACTCCGCGTCACCTAACAGTTACAGATGTATTATGTGATGATTCTATTTTATGCGCGTTTAAAATGATATCGATGGAAAGAAAGAGATCACTTTTCTTGTCAGTCAAATTACTATCACTCGGTAATATTTCTATTTTGAGGGTAGGGTATCTGTTAGGTGATTGTGAGTCACTTAGCAATATTTATCTGAATTCTGCGTGAGTTGATCTCGCGCACGCAACTATACAGGTACGCGAGAGATTCCACTCATCGAATCCCTCCTGACTACCAATTTTATTTCTCTCTCTCTCTCTCTCTCTCTCTCTCTCTCTCTCTCTCTCTAAATAGAAACACGGATTTAAATGTAATTGACTCTCTTACCTTGTGATGTTCTGTTGGTTATCGCGAAACTATCGCTCTTTTTACTTCTCTGGTTCAAGGAATTGAATTTTTCTTAAATGACAATAAATATTGCTATGGTTTTAGAATACTCTTTATTCTTATTTTGGACCTCCTTTTATTTAATAATTGGAATCTGTGTACTTGTAAGCGACCAAAAGACAGAAATCGTTGCCACGAATGAGTTTAATGCATAACCACGTTTTACAAAAGAATAAAATAATCGAATTGAACAAGAAGAAAAATAAAACAACTGTTGAAGAATACTATTCCGCTTGGCAGCTTGGCTCGTGTCGGAGTGATTTGAGGTAGCGTGGCTTGAGGACGCTCGGAAGTATTTCCGGACCTCCGACGCGTCTCCAAGCTCTGCTTCCCCACGCTGATGTCACTGCGTCTACCCTCGTCGCACTCATCAGGCCGCATTCAAACTGCAGCGTGGCTTTGCACGTGCGGTCTTGCGCAGTGGAGGGGAAGTTGTTTAGGTCAGCAAGATTCTTGGCTACCTGATACTTCTGGGGCCTTGAGTCTCGCTGTACTTTTTATGTGTAAAACTTTCTCGATTTTATATTCGAAGTAATCATAGGAAAGTTGTCACATAACATCCTCCCCCCTTGAAAACGTTTGTCATCCTCGACAAACTTCGCGGGTCCTGCGGGTGGTGTGGTCCAGTTGGTGGTCCATAACGGGTAAGTTTCAAAGATGTGAAAATACCACTTAATGAAAAGAAATTTTAAAGTCTCAAATCAAGAGCAAGGGCGAGCATGTTACAGGGATGGTTTGTTAATGTGCATTTTGGTTTTGTAGGTATGGAGCAAGTTTATTTTTATGACACGTAAGCGTGATGGTTTAACCAATCGTTTGTTTAGTTTGCGGAGTCTGCCGTCATACCCTACACAATATCTATATGTTTTTTATCTTGGTAGTTCATGCGTTCTCCCCCTTTTTTTATGTTTATACCTGCGCTTTACGTTTATTTGTCCCTCGCTCGAGTTGGCACGGTGTGTCTTGCACATGATCTATGTGATGTTTATGATGTGCGCGGAATCTGTCCTTTCGAATGAATTTTATTCTCTTGATTGCACGATGGGATGGGTTTATTGGGTTGGTCGTCTCTCTCATATCTTTGATTTGAGCTATTTCTTTAGTGTTGAATAAAAGAAAATAAATAAGACTCATTGAAATTGATTTTGTGAGTCGTTACTTACTTGTTATTGAATTATTTGGTCCGTGGTCCAGGGTCCTTTACAATCTATCTTAGTTCCTGTTTTATTAGTATTGTTAGTTTCCTTTACTTAATGTATTACATATTTTGTATTGTGTAAATTGTATATATATTGAAATTTTTAAATATTTTCATTTGTTAGTACTAATTCCTAGGGGTATTATATCTTAGGCTAAAATTTGACAATATATTATTTTATTTTGTGGTACAGTTGGTGGGGTCTAGAGTTAAATGGTCTGGGTATATTATGGAATTACAAAAATATGTTTTTCTTTACTTATCTACATAGATAAGTAAAGAAAAAGTTAGATCTTATAAATAGATTGGACTCTGTTGACGATAAAGTATATGGGTTGTTCAAGAGTGGATCATCCAGGACGAGTTATTGGGACAGAGTTCCATGACTGATGAGACTTAACGTCTCAAAGCGGTCCAGTAGGTCTTCATCCTTGGCGTCTACCCTCTCTTCTTTTGTTGGTATCAATGGTTCATCGAGCATCAGATCACCGTCAATGCTCTGGTCCAGTAATGGGGTTGGATCGATTGACCATCCTTCCTGTCTCGTCCTCTCTGTCGAGATGGTTTCGACTCTGCTTGAACTCTTTTCGTTATCCTGTTGATCCGATGATCCGGGTTCTAGTATGCGTGCCGATGGTATGTGTTTGGCGGAGTTTCTATTTGCTTCTGTTGCATTCTTTCAGGTGTTGGTCTCAATTTTTATATGTTATAAATTGGCCACATGCTCTGTGCAGCAAGTCTGCATTTCCATTTTGGATTTTACAGACCATTTGATGTTCCTTTTTCATCCTCGTATCAGCCAATCGATGACAGACCGGATGTACCCTTCTGTATGATTGTTGACCTCTCGCAAGATAATTTGGGGCGGCCCATATCTGTCTGTACAGGTGGTTACAATGGTCCATATGTTGCAAATACTCTTACAAACTTTTCATGGTTCATGGCTGAAGGTACTTAAGCGCAGAATCTTAGTCCTGCAGTATCGTCTTTTTTTTTTTTTTTTTTTTTTCCTTATAGAGTGAGAGGTTAAGGGCGAATCCATTATGGACGATATGGCACCGTCTGGTACCACCTGTGTGGGACTCTCACCCACTAAACCCTTCGTTTACCGTTAGCTTTTGAGTTCCAACAGCAACCGAATCCTCTCCGTCCTCCTTACCGACCCTAAGTAAGTTGGACCTGGCTCTTTCTCCAATAAGCCCCCCGCGGTAACACCATTTGAGTATTGCTTCGCGGGGGAACTTTGGGCTACCGCCCTCGTCTGTTGATGTGGTCGTCATCACGTTTTCCGCTGCCGTCTACTTCTTACCGCATCGTCCGGTCGTCTGTTTCTTGCTGCATCTCACGTCTTCTTCTTCTTTTTTCTTCGTCCTTTCGGACCTTCTTAAGGATGTCTGCAACAAAATTGTTTATTGCGCTCCATCCGTCGGCCGAAGTCATCATGGCTACCATAATAGACTCAGGCGTTACTCTGGTCTGTAGGTAGCACTCAAGTTCTTCTCGTTCCTGTTCATAGCGTGGACATTCACTGAATACATGCTCAGCGTCCTCGGTTACATTCAAGCACGTCGAGCAATCCGGGCAATCCTCCAATTTAAATCGGTGCAGATACGCCCGGTAGCATCCATGTCCACTCAGAAACTGCGTTAGGTAGAAATTTACTTCCCCATGTCTTCTTTTTGTCCAGTCTTCTACACTTGGTATGAGGCGGTGTGTCCACCGACCCTTACTACTAGAGTCCCATCGCTTTTGCCACTCCGTCATTGTTACTTTCCTAGCGGCATCCCAAATTTCTGTCTTGGTTTTGCCGCTGTCTCGTCTTTTTCCTTCGTCGATTGATTTTCTCTCCCTTGCTAGTAGGTCTATTGGCGGGAGACCGGCAATAACGCAGACCGCCTCGTCCGATACCGTACGGTAAGCAGACGCGACCCTAAGTGCATTTCGCCTGTGCACTGAGGAGAGCTTTCGTCCATATGCCTTCACCAGTACAGCGTCTGCCCATATCGGGGCTCCATACAACATGATTGATGTACTAACGCTTGCCAGTAGCGTTCTGTGATTCTGTGTGGGACCACCCACATTTGGCATCAGCCGCGCCAACACTGCGGTAGTTTTTGCGGCTTTCTCTCCTGCTGCTTCCAAGTGCTGTTTAAAGGTCAGCTTTGCGTCTAACGTTATACCTAAATATTTAATAGTCGGTTTAGAAGTAATTTCATCACCGCCTATTCTCAAGGTGATTGTCTCCGTCTTCTTTCTGCTAGATATTAGGATAGCCTCCGTTTTATGGCTTGCAAGCTCCAGATTCACATTATTTAGCCACTTCTGTATTTTAATGATAGCTTCACTAGCAATTTCAGCTACCTCTTCTTTCTCTTTTGCTACCAACACCAAAGCTATGTCGTCTGCAAATCCTACGATCATTGCTCCTTCTGGTAATTTTAGCTTGAGTACGCCATCGTACATAATGTTCCACAACGATGGGCCCAGTACAGACCCCTGTGGAACTCCCCCGGTAACCTTATAATTCACCGTGCCCTCCTCGGTCTCGTATAAGAGAGTTCTGTCCTTGAGGTAGTCAGACATTATTCTTCTTATATACGGAGGAACTCCTAGTCTCACTAGTGCTTCGTGAATTTTGCACCAATTTGCAGAGTTAAATGCATTTTTAACGTCAAGTGTGACCACCGCGCAGTACTTTTTCGTCCCGCCTTTCCATCTTTTCCCGCTTATGGCTGTCCGTGCTGTATTCACCACTAAGCCGATAGCGTCTAATGTTGAGCGGCACTTACGGAAACCATACTGATGTTCCGCAAGCCCCTCTGGCCCCTCGGTTTTGTCTTCCATCCTAACGAAGATTATGCGCTCTAATACTTTACTCTGTGTATCGAGCATGCAGAGCGGTCTGTATGACGACCCTTCTCCAGGTGGTTTGCTACCCTTTGGTAGCAACACAAGCCTTTGCTTTTTCCAGTTTCGTGGAAACGTTCCTTCTGTGAGACAAGTGTTGTACAAGTCCATAAACTCTGCTGGGTGAGCCTGGATGACATGTTTCAATGTAATATTGGGTATGCCATCAAGTCCTGGAGCCTTATTGTTTCCAACCCTCCTGCAGGCTGATAGTAGCTCCTCCTCCGTAATTAAAGGTATATTATCTACATCTATTTCTTCTACCATAGCACATGGAATATCCGGCTGATTTGGGAAGAGTGTTGTTACCACCCTGCTTAGTACCTCTGGGCACTTTGGTGGGGGTATGTAACTTCCCTTGATCTTCTTCATGACAATTTTATAAGGTCGGCCCCAAGTGTCTTTATTGACCTCATCTTGCAGCTCTCTTAAACATCTTTGTTTACTCTCTCTTATACACCTTTTAAGGTTGCGCTTTGCTTCTTTCATTTTTCCGTTGTAGTTCTCCACCGTATCCATTCCTCTACCGGTTCGGTAGAATTTCTTCCTTGCCCGTTGTTCCAATCTTCTAGCTCGATGGCAAACGCTGCGCGCTTGTTTGATCTTGTCATTCCACCAATATGCTGGTAGCCATCTTTGACTGGACACTTTTCTCGGCATTACCGCGTCGCACGCTTTGGTGAGCTGGCCCGTCATTTGTGCAGCCTTGTCGTCTGCTGATCCCGTCAATTGAATATTGTCAAACATCGTCAAGAATAACTCTTTGTCATACTCTTTGGTTTTCCATTCAGTTCTTGTACTACTGGGATTTGTACAGAATTTCCTATTTGGTCCGCCTAGCTCCATTATTATAGCTAGGTGGTCACTATTTGTGTAGTGATCACTCACGATCCATTTGCTTACCTGCCTTACGAGGCAGTTGCTGACAAATGTCAAGTCTATGAATGACTCTGCATCTCGTTTTTTGAACGTCGGGGTGTCGCCTTGATTCAGCAAAACCAAGTCTAGTAGCGTGAATGCCTCCAGTAGCACTCGTCCCCGTTTATTGGTTCTGCTACTACCCCACTCGATCGCCCATGCGTTAAAATCTCCTGCTATTATAGCTGGTTTTTTATTCGTAGCGTCTTGCACCAGCCGGTCCAGTAGTTGTTGAAACTGCTCTATTGATGCGCTAGGCGGGACGTAACAACTGTATAAATGTATGCCGCCTATTTTCGCTCTTACGAAGCCATTTTCCTTGTTTACCATCTTGCCCTGGAAGGTAAGGTCTTTGCAAGCCCAGATTGCGGCTTTACCTGAGGCGTCAGATTCCCAGGATGGTTCATTCAAATCTTTGTACTGCTCACTGACGAGAGCGACATCGAACTTGTGTTCTCGTACAAACTGACAGAGAAGGTCTTGCGCAGTCTCACAATGATTGAGATTTAGCTGGACTATTCTCATTACCCTTTCCTGATTTTTTTAACCGCTGCTTGGTAGGCTGGGCACAAGTAGCTACCAGTGACATGGTTCGTCGGCATGTTGTCGCCTTTTTTTCGACACAGTAAACAACACGGTTCATTACGGCAGATATTTGCTTTATGCCCCGTCTTACCGCATTTGTAGCAGCATTTGCTGCTATCCTGCGGATCAGTACACTTGATAGCGACGTGGCCGAAACCAAGGCATTTATAACACCTAAGCGGCCCCTTACTGCGGTTCGATGTACGGATCCTACAGTTGACCCATCCAATTTTAATTTTCTCCAGCTTTGTGAACTTGGTCGCTATTTCTTTCGACACTTGCACAACAGCTATTGTGCTACCTGCAGTATCGTCTAACTGTCAGGTTATAATGTTGGGTCTAAGCACTTGTATCTGGCTGGGTTTCATTGGCACCCATGCGTCTGATGAGACTTCTCCCGTTTTTTCTGCTTCCAGGGTTGATGGGTCTTGTTCCTGTTTTTCGGTTATGAAATGTATGGCGCTCTCGTTATCTCCAGCATCTTCGTAGGTGGCTAATATCTTTGTTTTTCCTTCTTTGTTGGTGTAAACCAGTTCTATCCATACCGGTCCAAATTCTTTCAGGTCTGCCAATAGATCGTGTGTGAGCCCTATTATTATAATTGCCATTGCTGTCGTTCAGTTTTTTGACATGTGTGACTCGTGGCGTCATGTTTTCTATACTATGTTCTTTTGGGTGTACGTTGTTTTATTTGTGTCTCCTGTGTAAATTGATTTTCGACGGTTAAGCCTAAACCTTGTCTGTTTGTGCATGGTGTCAGGACCGGGGCTTCGACCATGCCTTGAAGATTTCGTCCCAAACCTTTTCCGCGTTGGTATCCCATCCTCATCATCATTCTCTGGGGTATTGACAAATTAGTTTCCTCTGTAAGTTTTTTCTTTACCGTGGATGTAATGTCATTTTCTTCGTCATGAGCATCCCTAAATTTCACCGCATCTTCTCCTGCATTCAGGGCTCTACTTTTCTGATGTTCACTTTCATATATGACCATCAGTAAGTATAGATTTGGTGTTGTCGGGGTCGTACATGTGATGTTGCAAGGTCTATAACTTTTGAAGAGGTGACTTATGGCCTGTTGCTCGCCCTGAGCTTTTGCTCATATGCTCACCTCATCTATCTCAGTGATAGTATCACTATATTGGTGTGGTCCATTTTGCTGGAACAATTCAAGTTGGTTTGAATTAACCTTGGTCCAGGGTTCAATTTAAATATGATACTTAATGTTTATCATTGTTGGTCATGTAACAATTACTAGGGTATGATATACAGTTTTTGGGGTCCTTGTGCTCCGTATCGGTTACGGTACGCACTTTAAATCTCATGTTGGTGCCTCCCCTTTTCATTAATATTTTATGGTATAGGTACTTTTTTTGTATGGGATCCATAGGTACAGGGGTCCACATTGGATCTTCATATCTATACTTTAAAATTATTGAAGTGTTTATGTTTGGATGTCTCATCCTGCAAAAATATGGTGATTAGTTTACATGCATAAATGATATTGTACCTTTCATTATTCTCTTTATTTATGTGATTTAATCAGAATTCGGGCCAGAATCCACCTCGACATCCCTTAATTTGTCAATGTGCTTTCTGACTCTCTTTCCGTTGGGATATTCCAGAATTACATTTTTACGACCTACAAATTCTATGATTTTTAGTGGCTTATTCCTATATGAATCGAACTTATGGACGCGGGGTTCTTTAATTAATCTGGTATATTCGCCGACTTTTGTTTTGAAAGTTCTGACCTTTTTGTCATACCTTTCTTTAGTCCTAATTTTGTTGGTAATTTGGGTTTCCCCTGCTAGTAGCTTCATTTCTTCTAGTCTTAGTACTAGGTCTCGCATGTAAACGCTATATGTTTTTAATTTCTCATCGGAAGGAATTCTCAAAGGGAAACGCGCTATTTTCCCATAAACCAATTCAAAGGGTGTAAAGATTATGGCCGCGTGTACACTGGTATTATATGTAAAGGTTGCAAAGGGGGTTAGGTGATCCCAATCGCCATATCTCTCAGAGTATATTCGAATGAACTCTATAAGTGGTGCATGACTTCTTTCCAATGACCTATTTATTTGAGGTCAATAGCCTGAGGTTGTTAAATGGTTTATTTTGAATAGATTCTATAGTGATTCAACGATGCTTGACAAGAAACTGGTCCCTCTATCTGAGAGTATGGCTCTCGGGGCTCCAAATTGGCATATAAGGTATTTTGCCAGTGCGTCAGCTATTGTCGTAGCATTGAGGTTTTTAATGGGTATTGCTATTAGGTATTTAGTTAAGTTACACTGCATCGTTAAGAGATCGCAGTTTCCTCTTGGTGTCATCTTCAATTTTTACTACTGTGTCAATTGACACTTTATCAAAAGCTTCTATTGGTTTGTCTGTGATGATCATTGGTTCTCTCGTTTTGAACCGTTCTATTTTCTGTTCTTGGCAGTTTGCACATTGTCTGACGTAGTTTGGAACATCGTTTCTCACTCCTGGCCAGTAGTATCGTTCCCTTAGTTTCTGGTAAGTCTGGTTGATTCCTTTATGTCCTCCTGTCAGACTGTCACGAAGATGTCCAATTATTTTTCTGTGTTTTTCATCGGGTACTTCTGCTTTTCCTTAACACATTGTTACTCTTATTTCACTTTTGTGAAAATGTTCATAAAGTATTTCTATGATGGTTGGTGAGACCATCTGGTCCAGAATGTCTCCTTTTCGTGCTACTCTGAAATTCTCGATTTCCCGTTAAATAATATTTCTTTTAGGTTCTTGAGTCCTTTGTGTACATTCTCCATTTTGATTGTATTGAAGTATTTATCTTTCCCTATTACAGTAAATATTTGATGTTTCTTGAAAGGAGTGACTAAGACTTGTCCTGGTTTCGACTTCTTGTTCTTTATCTTCATTAAATCAATGACTCCTATTTCTTCCAGTAGCCTTGTAACGGACCATGTATTGTCACAATCCGCTGATAGGAAATGTACAATATTGTCCCGTTTGTGTGTGAGACATTATCTCACGGTGATTAGGTTATTGGGAATTCGTATAATTTCTGCAATGGTACGAGTCAAGTCGCTTTCAGATTTTTGCTCGTCTTGTTGTATGTCATGACCTTTGTTTAGAGGTTCCAAACCTGGTGGTGTAGGTAGAAGAAAAGGCATTGTGAGTTCTGGTGGTTTAGAACATCTTAAATCTATAATGGAGCCTTCTTCGGCTTCTATCTCACTCAATATTCCTAATTTCTTGTGGTTCTTCGACTTGTTTCCCGGCGTACTGTTGGCTGTAGGGCTCTCACTTTTTATTGTAGGTGTGACCGATAATGTCTTTCTCACTGGTGGCAATATGATGTCAGTTACACTTTTGACATCGGACTCATTTCCTGTATCCTCTTGACCAGAAGCTTCCTGTAGCTTCTGTCGTGCTCGTTTTATGAGGGTCTGAACACTTTTCCTCCAGACTTTGTCTACGTCAGTCTCCTTCTCAAACCGTGGATCAGATGTGTAGATTGCTTCACGCACATCATCGGGTACTTTGTCATCCTCATAGAAGTGTGAGGGTAAATCTAGTTGTGCATCTATTTCAGTTGTTGACTCATTGATATCAGCTTGTTTATCCATTTCGTATTTTCGCATGCTTTCTTCAAATTTCCTGCCAGCTTCTTCTACTTCTAGTTTTGTTAGGGTGGTTCTGACTGATACATTTTCTATAGATTCTTCATCTGCATTTTTTTCATTTTGGGAGTCTTCTACTGCACTCATGTCTATTGCGATGTTGCTTATAGTTTTTTTTTACTGTCTTCTGAAGAAGATGTTTGGTTCTCGGCTGTTTTTTGGGATTCATCTTCTGTAGTCTTTGAGTCTGGTTGTCATAATCTGCTGTATCTGGGGTCTGGTATGGGTGGTTTATCTAAGTCGCTGTCCACATTAGCCGCTTCACGACAGCCATAATCTCCTGGATGGGTTGACTGTCATTGAAATGTCCGAATCTATATCAGATGAATTTTCTGGCACTTCTCGTGGTTTGATGGAAGTTGCCTCTGTGACTGCTGTCTCGGTTTTTGTTGGTGTCTCTGTTTGTGCAGTCTTCTTTGCACCAATCGGTTTGGACACCTTGCTTGGTCTTCCTTGCTTGATGTATTGTCCTACTGGACTCTCGTTTTGCTCTTGTCCTCTGCGCTACCACACTATGTTCTAGTTTGGGTGCTTCTTTATTTATTTTCGCTCCTATGGGTCTACCTCTGCCTCTGGGTACTGTGGTTTTCTCTGATGCTGAGTGTGCTCTATTGCGAAAAGTAGTCTTCTGTAATGGTGCTTTAGCTTTGGCCTTTCCTTGTTCTTGCTTTGCTTCTTCTTCAATTATCATCACTTTGAATCTTGGTATGTTTCTATTTATCTCTTAATCTTTGTCCAGGGTCTTTTCTGCTATCCATCCAATTGCATGGTCATGGTCAGACACTAATGTGAACTTGCGGCACAGTAAATATGGTCTAAACTGATGTAGAGCATATAGTACCGCCAAGCACTCCTTTTCAGAGGTAGAGTAATTCCTTTCAGCTTTATTTAAAGCTCTAGACAAGTATTGGACTGGATGATCAAATCCATCCTTTTCTTGACTCAGGAGTGCTCCGATCGCATAGTCTGACGAATCTGTGGTTAAAGTGAATTCCTTATCAAAGTCCGGGAATTGTAAGATGGGTTCTTCCATTAGGCATTGCTATAGGTTTTCAAAGCTTTCGTCGCATTGAGGAGTCCATTCGAACTTCACGCTTTTCATCAGTAGGTCATTCAATGGCTTTGCTATTTTAGCAAAGTCTTTGATATACTTTCGATAATATCCAAACATTCCTAGTACTTCCCTTAAGTTCTTAGCACTTTTGGGTGTGGCTAGTTTGGCTATTGCTGAAACTTTCTCTGGGTTAGGTTCAACTCCTTTTGCGCTAATTATATGTCCTAAGAATCCAACTTCTTTTCTAAAGAATTTAATCTTATCGAGTTGCAAAACTAACTTTGCCTCTCTCAACCTTTCCATAAGATTTCGTATTCTTCTTTCATGGTCCGTTAAATTTTTACTGTATTCTATAATATCATCCAGGTATACCAACATTTCAATATTCTGTAGTCCTCTGAGGACCTTTTCCATGAGGCGTTGGAAAGTCGCCGTAGCTTTCTTCAATCCTTCAGGCATTCTTGTGTACTCATAGTGTCCATTTATTGTTGTGAATGCTGTCTTATAGCAATCCTCAGGGGTCATCGGTATTTGTTGGAAACCACTGGCCAAGTCAAATACCGAAAAGAAGGTTGCTTCTCCCAATTGATCCATTATGTCCGCAATTTTTGGTAATGGGTATGCATCTCTGATGGTTTTCTTATTTAGTTCTCTAAAATCGATCACCATGCGCCATCTTGGGTTGCCATGACTATCTGGTTTCTTGGGTACTATCCAGATGGTTGAATCACAGGGAGAATTGGATTCTCTTATAATTTTGTCTTTGAGCTTTTTAGCTACGCTTTCTCTTACAACTTGTTTGTGTTGAGGAGGATGTCTGTATTGCTTAGTGTTTATAGGTACGTTATTTTCTAAGTGAATATGATGTTCGATCATGTCAGTGCACGGGAACCTGTCTCCTGGCAATAGGAATTGATCCAGAATGTCATCAATTATATGGAACACAATTTCTAATTCTTCTTTATTCAAATGGTTTCTTCTGATTGATGCCTTCACTCGTTCTAATCTTTTGATTTGATCAACAATTGCATCTCCATCAAAATCACTGTCTGTTTCTTATAGAAAGTATGGTACGGTGTCGAAAGGTATTAATTCTTCTGGATCTACTTCTATCATTACATCCTATTCACTTGTGTTTATGGCCATCATTTTGCAGGTATTGTTTACATTATTGAACTATCTTTGAATTATAAAATTTTTCTCGCGTCGTTATGAATTCGCGCACTCTTTATATTTTCATAATCTTTATTTAACTTTAAATATATCCTTTCCCTTTTTGTTTTAGATACTTCTACCTTTTACCGGCATGCAACGAGAGAGAAAAATTAGCTGGCAGCTATGCGCGAAATCTCAGTGGGACCTCCAATTTTTATTAGGTAATTGTGAGTCACCTAGCAATATTTATCTGAATTCTCCGTGAGTTGATCTCGCGCACGCAACTATACAGGTATGGGAGAGATTCCACTCATCGTATCCCCCCTGACTACCAATTTTATTTCTCTCTCTCTCACTAAATAGAAACGCGGATTTAAATGTAATTGACTCTCTTACCTTGTAATGTTCTGTTGGTTCTCGAGAAACTATTCCTCTGTTTACTTCTCTGGTTCAAGGAATTGAATTTTTCTTAAATGAGAATAAATATTACTATGGTTTTAGAATACTCTTTATTCTTATTTTGGTCCTCCTTATATTGAACAATTGGAATCTGTGTACTTGTAAGCGACCAAAAGACAGAAATCGTTGCCGCGAATGAGTTTAATGCATAACCACGTTTTACAAAAGAATAAAATAATCGAATTAAACAAGAAGAAAAATAAAACAACTGTTGAAGAATACTAATCCGCTTGGCAGCTTGGTTCGTGTCGGAGTGATTTGAGGTAGCGTCTCCAAGCTCTGCTTTCCCACGCTGACGTCACTGCGTTTAATTTCGTCGCACTCATTAGGCCGTATTCAAACTGTAGCGTAGCTTTGCACGTGCGGTCTTGCGCAGTGGAGGGGAAGTTGTTTAGGTCAGCGAGATTCTTGGCTACCTGATACTTATGTGGCCTTGAGTCTCACTGTACTTTTTACGTGTTAAACTTTTTCGATTTTATATTCGAAGTAATCATTCGAATATAATTATAGAAAAGTTGTCACATAAAAGTATTGCTACTCGCGCCGCAAAGATACTGAGTTTATTTCTCACGAGTTTGATCACTTTGAAAAATGCGAATCCTTGCTCGTTTAATGTTTTATTAATTTCAATTGCATTATCTTCGTTTTCAAAAAAGGCGTCTAATATTTTCGGTTTTATTTAAATACTTAGCTGTTTGATATTATTGATTACGTTATTATTTATAGGTATTTCCTGTATTCCCAGAGACCCAAAAATAGAGGTTAAGATGGATGGTTTAAAAACTACCTTTTTGTTCAGGGCGACAGTCGTTTTGTCCTTCTTCTATTTCGGAAATAGAGAGGTCGTCGTCACTGTCTTCCGCCTGATTTAATTTTTCTAAGTGGTATTTTTATTTATTTATTTATTTATTTCCAGAGTTACATATAAACAGAGTTACACATAAACATTTGCAATCCGGTACAGAGTAGCTATTATTTTACACAATAACACACTATAACGTCGCAAATCCTGCAGAGGAATACGAGGATCCCTGTTCGCAGGTCCGGTTTAACAATAAGAAATATAATAATATGCTGGTTAATTATGCTGTGGATTACACAGCAATAACCTTCAGCCATACTTAAATCTTCCATACAATTCATTTATTCTTAAGGTAGCAAGTCTCCAAATCGGACTTCCTTACTCAGATCCTACTATCCTTCACACTTATACACATTCTCACGCAAGTTTTGGTTGGGTTACGAAAGCCTTTTTGACTCTCTTCGTCCCAACTCTAGTTTACCTCATTTGTGTGTCGGGATTTAACAGTGATATATAATCTTTTTAATATTTTGTATAAATCCATCCCCGGTAGAAATCATTCAACCCCCCAGCCTAGACCAGCCAGTAACAGACCACTTTATGCTGTAACTGCATTTAAATGATCTGTCACTGGTCAGTCCCGGCTAGGAAATTGAACGAGTTATACCAGGGATTTTTGTTACTTCATACACTAAATTATCTATTATATGCTAAAGATTCTATATTTTTGTCTAATTACTAGTTTCATGACAATGCCACAAAAGTTAATACTTGCTAATAAGATTACATTGCACAACATTATGAGATTCAATATTTCTGTATATTATAATTCTATCTTATCTATGAGATTTTATATTTTTGTACATTATGTTTTTATCATTAACTAAATGTTCGTTCTTAAGATCTAGTCTTTGTGTCCACGCATTTTAGTTTACCAATTCCTTACTAGCATAGTTCTTGCCGTTGTAAAAGATTCTGTTGTTGCATTTTTGTTTCTTGCATAAGCTATTCTTTCATATGAGTTAAGCCTGGCCGGGCACGTGAGTCCAACTGCACAGGTAACTCTGTAATGGGGAAACATCTTTTTGTGTTGGTTAGATGAATCGCATTTACATGATGAAGTAAAAACTTTGTCATCAATAACTACTATGTCATTATACGGTGACTGTTTTTTGAGTGAGCACATTGAGTTTAGGAATATTTGTTTCCCTCTTATTCCTCTATCAAACTAAAAAATCGCCTTGTTTGAGCCTATGTAGTTTATATCTCCATATGTCATTCTATTACTGGCTTAGTTGTTAATAGGTTGTCCCGGTGCATCCATTGCCTTTTTATTACTTATTTTTTTGTTATTTTCTATCGCCATTTCATCAATTTTGTCAAAAACCGTTTCTATTGGTTTATATCTTTCTGTGTTAGAATCTGATTTTGTTTCTAAATCATTCATTGTTCCTTTTATGAATTTTATATATTTGATATTGGTTTTTCCGTTTCCTGTTTTTTGCCTCCATGCATTTATTATTTCATTTGTTATGTTCCCTAGGCTATTTATAATTTTCGGATATGAGTTGATCATTTTATTGTAGTTGTAATTGGAAATTCGACGATGTTGTCGATTATTGTATAATTTACAATTACCCTTGGCGCAAATATAAGTTCTAATATCTAACGTTATGTTATTATTCAATGCTGAATTTTTCTGGTTCCATCCTCGCTATTGATAGTTTCTTTTTTGATTAATGTTGTATTTTTATGTTCGAGTAGATTTTGCATTTTAGAGTACATCATACAGTGACGTGCACCTTTATCTTGATAGTATATTGATTTTAGCCACAAATTAATTAGCTGGCAATCTATTCTCATTATTGCATTAACTTTATTCATTGTTCCTAAGCCAATCTTTTAATTTGTTTATACTTGTTCTTTCTTTTATTCCTAACGTTTTGAGATCATTTGGTAATTCATTAAAGATACTGATAGCTTTGATATAGCTATTTTTAGTACTTATAGTTTTGTTATACTTTGGTGGTATTATCAGTTTGTGTCTAGTTTTACTCGCAGAATTGATATATTGGTATTTAAGATCTTCGTAGTAAAATCGGAGACTTTCATATGCGAAAGATTGCTTCAGATTTAGAGGCATTATTTTTTGAAAGGTGTTTTTATTTATGATTTTTAATATTCTTGTTTGAACTTTTTGCAGTAGTTGTAATTTGTTTTAATATGCACCACCCCATGCAATTATGCCATAATTAGTTAGGCTGTGGAAGAAAGCATAGTATACAATTTTTAATGTATTAATGTCCATAAATTTGGTGATTTTACCAAAAATGAAAATCAGATGTCTAGTCTTTTGTATAAGATCATCAATATGTTTTTCCTATTTCACATTTATATAAAAAATTATGCCATATATTTTGTTTCATTCACTCTCTTTAATGTTTCATTATTAATTTTAATTTCGAATTTTTTAGGTACACTATCACTATAATTTCCAAAAGTTAAATAGACTGTTTTTTGTATATTTAATGTTAATTTATTTAGCGCTAGCCATATTGAGACATCATCTAAGTATTTAATCATTTAGCTTTCAACTTCTGGCCAGCTTTTCCCAGTTGCTATAACTGCTGTATCATCAGCATAAGACAGGATAGAGTCTTTAGGCGTGCTTGTTTGCAAGTCGTTTACATAGAGTATAAAGAGCAAGGGGACAAATATAGTACCTTGAGGTACACCAGTGTTTACATTTTCAAAATCACTTACATGTGAATCAATTTTTACTTTTTGTTTTCTGTTGCTTAAGTAGCTTGTAATCAATGTATGCCCCTTTCCTCTTATACCATACGCATAAAGTTTGTTTAGTAGTATTTTATGGTTAACTGTATCAAAAGCCTTTGCTAGATCCAGAAAAGTGATAGCTATGGGTTCACTTTTTTCTAAGTTTTCATATATTGTTTTGGATAATAGATTTAATGCATCTTTAGTTCCAATATTCTTGATAAAGCCAAATTGTTTTTCACTTAATATTTTACTCTGATTTATAAAGTTTGTAATTCTGCTGTGGATAATTTTTTCAAAAATTTTTGCTATATTTGATATTAGCGATATCGGTCTATAGTTTCCCATATCATTTTTTTCCCTGCTTTGTAAATTGGTATAACTTCAGCCGTCTTCAGCATATCGGGCCATATCGACGTTTCAATACAGTGATTAATGACAAATGCCAAAATGTCTACAATAATTGGGGATATAGTTTTTAATATCTTTGAACTAATATCATCTATACCACCTTTTTTCAATTTTAAGTTGTTTATTATTTTTATAATTTCCGTTTCATTTGTGGGATTTAAGAATATTGTTCTTGCATTGCTTTCAGGTAGCTTTACATTTCTGTTAATTGGTATAGTTATTTTATTGCTCAGTGTTTCTCCAAGTTTGCAATAATACTCATTCATTTTGTTCGCAATTACTTTCTTGTCTTTTATCGTATTATCGTCAATTTTCAATTGCGAAATATTGGTATCTGTTTTATTTTTAATTTTACCAATTTTTTTGTTTATGCATGACCAAAGTTTTCTAGGATCATTACTATTTTTTTCTATAGTTTTTTTGTCATGTTTGATTTTTGCTTCCTTTATGACCTTATCTAAGGGTTTCACAAATTGTTTATAGCGGTCTTTTAGTTCTTCATTATCAGGTTTTTGTTTTAGTTCATTATATAGTTTCTCTTTTGTATTAGACGAGTTCAATATTGCTGTGGTTATCCAGTCTTTTCTGGGATTTTTCATGGAATTGCGAATATTCTGTTTTTTTCATCTTGATTTCTTAATGCAGGATTGTATATCTTTTATTATATCATTCATATTTTCATTCGGATCTTTTGAATTTTTATATTTTGTCCAGTTTATTTGTTTGGTCGCATTGAATAGTTTTTTGTAGTTATAGTAGTACGTGTCTGTTTTTGTCTCTTTGATGTTTGAGTTGAATTTACCATTTCTTATTTCTAAAAATATTGGATAATGATCAGTTATCGGCACCATAAGCGTTAGAGCTTTTGTGTTGAGAAAGTCTGTTTTGATAAAAATGTTATCAATACATGATCCTTCCTCTGTAGTGGTATTAGACGGTCTGGTAGTATTAGTAAATCCTGGAAGGAAACCTTTTTCTAATAAATTGTTTAGAAAATTAGTGCTAATAATGTTACAGTCTAGTATATTTATATTAAAATCGCCGATTATAATATGATTTTTAGTTTTACTTTTATGATCTAAGTAAGTTTTTAAATTCGAATTAAATTCAGTACAACTCAGACCGTGTCATCTATACAGAGATGATATTTTAAGTTGTTTGTTATTATTCAATGTTATAGTAGTGTTCAATATTTTAAGTTTGTTTATAACTATTGTTTCGTTAGTGTGTATTACATTCTCATTTACATAAACTACTACACCATCATTTTTATTAATTTCTCCGTGGTTATAATATAATTTATAATCCTTGATTCTATATAATACTGATAATGCGTTAATTTCCATACCTCTGTACATACAATAACATAAGGTTTTATTTTGAGACTTTTAATAAAGATTAGAAGTTTTTCAAAATTTTCATATAGGCTTCTAATATTCAAGTGTAAAATTAGACTATTATTACTATTTCTGTCTCTATTAAAAGTCTCGACATCCCTATACCAACATCCCTATAACCAATTTTTCCATAATAAATAAATAAATAAATAATTTTAAAAAATTTTGACTTTCGATATTACTTTTAAAAAGTATATATATATATATATTGTAACGGGGTGGGACCTTAGGTGAGCGACGAAAAACACAAAAGGAGCGCCGGGACCGTGGATCGATCCGGCGTCCCCGAGATCTCTAAGCAAGCATACTATTCTTATAGCCAATGCTGCCTGTGTCGTCGCTCGCTCAACCTGCCTCGAATACCGCGTGGGTACGGGTAGCAACCCGTTATAATATATATATATATATATTTGTACGTATATTTTAATAAAAAATTACACGTGTATACGTTTAAATGAATTAATTTAAGCGTATATTAAAATCTTGTAGACATCGCGATTTTTTTATACAAGACGCATCTAACAAGTTAAATTGAAATTTGAAATAGTCGCGCGCTGCGCACCTCTTCTTGGTAAAGGTTAGAGCGCATGCGCGACAGTGTTGTTGGTGACTCAGTTTCTTTCTGCGCGTTGAACCTAACCCATCCTGTACAGGCGCTATTTCTACAAGTATTTCTAAATGAAATATACTTGTGATTATTTGCCTCATTGATTTTAATGTGTTTTATTTATTTCAAAATTAAATAGTAGTGACAAAAGTGTAATGAACAAAGTATAGTAAAGAAATTGTAGTGAAAGAAGTGTAATAATAGTGAAAAAAGCAGAGCAGTGAAAATTGTGTGAATTTATAAAATAAAGGAAAAGTGTCAAGTGTTAAGATACCTAAGTATAATTTTTTGAGTTATTGAGTTATATATTAAGATTTTAAGATTCTGATGAATATAATTAAAATGTCTTTTCTGAGTTCCAGGTAAAAATTGTCGTACAACGTGGTATGGTATGACCAAATATACCATATGAATAGTGAATATATTGATCTCGACATCTAGAAGAAGATATAATTTGACCCACTTAATCTACTGTTTGGTAAGTTAAGTTATAATTATAATAGTAACTCCAAACTTTAATGTTTATTTCTACTAATATTGATTTTTCTTGATTTCAGCTCACTGTCCGTAGAATTCCAGCAGAACGAATAGATGAAATGAGCTGAAATTTTTTTACAAGTTCTACACACCTGTCATTATCATATAAATGATGTGATTTTGATTTGAATGTGTAGAAGTTGTTTTACAAAAAAATTAGTGGCAAAAATAGTCGACAAACAATAAAAAATATAGTACTTTTTTTGTAAAACAATTTCTACGCATTCAATTTAAAATCACATCATTTATATGATAATGACAGGTGTGTAGAACTTGTAAAAAGAATTTGAACCCATTTCATCCATCAGTTCACTTAGAATCTTACGGACAGTGCTAAAATACTTTGATACGTATACGTACTGTCACCACTATCAGGTAGGTGAATATGAAGCCTATGAGGGCTCAAATTGTAGGTAATTTGACCTACTATTATTATAGAAAACATCTTTTCATAAAATTTAATTTATATATTAATTTTACTTTTTTTTATTTTTCAGGTAATAGGACTGTTTCATCCCCTTAACGTTACTTTGAACAATAGAATATATTATTTAACTCAACACACGTTTATTTTTCTAGAAAGAAAGAAACATACCTTAGTATGTAAGTTTGCGCCTGTTTGTGTATATGTATATGAAGATCCTTAAGAGACTGCAGTTGTCAATCCTTGGTGCAGTGTAGGTAGCAGGAAGTTCACTGTCTTTGTTTCTTTTCCTTTCAGCAAGTGTGATGACAGCAAAGTGATGTTAGATGATGCCGAGAGATACACCTATTCATGCTGAATTGTCGATTACGCGACTAAGTTCGATATACTCCTTTCAATGTACGGTCAAGAATAGTCTAAAGACGGCCAGAGTAACGTTCTGCTCGAAATTCTGAATATTAATGAGCGATGCTAGCCCTTTGCCCTGGCTTTATATACTTGCATATCCCCTTGGTTTTTCTCAGACTAGCATTTCCCATATATGGTGACTTCACTCTTCGTATTTTCGTCTCTCAATATTAGGGAAATTGTAGCAAGTCAGGTCATAAACATCATAGTTTATGACTAGCACTTAAGAATTTGTCTTTTAGAATCCCTCCCACGGTTTCTCTGTACACTGGAGATCGCACATGCCTCTGTTTTTGCCTGCTTTATAATTTTTCTCATATTCATGATAGTTTTGTGTGATTTGTTACCTGGTTGTATTACGTAAGATCTCCGTTAACACTGTCCCCTCGTTCTCGCGCCTCTTGATTTATGGATTTTCGTTGGAAAACACGATCTCGCGGTTTTTATGAATTAGTGATTCCATTACACTCGCTATATATCATGTGCTGATGATGATGCTATTGGCCTGATAATAACAGTCATCATCACAAATTTATTTTTATTTGTGATTCTGCAAGTTGTGAAAGCATTGAAATTAGCATTTCAAATACTTTGGTCAATTCTGTTCTATATTTCTTTGAGTTTAAACGTGTACTTCAACGTGTTAAATATAACAGTATAAAGACAACATGAACAGTTTTTCATTTTACAGTATTACATTTTTAAAGTGGAATACAATGGTTGCAATTCACGTGAACGTGCACGTTCAAAGCATCAAAACATTGGATACAAAGTTTTAAAAGAGCCCACAGAATTATTGGAAGAAAAATTAATAAATTTATTACGAAAAATCAATAGATGGAGCAGATTATTTACAAAAAATCTTATTAAAAATAACGTAGAAATCGTTTGCACAGTTTAATGTGTAGCTTCTAAGACTCATAGCTATACAATGCAATTAACAATAACTGGTGACGGTAGACTTCTTTCCTGCCTTTTTTCGTTCTTAAAGAAGAAACTGGTGATTATGAGCCAGTTGTATTACAAGAGTTGTTCAGACCTGCTAACAGTTATGTAATGTTTTCTAAATCAGAAAACTCAACTTCAATTATTATTTGATATTAGACATATTTGGATAATTATGATACTACGTTGATATCAGAATAATACACTTTCTGAAATTGCTGGGTGCTCTAATATTGCAACTTCGATGTTCATGGTGTAAAAAATATTTATGTATGAAAGACTTTTTTGATGATTATTATTATCGTTTCACTTATGACCCCTTAATAACAATTAAGAAAATTATGCAATTTTTATTTACCAATGTATTACACATAAATTTTATGTTCTAAATAATTGTAATATTATAATTTTGTAGAATGTTTTCAAAATAATAGTTAATACACAACAGTTCAAAATTTTAATTTATTTCCAACCTACAATAATTCATTTTTAAGTGGAATGATTTTCAACCATATTCAATTTTATTTTATTAAAAATGTAAGACTACACGTTAAATATGTAAATTTGCAAAAAAAAAATTTAATCTAAAAATAATTCAATATTATAATTTATTAATTAAGAAAAAAACAGAAAAATAATCTCAAGGGTAAAACAATCAAGAAAAACATTTTTTCTTCATAAATCTTGAAAACGTCAACATCCATTTTTTATTTTCTTCATGATAGTGCAATTTTTAATCAATTGTATTCTATTTGAGAATTTTTATATTGAAAAAAAAGCAAAAAATTGCGTTTACCCCGAAAAAATAGGGGTATACAACCTTCGGGGTAAAGGTTTGCATGTAGCGCCTTTTTATAATAAAGAATTTGGCGTTGGTTTTTAGTTAAGAACACCAAACAGTTTTGGAGATATTAGAAAAGCCTGTTTTTGGGGATAAACTTTTGGGGCTATTTTCTCCCCTTAAATCAACGAGTTAGCACGTAAGAAAAAATACGTTTCTAATATTTTTTCATCACTACAATATATCACAAAATGATCTAAATCGGTGACGTACAACTGGGGACCTTCCATGTTAACTACGTGATGCCTTTTCGGCCTTGAGTTTCACTATACCTTTTTTATATGTGAAACTTTCTCGAAGCTATGTTCGAAATGATTTTTCGAATATAATTACGGTAGAGTTGTCACATAACAAACACACATTTTCCAATTTATATATATAATATTGATAAAGATTTCATAACTATTTTTCATGGATATACATTTTTAATGTATAAAAAGATCTAATGAGGTTTTTTTTCTAGGTTGATGGTAGAATCTGGAGAGCTATTCAGGTATTTACAATGTATAAATACATATGTAATTAGATTTGAATATCTTTTTTATTATAAAGACTTTACGTCTCGTTCGCTAATAGGATGTATAAAGTGTATGTATTTGCTAAGGCCGAATGATCCAACAGATCAGCACACAGAGCGAATTGGTAGCGCATATAATTGTGGAACAAGCAAGAATGCGGACGTGCGCATCTCAGGGAGTCTGATACGAACTGTAGTCTACCTATGTTCTGTGCTTCATCGTATAAATCTTAACTCATTATTAGATTTAAAACGTATTGCCTCTTATATCGTTGAGTCACAGTATGAAGGAATACTATCTACAAGAACTTAGAATATTGATAATTATATCCATTTATTAATTAATTCGTGTTGTATGGCTTAAGTATGTGTATAGCTTCTGTAGAGCAAAGGTCTTTTACGAAGGTTTGCGGCTGGAACATACTCGGAAAAATTATGACGTTTTTGCGAAACCCTAGAAATCTTCGGTCGAAGCTCAAGAGAAGGACTGGAAGATAGCAAGGTATGTCATCGACAAGAAAAGAATCAGATGAACGGTAAGGCACTTTTGAGGCGTATAAATCGGCGGGCCCGAACGGAATCTCCCCGGCGCTGCTGCAACAGGGCATCGATATACTGTAGCCATGCAGCATTGGAAAAACTGTCGCGAGCAAGTCTGGCTTTTGGTTACGTCTCAGCATGCTTGAGGGTAGCCAAAGTAAGTTTCCTATCCGAACCGAGCAAAGTGTAACATACGGTATCAGAGGATTTCAGATCCATCAACCTGACCTCGTTCATACTAAATAAAAAGGCTGATAGGCAGATTTATTAAAGAAAAATCATTGAATGTAGCCCCACTATACGACAAAGTAGATTAGATGTATACTTTATTACCGGATGATAGAGACAAAGTGGAAAACGTTCTCCAAAACCTGTAGGGTAAGGAAAGGATGCCCGCAGGGTGGAGGTTAATTGCTGACATTCTGGTGCCTGGTGGTAGATAGCCTGATCTGCGTATTGAATGAGGTAGGCATAAATGTACAGCCGTATGTGAATAACGTAGTCATACTTGTAAGGGGAGATGCCGTCGACGTCATTTCAGGCGTAATGCAATATGAAGGAGCGTCCAAGCAGGCTTGACTCCTTAAAGATAATCCTCCTGCTTAAAGACCTCGGGATTAGAGGAGACTTCCTCCTCGACTATTCTAGTTTTGGGCAAATCAGATAGCTAAGCCATCGCCGTGCGGGCTCATTGGATTATTTGTGGGTAAAGGAAAGCGAGAAGCCATTTTGGAATAAAATCGAGTGAGGTTCTGGAAGTAACAAATCGGATGTGAGTAATTTTCACCCATCGTGCAAAGTGTCGAGGTAATAGGTAACCAATTATGTATATGTAATAATTCTTCGAGGCGGCATCAGCCACTTCCCTAATCCTTTTCCATACGGATGCTGTCTAGGAACGTATAACTTACGCAGCGAACATACGATCGCCATGGTTTTTCAAGACAGTCGGGGCAATATTGAATCCAGCAAGTACTTTTCCGCATTTTCAGATAGACAAACGGCGCCTACGCCATATAGGATCAACTTCACGGAGACGAGCAATCTTGTGTTTATCCAGAACAGTGTTCCGGACTATTTAATATCTCGAGTTTTCTCGCGTTCTATTTTCCCAACTTTCCACGCTAAATTACGAGTGTTCCATTGTAAATTATTAACTCTTGGGTAAACCTCTGTATTCGAGACTCAACTCGAAGCGGGTTTGAAAAATATAGTGCCTCCTAATTTATAAACAAATATTGTCTTTTATTGTGTCTTTAGCCTCATCTGCGCCAAGTCGGCTTGTAGTCAAGAGAACGTATAATAGTAACGTTTACCCGTGGCCTCTATAAAAGTGCAATATGACAGTATCGTCAATGCGAATTTGTATTTCCATACCAGGGATTTGTGTATAAGCCTTGGTTCGATAATGGCATCGTAGAACCATCTTACCTTACCAAGTTCCAGGCCTCAGGTAGCTCTAAAAACTCATCTGCTGGCCCAGATCGTAATTATTGCCATGTCACATCTCTTTCTATTATGACTACTCTAGTTTAGCTTTGACTCAAACGTAACGCCCAAATACTGTACTTCTTTCACCATCGGTAGTTGTGCCCTTGTAGGTATAATCCCGGCACTAGCTTGGTCTTATATCGTCTTATATAGTTTACCCCTAACTTTACTTTGTTGTAAAAATTTTCTACCATTCCTAGGGCATATTGCATTATACCCGAAATGACGTAATCTCCCCTTACAAGTATGACTACGTTATCCACATACGGTTGTGCATTTATGCCTACGCACCGGCCCGCGGAGGCGGCAGGGTCCGGGATCATCAATAAGAAGATATTATATTAGATAAAATCAACTATATTCTGTGTTAAGGTACAGAGGTGTGCGAGCGTTGCACACTTGTACGAACGAGAAAGAGAAATGAGAGAGAGAGAGAGAGAGAGAGAGAGAGAGAGAGAGATGTCCGGTAAACGCGAGAGAGAGTGGAACTGGTACTTACAGTTTGACAGTTTCCTAATCGGAACCGGACACGCTCTCACGGATGTGGTTCTGTGGTGCTCGTCGGGATACTCGGACGTTGTCCTAGTGCACTTGCTCGCTTACAGACGGATTTTGCCTCTCGACTCGTCGCATCTTCCAAATCACGTAATTGATTGTAGTGCTAGTGGGCTAGCATACAAGAATGACTACGTTATCCACATACAGCTGCGAATTTATGCCTACCTCATTCAACACGCGGATCAGGCTATCTACCACCAGGCACCAAGATTTCGGCAATTGTACTCTACCCTGCGGGGATCCTTTCTTTACCCTACAGATTTTTTTTAAATTAATCTGCCTATCAGCATTTTTATTTAGTACAAACAAGGTCAGGTTGATGGGTCTGAAATCCTCTGACACCGTATGTTACGCTTTGCCCGGTTCGGATAGGAAACTTACTTTGGCTAGCCTCAAGCATGCTGGGACGTAACCAAAAGCCAGACTTGCTCGCGACAGTTTTTCCAATGCTGCATGGCTATAGTATATCGATGCCCTGTTGCAGCAGCGCCGGGGAGATTCCGTCCGGGCCGCTGCTTTATACGCCTCAAAAGTTCCTTACCGCCCATTTGATTCTTTTCTTGTCGATGATATACCTTGCTATCTTCCAGTCCCTTCCTTGAGGTGAGGGCCGAAGTGGCTCATTTTCCGCTGCTGTACCTGCGCCCGGAAAATGCACTTTTATCAGGCACTCCAGCTTCTTGTCCATCTTTTGTCCAAATACCTGTACCCTATTTGATTGAGTAAACTAAAGGTGTCTTCGGGTTTTGGAGAACGCTGCACAGTCTTGCCGTGTTTGATACCGAGCTTCGACTGTTGTACTACTTCCGCCAGCCATCCACCTTTGCTTTGTCAATAATCCTTTTGTACAGTCTTTGCTCATATCTTGTAGAATGTTGTAGCAGTGGTCGATATCCTTCGCCGTCCATAGCAAGTTTATTTTGAAAAATAATGACAACAATGGCGTGAGTTATCGCAGAATATATATATATATATATATATATATATATATATATATATGTGTGTGTGTGTGTTTTTTTTTTTTTTTTTTTTATTGGAGAAAGAGGTTGGAGGGAAAAATCTTAATAGACCATGACATGGCCTGAGCCACCGTGTGTTGGATTCTCACCAACTAAAACCCTTCGTTTTGCGACCGAATATAGAATCCAATTGCAACCCGAATCCTCTTCGCTCTCCTTACCGATATGTCGGTGAGGAGGGCCAAGCTCCGTCTTCAGTGCCTTTTTCCCCCGCGGTACCACGGTCAAGTATTACTTCGCGGGGGGCATAGGGACATTGCCCTTGTCTCCTTGATGTGATTGTCATTCCTTATGCGTCCATATCTAGTAGATCTACTATCGTACCTTCTTCATTATAGACTGCCGTCTACTTCTTACCGCATCGTCCGATCGTCAGCTTCTTGCAGCATCTCTCGTCTTCTTCTCTCTTCGTCGCCCCTCACTTTCTTGAGGATGACCGCGGCGTAGTTACTAACCACGTGCCAGCCCTCAGCGGTGGCGAACATAGCTACCATAATAGACTCAGGAGTTGCTCTGGTCTGGAGGTAGCGTTCAAACTCTTCACGCTCCTGCTGGTAACGCGAGCAGTAGCAAAAAACGTGCTCAGCGTCCTCGCACATGTCCAAACATGCTGGCAGTCTGGACAGTCTTCTAAATTAAATCTACACAGGTATGCTCGATAGCATCCATGTCCCGTCAAAAATTGCGTGAGGTAGTAGTTTACTTCCCCGTGTCTTCTTGTGATCCAGTCTTCAATCTTTGGTATAAGTCGGTGCGTCCAGCGCCCTTTCAGGCTGCTGTCCTATCTTCTCTGCCACTCAGCTACTGTTTGTTCTCTGGCAGCGTTCCAGATTTCTGCCTTCGTTCTATCGCTGTTCTCCTGTTTTGCCATGTATATGGCCTTCCTCTCTAGTGCTAAGAGGTCGATGGGTGGCATGCTTGCCACGACGCTTATTGCATCGTCCGATACCGTGCGGTAAGCAGACGCTACTCTTAGCGCACTCCGTCTATACACGGATGACAGGTTCCGCGCATAGGCTTTTATTGCCATTGCATTTGCCCATTTTGGTGCCCCGTACAGCATAATCGATGTACTGACACTTGCTAATAGCTTCTTTTTCTTCTGAGTAGCTCCACCGACATTCGGCATGAGCCGAGAAAGAGCAGCAGTCGTTCTTGACGCTTTTTTACCTGCTAATTCAAGGTGCTGTTTAAACGTCAACTTTTCGTCTATAGTAACGCCCAAATACTTGATAGTCGATTTAGAGGTCATCTCATGGCCGTCTACCATTAGGGCGATTGTCTCCATTTTCTTCCTGCTAGATATCAGGATCGCCTCGGTCTTGTGTCCAGCGAGTTCAAGTCCCGTTTCTCTCAGCCACCTCTGGATGGTGGTGATCGCTTCATTGGTGATTTCAGCGACGTCTTCTTTTTCCTTCCCTACTACTACAAGAGCTATGTCGTCTGCGAATCCTACTACCATAGCCTCCCGCGGGAGTTGTAGTCTCAGCACTCCGTCATACATAATGTTCCACAATGGCGGGCCCAGTACTGATCCCTGTGGAACACCTGCCGTGACCTTGTAGGTTTCAGTGCCGCAATCCGTTTCGTACAGTAAAGTTCTGTCCTTCAGATAGTCGGCCATCATCCTCCTGATGTATGTGGGCACCTCAAGCTTTTCAAGCGCTTCATGTATCTTCGTCCAATTTGCAGAGTTGAATGCGTTTTTGACATCCAAAGTAATAACTGCACAGTACTTCTTTGTTCCGCCCTTCCACCGTTTTCCACTGATGGCTGCTCGGGCTGTGTTTACCACTAGGCCGATCGCGTCCAAAGTAGATCGGCACTTCCGAAAGCCATATTGGTGCTCGGCAAGCCCCTTGGTCTCTTCGATTATGCACTCCATCCTGTTGCTGATAATGCGCTCCAGTATTTTTCCTTGAGTGTCCATCATACATAATGGTCTGTACGATGTCTCCCCTCCGGGCGCTTTGTTACCCTTAGGTAACAATACAAGTCGCTGCTTTTTCCAGTTCGTCGAAAAACTCCCTTCGGCCAGGCATGCATTGTAGAGGCAAACAAATTCTTCAGGTTTAGCCTCGATGGCATGCTTCAGCGCTACATTTGGTATGCCGTCAGGACCAGGAGCCTTATTGTTTCCTACCCTCTTGCTTGCTACAAGTAGCTCCTCAACTGTAATTGGAGGTATATTTTCTTCCCGCACTTCCTCTGCTATAGCATATGGTACGTCCGGCTGACTTGGAAAAAGTGTTGTCACTACCCTCTTTAGTACCTCTGGGCACTTTGGTGGGGGTATATAGCTTCCTTTGAGTGTCTTCATAACTGTTTTGTAGGGCCTGCCCCATGGATCTTTATTGACCTCTTCTAGCAGCTCCTTATGACATCTCTGCTTGCTTTCACTGATGCACTTCTTGAGGGTGCACTTGGCTTCTTTCATTCTTCTGCTGCATTCTTCTACAGCTTCGCTTCCAATACCGGTTCGGTAAAACTTTTTCCTTGCCCGTTGCTCAAGCCTTCGTGCTCGGTGGCAAGCGGAGCGCGCTGATCTAATCTTCTCATTCCACCAATATACTGGTGCCCATCTTTGATTGGGCACTTTTCTTGGCATAACTGCGTCACAGGCTCGGGTGAGCCATTTTGTCATTTGTTCAGCCTTATGTTCTGCTGATCCCGTCAATTGGATATTTCCTAACATCATCAGAAATAGTTCCTTGTCGTACTCCTTGGCTTTCCATTCCATTTTCGTACTTATAGGGTTAGTAGTACAGTGCACCATGTTTTGTGTGCCCAGCTCCATTATAATGGCGTGGTGATCACTATTAGTGAAGTGATCGCTTACGGTCCATTTACTCACCTCTTTTACCAGAGATCTACTAACAAATGTTAAGTCGATCACTGATTCAGCGTCCACCTTTTTATAGGTTGGTACGTTGCCTTCGTTCACCAGCACCATGTCCAGAAGTGTGAATGCCTCTAGTAGGGCCTGTCCTCTTCTATTAGTTTTTCGGCTGCCCCATTCAACCGCCCATGAGTTAAAGTCCCCAGCTATAATAGCTGGTTTTTTAGCCCTGACATCTCGTACTAGCCGGTCCAAGAACTGCTGAAACTGATCTATTGGCGCACTGGGCGGGGCATAACAGCTGTATACCTGTATACCCTCAATCTTTGCGCTGGCAAAACCTGCTTCTTTGACTTTCATCCTACTTTGAAAGGTAAGGTCTCTGCACGCCCAAATAGCTGCTTTACCGGAGCCATCGGATTCCCACCTTGGCTGTTCAAGATCTCTGTACTGCTCACTGATTATAGCAACATCAATCTTCTGCTCACGGACGTACTGACAGAGAAGGTCCTGTGCTATCTCACAGTGGTTCAGGTTTAACTGTACTATTCTCATCTTCTTTGTTTTGTGGCTTTCACTGCCGCTTGGTACGCTGGGCAATTATAGCTACCTGCGGCATGATCGCTTCTCTCTACGTCGTTCTTTCCTCTGCAGAGAATGCAGCTGGGCTGGTTTGTGCAGTCTTTCGCTACATGTCCCGCTGAGCCACATTTGTAGCAGCAGCGGCTTCTATCGTGCTGCTCAATGCAGCTTGCAGCAGTATGGCCGAAGCCCAAGCATTTATAGCACCTGAGCGGGCGGGTGTCTCGCTTTATTGCCCTTATTCGGCAGATAACCCACCCTATCTTTATCTTCTCACCCTTGATAAACTTCTGGGCTATCTGGGCAGGTAACTGTACTATTGCTTTCTGCGTATCTCCATAAGCTTTACGAAGCGACTTAACCGCCGTAGGTTCGAAATTATGTCCTTCCTCGTTATTTTTGCGTAGTGCGTCCACTATATCCTCCTTAGTGGTCAGCATGTCAAGATCCTTAATCTCGAAGGCCTCTTCATGATGCAGCGCCCTGATTGTAGCAGTTTCCACTAGTACTGCTTTCACCGCTTCCTGGAGCTCAGCTGTTTCCACCTCCTTGGAACGTCGTAGTTCGAGTAGCAGATCTCCTGCTGTTGTTTTGCGTATTCTATGTACGCTGTTTCCTAACTTTTCTAGGCTAGGCTCTGCCTTCATTTTCTTTAGGATTTCGGCGTAGCTTTTTCCACCCTCGGCCTTGATGACTAAAGCGTCAGGTCTAGGAGGTCTTGCTCTTGCCGTCCTACTTTTTCTGGTGCCTTTTTGGTCTTGGCCACGAGCACCAGTGTTGTCCTTCCTGTTCACGCTTTTTTCTTTTTTCTTCTTTGCCTTCCTTGTCACCACCTCTTGCCACGAGTCTTTCTCCCTCTGGTGGACATTGTCGTCGGCTACTCTTCTTGCAGTGCTCGCCCCACTAACGCGGCTAGCCTGCTGTGGTTTCCCCTTGCCGACCGGCTTAGGGGTCACTTCATTCGCCTCTGCTAGGCTAATTGCCCTTTCCAGAAGGCCAGGGGTTGTTTGGGTCACCTTGCCCTTAGTCCCTGGCCGTTGGCACTGCATAAGGTTATCGTCTGCAGAGCAGAGAGCCCTGTAGCTGGCCCTTATGCTCCGGGCGAGATCCTTAATTTGTTTGTGCACATTGTGTCTGTCCCTGACATAATCGATCAGCTCATCGATTTTGCTGCCAAGGCGATCTAAGTGCACGTTTTTGGAGGTCGCGCTTTCTGCTCGCTTGTCGCCATCTGCGTCTACCTCCATATTCTCTGCCTTCTTTCCTGTAGCATTACCATTGCCTTCCCGTGCCAGGTTACCTACAACGGGGCTGGTTGTGTTGTACTTCGAAAGCGTACTTTCGCCTCTCCCAGATCCAAGGGGTTTATCCCCAAGGAGGCGAGCGTCGACCACCGGGGCTGATACCCGATCGGAATCGACGGCAGGATTAGTAATGCCTGCCTGGGTACTCATATGTTTGAGAACGCTTCTTGATTGATTGTCCTTGCCACCCTAAATACCTGATGTTTCGGTAATTCTGAGCAGTGCTGGGGTGCCGAGGACTTTCGTGGCAGCACCGTTAGCTCCTGTACCCTAGGAAGGGGCCCTTTAACAAAGTGCTAGCATCCGGGCCAGATGCACCTTGGTTTTTTAAGCGAGGTTGTTACTCCTCCCCCTCCTCTTTCACCACCTCTTGGGTAGTGGGGCCCCGGGCTTGGGACCGGTGTAGCGGAGTTATGTGTGTGTGTGTGTGTGTGTGTGTGTGTGTTTGTGTGTGTGACGTTCTTTGTCAACCGGAACACCTAAATCCCCAAAATTCTTTTTGATCCAAACATTTGTTTAAATATGGAAAATCAAGGAAAATTAAGGATTTTTTATGAACTTTCGATTAGCGCGTGGCCTTTTTTGAAATTTCATTCACAGACAGAGCTACACGTTCCCTAACCTTAAAAAAAACTACTTTATAAAATGATCAAGCTGTTAGAAATCACAGGGGCTTAGAAAAATTCCAAGCATCAACTACTTACGTGTCTTTTGAGCTGTTGAACACGAATCTGCGGGTATTTTTTACTCATACCTCAAACGCTCGTCCCTAACCTCAATAAACACCCCCTAAAATCACTGTTTCACGCCGTTGAGAAAGGTAAGTCTTATATATTTTAAGATATTGAACACCAAGATTTGCAAAATTAAAAGTGGCGGACCAAATTTTCTAAAATTAAACCTATTATGTCCTAAACTGATGAGAGTTGTCACCGGACAGTAACTCTAAAGGTTGCTCGACTCTGTTAAGCACGGATAAGGTTAAAGCTTTGAAGCGTAAAGCCTGAGCCCCATCGGTGCCTGACTATCTTAGCGATCTGACTAAGAACAGCCTCCAATAACCACTGGAAATTCTTTTGATATCACAATAAAGATGCCCTGAGTTATGCTGAATTCTGTTTATATTAATTCTCTATCCTTCTTAATAATCCTTGATTTAGGATGTGACTCTAGACGTAATGCGATATCGCGGACTAATGAAATTAGTTACTCTATTAATTATACCCTGGCCTATGAGAGTGAGAGAATTAGAGAAAGAGAGTGCAAATGGAAGATGTGCAGCCTGTTTAAGTGTATATCACTTACCTTGTATTCGTTCAGCTACTGATCTGCTCAGCTACCTGCTCGTTCTCTCAGTAGGGCGTCGCTCGGCTTCCAAAGTGTAACGAATGAGAATGCGAAGGACTCGTCAGGAGTCAGGAGTTACAGGTTAAGAGTGAACTCACAATTTCATTCTCATTCAGTATTTATTCACTTTAAACAACTTAATAAACAACGCTCAATCGCGACTAACTAAATAGTTGTAAGTTGAAATTTTCAAGAAGCGATAAACGATAGCCTAGATTTTCTATGTTTTCTAAAGTATCTTTTGGCCTAGTAACCACTTGCACATGTAGATATAGGCCCATTTACAACTCCCTGCTGCTGCATCTGTGGTCACGTAGTCAGTGTTTTTCTCCTTCCCGCTATTGGCTCTTCTTTCTTTTATCGGTATGCATCAAGGAGTGATACTACTCCCCTTTTCCCTTGGTTATTTCTGGTTGCTTTGCAATGTGGGTATCTAAAACGAATTCAACTACAAATCTAAAGTTAACTTGCACTAGTAAGACTTGATTTTCAATGCTCTATTGTCATCATTCTTTACTTCGGATTTATTGGAATCATCATTGTACACGTTGTGATTCTATAGCGATCGCGACCTTCAATGTGATGCTTGATTTGCTCCTCTCCTTGATACTGCTGAGCAATGCTGACTTCTTGTTGTATATGCGTATCGATGCCCCCGACTTAGCATTCAGTGTCCTTAGCTTCTCGCTCCCTCTCTTCGCGCCTATACTGTAGCTGACATGTATGCATGCATATCGATGTGCCTGGCTTGGTCTTCTTTCTTTTCGCGTCTCTGCTCTGAGACGGCGGCCCCACATGGTAGGTAAGAGGCCACCAATGAATAACTTACCGATAAATACTAAGAGGTAAGTTACCAACTAAGTGAGAGCTAGTATTCACATGTAATAGCCTACCTAAGCGCAGGTAGATGGCGTGCGCGCATAAAGCATTGGAGAGAGGGAGGGCCACGGATATAAAACGAGGCCCGTAGCCAGCAGCGAGCACTTACGATCTGGCTCTAACGCGGAGAGCATAAGGAGAACTGTCGTCCTCTCCAAGTGCTCTGCCTCCTTAATACTTAGTATACAAACGAGCATTGTGCTCTCGAACAGTACTAAGGGGACCCTCCCCCTATCCATTTAGCATAAGACAGATTTGTATTCTTGTGACAATATATATATATATATATATATATATATATATATATTTTACTTGATTTCTTGTTGCAACTTTAATTATTGCTTGTTTTTTACCTCCCCTCCCCCGAATACCCCTTGGGATCAGGAAGGTAGTTCCCTGTTCTTAAGTGGGTACTACTCGAGTACGGATTGGTCGTGAGATTGTAGATCCTCACACACTGGTCCGAAGCTAGGTGTCCACAACTCCCGGTGCATACGAGCAGCTTCCCTCTGGTGGTTTCTCTATGACAGAGGGTAAGTTCCTCGAGCGCATTCTCGCCTCTTCCCCACGCCGAGTCTCGAATCATACATATGGCATCGCCTCGGCATTGCTTGGCCCGTTTCATTGGTGCCCGAACAGGGACTGGTGTTTGATATTAGTGCGAGACAAAAGGAGAGTCAGCTCCGGAATTATAATTTTTAATTTCTAGTAACCTACAAAAGGCATCAAATGATTCCCGTGCTGACGCTTCCTTTCGAGGAACAACGCATACATGCGCACATTGATGAAATCACGGAATATATCGATACTCTAGAACGACGCGATCAAGCCCACCGGGAGGTGACTAAATTATTAAATCACACGGTCATTGATTTATACAAACAAATCAAAGTGCTCAAAGACGTGGTTCGCGACTCTTGGGAGGTACTCGGCGAAGCCGTGGATCGCATAAACGAGATCGGCGTCGATTTTTCACGTGCCCGCCGCGACCTGGCTGATCTGACTAGTACATCAAAGCGTAACTTTCAAGGATTAGAATACCGCGATACCCCCCCCCCCCCCTGGTCCTGAGAAAAGGAAACGCCTCTTTCCAGATTCAAATGAAAGACGGATGCAAAACGTCATAACACTCTTGAGCAATTGAATTCCATATTTGGAAAATAAAATCAGTAGAATCAAAAACTAATCTTAATAAATCATTTCGTGTAAACACAATTGCCGTAAACATAGAGAAAAAAAGACGGTCGCAAGTGCTTCTCGAAGAAATTAGACAAGAAGACCCAACCCGGGTTAATGATAAAAGTCTAGAATGGAAAGACGCGGTAATCTTGGAATTCTCATTATTGGACCAGAGACAAAGCTGGTAAGTAGCACCGATGAACGCATCGATGCTCTAGCTACAGCTCTCAAAAGCTACAGCTCACAAAGCTGGTAAGTAGCACCGATGAACGCATCGATGCTCTAGCTACAGCTCTCAAAAATTTAATACGTGAGAATAAAACGCGCAAAAGGGAGAACGAAGAATTGAAGTACGCAAACGAATGGTTAATGGCTCGAGTGGGACTCCTCGAGACCGAAAACGACGCACTGATCGGTAAAAATACCAAACTTCGAACAGATCTCGATGGGATTCTTGAAAAAGTCGAGTCAGCGGTAACATTAACCAAATTACGCGAAGAGATCGGAAAAATCTCAGAAATCGTGACTAACGAGTCAACGAGACTCGAAAAGATGATTCGTTCACACGAGATCGCATAAAATAATGAATTACTATCTGATATCACGCGACGTATGAAAATCGAAATACCGAAATTCAGAGGACTCGCGAGTGAAAGACCTGAAGTTTTTGAAAGAGATCGAAAATTACATAAATACCGTGAAACCGGAGGATCACGAACTAAAATGCGTAATCTCACAAGCGCTTGAAGGAGACGCACAGAATTGGTGGTATATACTTCAAAGCGAGGTGGATAGTTTCGACGCGTCTTCGACCAAATTCAGGGAAAGATTTTGGAATAAAAATATACAGAGAATCAATGGAAGAAAAGTCGAATTTGGCCAATATTTCCCTGGACAACAAAGTCGCATCAACTATGCCACATATCTATTCGGACTAGCTCGCGAACTAGAGATGGCTCTAGAAGAACCAGAGCTCGAAAGAAAAATCGCGGAACCTTGTTGACCGCGAAATCAGGTGGACTGTTACTGGGCACAAAATTCAGACGATTAACGAATTTTTAGAAATTCTAGCTGAATTTGACAGTGACGACACGACCGAAAAGGGACTAGACATACCGAGAGCCAACCCAAACAATCAAAATACAAATATGCTTTCAAACACATTCACGTCACTCGCAATTCAGAAAACGAATAAATACACCGAAGAAGGGTATGGTATCGATTCTGAAATTCAAATTGCGACCCAAGAGATGAGTAGATACACCGCAGAAGGGTATCGCTCAGATCTTAATAATCTTTACGAGGATTATGAAAACAATATTGAAAACCCATACGAGCTCACGATTTAGGAGATCGATGGAAAAGTTGAATCGTGTGAAAACCTCAACGAGGCACAAAAACATATGTTGAAAAAATTACTAATAAAAAGAAAAAAGTATTCGGGAATAAATCGGGAGTACTAACAACATACGAGCATGAGTTGATTATAAAAGACACAACACCGTGGTTTTGTAGACCGTACCCAATCCCATTAGCGGATAGACAAGAAGCGCTAAAAGAATTCAGACGAATGTTCGAATTAGAAATCATAAGACGCTCGAATAGCGTATACATAAATCCGATTCAAATCGTTAGAAAAAAAGACGGATCTATCAGACCGTGCCTAAACGTGCAGAAGCTTAACGCGGTACTTCAAGATAACTTCGAAGGATCTCGCTGTATCGACGAGGTCTTACAAAGATGCACTGATAAGCCAATCATAAGCGTATCAGATTTTACAGCAAGTTATTGGCAGATCAAACTCATGGAAGAGTCGCGAAAATACACAGCTTTCAAAATCGACAGTCATGTTTACGAATTTAATGTTGTACTGTTCGGGATAAAAACTAGCGGATCCGCGTTAATTTAAGGGCTTGTGGTAGCCACATGGGACTTTGAAGATTTTCTGATATTTTTCCTAGACAGTCTCATGATACGGTCGCAAAATTTCGACGAGTATATCGAGCACTTAGATATATTATACGAACGGTTGATTGTACATAACTTAGGGTTAAATTTGAAGAAAACGAAATTTCTTTGTGAAGAGATCGAATTTGTCCGACACTTCATTTCCGCAAAAGGGATACGACCGGATCCAGATAAAATTCGGACAATAAAAAATTTTAAACAACCACGAAATTTGAAACAAAATTTTTTGGAATGCTTAGTCTCATTGTTGGACCTTATGAGAAAAAATGTCGCGTTTCATTAGACAAAACTTATGAAAGTTGTCACCGGGCAGTAACTCTACGGGTTGATTTGCTTTATAAGCACGGATGACGAAAAAGCTTTAAAACGCAACTTAGCGCCATCGGTACCTGACTACCTTAGCGATCTAAGAAAGAACAGCCTCCAGTAGCCGCCCTATTTAAGTATTTTAAAGCCATTGATATTTATGCATTTTTAGTCTAAATCCAGCTCTGAGATTTTTACTGCAAATTAATCTTCCCTTAATAGTTAGTTGAATAGGGCATCCCTCCTATCGTTACGATTGTATCACGGACTAATATTATGTTAGACTTTCGGAAGATGCGATTTAGTATTCATGCAACGAATTGTGAAAAGGGAAGAAAGAAATAGCATATTTAGTGAGGTGCACGGCCTATGCGTGTATATTACTTATCTTGTGTTTTGTTCTGCTTCTGACCTGCTTTCCAAAGTGGATGGTTCGGATCGAAAATGGACACTAGGGAACAGGAGCTTTCGGTTAAATGATTCATTCGCAATTTAAAATTTTATAAGATTTATTCACTTTTCCACAAATTTGATATAACACTCGCCCGCAACTAATTAGTGAATCGAAAATAATCTTGTGCTAATACGTAGAATGACGAACAACAACGGCAGTGTACTAACTCCAAAAATATCAAAATATTCTAAGCGTTAAAATCATCGAAAAGATTCTAAGTCCTAAGATGTTATACCGGACCGAGCTCGGGCAGAGTTTTCGCGTGGCGACGATTTTTTGAAGCGAACTGAGAACTAAGAAATGAGAAATGAGAACTGAGAAGTGAGAGCTTGGTGACCTGTTGCTGGGTTCTTTTATATCTCGTAGGAGAGGTGATCTCCGACTTTGTCTCCTCGGCGGGGTGGGTGTTTGGCCAATTAGAAGGCCTAGATGCAGCTTCTCTCCTTATTTAGAACTTTTTATGCGTGTGACTTTGCATGGATGGCCAATCAGAAAACCAGAGTAAAAATCCTCTCGTCTGGTACATCGAGTCCCCTTCTGCTCTTCTCCTGTCAACTCGCCTCTGATTTACTTTTTCTTATCTGTAGGCTCATAGAAGCTTCCTCTATGCATTTTAGCCGATTCACACGGTGTCCTCTTTAGTGCCTCTTCGAGCTTCCAGCGCGTATGACTTATGTGTCACTGCGCTCTCCGCAGCTTCTCCTTCATTGCTCGTGCATCACTTACGGGTATGCGCGGTCCATAATGTACAGTAAGCTTCTTGTTTTTTTTTGTAGGGGCTCGATTTTGTCTGCTTATTCCCCTGCTGCATAGTCGTAATGTGTGCGTGCATATCGGTGAGCTCCGCTTCGCTTTGAGCCTCTGCTTTAGCACCGCAATGTGTGCGTACGTATCGGTGGGCTTCGCTTGGTCTCTTGCCGTAGCACCGCAATGTGTGCGTGCGTATCGGTGATCTTCGCTTGCACTTGTGCCTCTAATTCTTCTTCGTTATTATATTTTTGTTCTTTTTTATCATTGTTGTTTTACCCGAATCTACTATTATTACTGATTTCTTAACTGATTTCACTTGCCAATATTCGAGTTTAATTATATTTTTATGTTTTACTTCGCCTTAACATCTGTTTAATAACAATGTGATAGTATTTCGATGTCAAGTATATTGTTATACTTTGTACTATCAAAAGTGTATCTTAATATACACTGCATTCTAGCGGGAAGGGTATCGATTGATTTGCTTATAATAAGAAAGAAAGTGAGGATTTCAGAATAGCGAAAACTCGAAAAAAGAAAGCCCCTCAGAAATAATCATTTCAGCCATTGTATGGCAAAACCCGAGCCGCAAGCTCATAAATAGTTGTAAAGAAATTGAAAAAAATCAAAGACGCGATCCTGACACGCGAGAAATAGTTTGTAAGTTAGAAAATAAGGATGAAAAAATGTGTAAAAGGACAGTAAAAATGCGTTAATCAACAAAGTACTCTACAAGAAATCGGAAAACAGATCGAAAATCTGTCAACGAAACCCACCAAGCATACGGCCTCATAGGGGAGCAAAAATTGAACAAAATTTTAAGCAAACATTTTTATGCAAATGGCTTACGCAGAAAGATAGCGCGAATTGTAAAATCCCGCGACAATTGTCAACGTACAAAACATTTAACTACAAAATACAGAGAATTAGCACAGCCTATCTTGACGCGAAAGCCACATGAATTACTATCAATAGACTTTTACGGCCCATTGCCGACATCTGCGGGAGGAGTAAAATACCTGTTAACAACAATAGACGTTTTTAGTAAATTTGTGGTATTTTACCCCTTGCGCAGAGCAACAGCTCAAGTAGTAATTAAGAAATTATTGGAAGATTACATACACATCTACGGCAAGCCAAAAGCGATCATATGTGATCACGGCAGGCGGTTCACTTCCAGTAAATTCGTAAGGGCGTTCGAAAATGAAAACATAAAAATAATGTACTCATCCATTCGACACCCGCAAAGTAATATTCTAGAACGGGTACACCGGGAACTGGGTAGATTTTTTAGAACGTTCATTAGAGATAAACATAAAGGGTGGGCGCGATATGTCAAACTTATTCAAAATATTATAAACGAAACACATCACGAAACCACGAATTATACACCAATAGAGTTATATTTCGACCGAAAACCCACACAAATATGGAAGAAATATTTGTACATACCGCCAGAAAATAACATAATATCACGAGAAAAAAGAGTATCGCTGGCATGCGAGCAAGCGCACCGTATTGCGCTAAGTCGTGCGGCGAAAAAGAACGCGCAGGGGGAACATTTCGAACTGAAAATAGGTGATAAGGCTATGATTAAGGCGCTCAATGTCTCCGATGCCGAAAACGGTAAAATAGCAGAATTTTCTGATATTTTCGAAGGACCCTTCGAGGTCAAATAAATAATAGGCATCGATACATACTTACTACTAGAAACAAATATGAAAAAAGAACATGGAAAATTTCACATAAACAACCTAAAACCGTATTTTGAAGACTGAATGCACAATTTATAAATTTGAAAAAAAATGATGAGAAATATAAGACAAAATAAAAAAATTATCGAAAAAAACGAATCAAAAGTAAAATCAAATTAAAAAATAAATTTTGCATTCAACTCATAAGTAAGTCAAAACAAAATTGTCAAGCATAAACAACTCAAACTAGTAAAATCACGAAAGCCGAGAGAGAGAGAGAGAGAGAGAGAGAGAGAGAGAGAGAGAGAGAGAGAGA
>JAHUUD020000126.1:0-43235 GCA_020010945.3 Muscidifurax raptorellus
ATCTCTCTCAAACAACAACAACGGAGGAGGAGGAAAAGAGAGAGATATCTCTCTCAACAACAACAACGGAGGAGGAGGAAAAGAGAGAGATGACCTGGCACGCACGCACACATACACAAACAGTAAGGAACGTTCAATTTTTTCTCCTCCCCCTCGCGGTAAACACAGAGGAGGAGCTTTATTCGACGATTTTGCAGGGGACGCACGTCGCCAAGTGGCGCTGAACGGCTCGTTTGTTCTTCGGCCTCGCTGTCGAGAGATTCGGAGTAAGGGAAAGAGAGGGAGGAAAAAAGGGCGTCGCTCAAAGTGAATAGATGGAGAGCTTTTGTGTCGGATGGAATTGACGCAACGGCTCTCGCGCCGAGTGGTCACAGTTTTTACAATCGTCGCACTAACTCCTGTGAATTTTCTAGAGCGAGACGTATAATGTATATTTCAGGGATGATGCGTGCTTGTGTTTGTCCCTCGTTCTCAAAATACAGTGAAGGAAGGTAGACCGACGAAAGGCTCGCGCAGAGTCAATACTTTTAAAATCTTTGCAAGTACCGCGTGCTCTTTTTCGAGACACACGTACACAGTATAGAAAGGCGAAAGAAGATCGACGTTTGAAAATAAAAGATTCAGACTCGAGATGTCTTGCGCGAAAATAAGTTGCGACGTCTTTTTTTCTGTCTGAAGAAAAACAGAACACTTTGAAGTTGGGCGCATGTCATATTTGAAAGCCCAACTTTCAGCTGCGCTCCAAAGTAACATGTGAAGCTGGAGAGAGAGAGAGAGAAACGAATAAAAGTTAAAAATTCCTTTTAAACTTTGAAACGGTCGGAAAATTGTATACGTCGTGCGATATTTGAAGGTACGTAAATTTTTCTTGAAAGCCAATTTAGCTAAAAAGAAGTGGTAATAGGATCAATAATTTACACGCTTCCAATGCGCAACATCATTACCACAGCGCAACTCGCATCAGGCGTGTCAAGAAATCGACCGCAGAGCGACTTCGCGCGCGATCACGAGCGAGAGTCAACACAGGCCGTGCGTGTGGCCATCTCGATTCCAACAAAATTTAATACAATTGGCCTCTCGCTTCCCGCTGGGGGTAATCCGGTGCAAATAAACACACGGAGCGAAAGAGAACGAGTTTCTTCGCAATCGCGGAAAAAGCGAAAAATAAGAAGGCGAGGAAAAACAAGTGCGCAGTCGGGGAAATAAAAAGCATATCACGAGTAGAAAAATCGGGCCGGGGGGGATATAGATATAGATGAAAGGGAAAAAGAGAGAGAGAGAGAGAGAGAGAGAGAGAGAGAGAGAGAGAGAGAGAGAGAGAGAGAGCAAAGAGACGCACGACGACGACGACGACAGTACTTTGGGAAATCTCGTCCTCGCGCGTAGAGTCGTCGTCGCGCGCGGCCTCTTTTCTTTTCTCGCTCTTTCCCTCGGAGAGAAGGGGCTCGCCCCCTTTTGTCCTGCTAGTTTTATCTCGAAAGCGAGAGGGTCTGGAAAGCGAAAGACACACGATTTTCCGTATTTACCGCACTCGTGAATCGCCAGGCTCTTATCGGCCCCTTATTAAATTTGCACGGCGTCCGTCTTTTTTTTGGCACAGCTGCGCGGAAAGAAAGGAAGAAAGAAAGAAAGAAAGAGAGAAAAAAACAATTGCCATGGACAAAAAGAATAAGCCTATTTTTAAGCGCGACCAGCAGGGTGAGCGACGATGATACTTCTAAAGGCCGAGAGAGGTGATAAAATCTGCAAAATAAAGGCTCGAGAGATCGCTCGGGCTGAAAGTAGCGCGCGTGAAGGATAACACAGCTGGGTAGGATTATTGCGCGCCGTTTGTCTTATATACGCGAGATTTGAAATCTCATATACGCGTCGTTTCAATCAAAGAGAAAGTTAATTATCCGAGAGTAGCTCTTATTCATCGCAGCGAAGTTTATCGCTTTGGTATAGAAACATAGGCCAAACATCAAGGTAGAAATCCCGTTGTCGCGGAGTAAAAAATAATGCCGAAATGGAGAAACAGGGCGCACGGAATCACAATTCAACATCCGACGCAGAAAGCGCGATGCATAAACCACATTCCAAAGACTGCTGCTGCAGCAGTAGCAGCAGCCCGACTTCAATATCTCAAATATACGAGACTTTTCCATTTGCTCGTTGTGCGAAAGCAGGCGAGAGGGGGAGGGGGCAGAGAGCGAGATTCCACGTAGAAGGAAAGGGGAAGCAAAGAAAGCAACTGTGATGAAGTACGTTCATATAAAAGCATTTACTCTGCAGCGCGAGCCGAGCAGCTCACAGGGGCATAAATAAATATCCGGGAACGCGATACGCCCCCGCGCACAACGGATTTCGCATAGGATCAGAGGACGGGCGCGAAGGTACAACGCAGCACGGTACATAGTAGACGACCCCCTGGGGCGACGCGAACACGTCGTCTCCTCCTCACGGCGATGACCGCGAGCTACGATCGACGACGCAGCCGTGTAAGATTGTTCGCGCACTCCCCGAGTGATGCATCAAAGTGAAGAGAGATATGGAGGCTCGCCGCCGTAAACTTGGGCGAAAGCCCGAGGGCGCATTGTTTCGCCGGGGAAGAAGCATTTCCGGGGCCTCCATCACTTATCAAACTTGTCTCGGCGCGAGTGCTGCTCCTCTCTGCCTCTATCTCGGCGGATGGAAAGTGTGTGTGTGTGTATATATAAGTAGAAGGAGAGAAGACGTGGCCTGAAAAAAGAAAAGCTACTATGCCGGCTAGTATTTCTCGTTTAGCCCGCGAGCGACGGCGCTCTTTTCCCTACGCGCGCTCATCCGGGTCAGCGCCTCAGAATGCCGGCAAAGAGTCGCTGATTTTTTCGCATTTAATCCGGGGGCGCCTACTATCGCGAGTTCTTCGCTTTTCATTTTCATTATTTCCCCCATTTCTCTCCCTTTCTCCCGCGGTAGTACGGCTGCGTGTACTTTTTTATTTCTCTCTTTTGTTGCTGCACGGCCCTTTTGCGCGCGGACGTTTTATTTCACTTTCGATCACGCCACGCTCGGACTCATTTTCATTACACCTGGGAACGAGCCGCGGCAAGGGATCTCTGCTCGTCCGTGCGCGGGAGGGAGAGAGCAAGAGCCTGTGCTTCTAGCTCTGATCGAAATCGAATGCGCACCGAGCCGTGTTTATTATGACTTTCTCAACGGCCGAAGCTTTGTGTGCTACCGGGAAAAACGGCGTCAGCGATATTGAAAGAACACAGGACAGCTGTACACGAGTGGACGAGCTGAATAATTAAAAGGCCGATCGTGCAATCAGCTCCGGCTGCTACTGCGCCACCGATGATATTTCACGAGACTGTATATAACCCGCGAGGGAGGATTATTGAAGAAACGTATTATACTCGTTTTCTGATAAAAGCTCTTTGTAATACATTAATTTGTTAAATAATTAATTTTGAAATTCCGATTTTACAATAATGCGTGAGCGGTAATGCATGATTTTATTGGAAATTATACGTAATCTGAAACATTATAATTTGTTCGTTTTTCTTCATAATTCATGTTAATGATATCTTTTTTTAACGCCGTCGACGGAGCCTTACGATGTGTTGAAGAACAAAGCTCATGAAAATTCACTAATACTCGTGTCAATCGACAGAGGCTGGTATTGAATGTTAATGGTAATGATATTAGGCTGACTTTGTTTCCCATAATCCACTGTAATCCAATACAAGCGGGACTTCATAGATATTGTTTCTTGAAGCAGTTTCATTACAAGCGAAAGGTTCGATTTCCCCGAAAAATGCCCATTTAAACAGATAGAAACAAAATTGAAAAATAGGAGTTGTAAGCCGTGCCGAGAAACGACGCCGATAAAGATCGAAAACGCGCGTTTCGGCGATTCCGTTGGAACAGCAAGCATGGTACACGTCGCGTTCAGTCGAGTAATTGAATGCCCGCGGTATTAAGAGCCCGTGGGAGCTGTGTCGGGTGCGCGAGGGTGAGAGAAGGGGGTTAAAGTGTCATTGGCACCATGCAGGACACAGAGCGGACTGTTTTCCCCGATCGAGTCTCACGGCGTCACGGCCGCATGCATTAGCCCCAGCGCAGGCGTGTTACGCTTCGCTACACGTCCCAAGTGCTTTGGGCGCACCGCGAAAAAACGACTCTCTCCTCTCTCTTTCGCTCCCTCGATACCTCCCCGCAGCTGCGGCAGTCCTTTGCCTGACTTTATGCAACCCTCTCGGTTTATTGTTTTATTGGGAGCCGCACGTGCTTACGTGCGCTATAATCGACTTTCCTTGCGGGAATATATACAAGTTTTTCGTTCGCGCACGTGTCTGACTGTACTCGGTCTATTCTACTTATCGATCTACGCACGTACCTTTTTCGTATAATATAATTATTGCGATGGTTGGATTTTCTTGAAACGTTATTCCTCGTACAGTCTTCCATTTCAGAGTGAGTGTAAATATAGTAACAGTTTCTTGTGTCAGCTATTTTTACAATATACGAGCACAACTCAGCGTGACAACACGTTCCGTATCAGCGCAAACATCAGACGCAGGCGTTAAATAAACTGACCAAAAGAGCGTCAAATGGCGAATACAGCGTATATAACATATTCAATATAAAAGTGCCGACAACGCTCGGGGTTTGGACAGGCAGGCAGGCGACGACAGCTTCCTCGGAGTGCGAGACTTTCTGATACTTTCAAAGTGACAGACGTCGATTTATTTGAATTCATTCATGCGAAACGCCGGTTCAATATCAGGCAAATGCGAAAGAGCATATTGGCATCGAAGATACAGCCTTTCGCATAATACATATACATATACGCGGAAAACGAGAATCCAATATTTGCAGATTTTAAAGCAAACTCAATTAAGAAATACAGGAAATTCCGTTATTTCATATATGCGGGATTTCGATTCGTCTGCACAAATAATAGACTATGGTCTATTTTTTAATCACCCGAAGATAATTAAAATGTTCGCTCCCGACTGAGGAAATTCAATCTGTACGATATTAAATACGAACGCGATCATTAGCTTCGCATAATATTTAATTTTCTTATCTATTTTTCTCTTTTTCATTGCAGCGTGGACGCCAGAGATCGTGAATTCAACTTCGCAGAGCGTTGGTCCGACGAGAAGGTCTTCTCGAACAGGGCGCACTTTGTGCAAGACCGCCAGCCAGCGGAACTTGGGGTGGATCACATCCGCGAGGAGGATGCTGGCATCTACAGGTGTCGCGTCGAGTTTCGCCTCAGCCAGACCCGCAACTCCAGAGTCAATTTGACCGTAATCGGTGAGTGTGTGTAAACGCCATCTTCTCCCCTTCACACGCACGCAGAGACAGACAAACAGACAGACACTCGCACACGAAGGCGAAAACTAGGAGCACTGAGAGCCCCCCTCGAGAAAGCGTGCGGGAGAAAAGTTTAAAGAACGAGGAAAAAGTAGCATAGCCTTGGCTTCTGCTCGCCCACACGAGCACACACGATCTTTTCCTCCCTCTCGTTCTCGAGTCGACGATACATAATTCCGAACGACATCGAGCCCGAGCCGATAGGCAATCGGCTGCAGAGTCTCTCGCAGTAGTGCAGTCACCTCGAATATCGAACGGTGAGCTCTCTCTCTCTTTCGCCTTGTGTACCGCCCCCGTTCTTATTATACGAAGAGCGAGCTTGCCACGTATACATGCATGCATGTATAAATAAACGCGTATACGAGCATACACACACGCGCGGGACGTTCGCGTGCGCTCCCGCGAGACTCACCGATACGTCGTTGAGAGCTGCGGATATTCCTTTGTTCGTTCCAGCCACTTCTTATTCTCTGTCTCGTGCGTGCGGGCATTTTTTTTCACGCAGCATCGCACCAACTTATCCAATCTCCTTTCCGGAGCGCGCGCCGCGGCAAACGCAAACGAGGTCGATGTTACGGGCAAATCTACCCCAGTGCGAGCTCTGCATTTGTGCTACTCTCGCTCTCTCTATCTTTCTCTCCCCCACGTCTATAGAAGCGCGAGAGCTTTCATTTTTCCTCTGTGGTATGCGTGGAGATGCTTTGAATATTGATGCTTCGATCAGACACCTTGATTGGGTAATTTGCGTTCGACGCTTCTGGAATTGTTACGCGAAAATGTGACGGGCACGCTCTAATGTTTACCGCGAGGTTTTGTATGTAAAGGAGGAAAGGATGAGAAGAAAAATTACTGTCGTCATATTTCACGGCGACGTGGTCGAGGCGACAGAAGCGCATTGTATAGTTAAATATTTACTCTGAGTTTAAAGAGTCAAGAGGATGGCCGAGGTGGAAAGCCAATTAAAAAGCGCGTGAATTTTTGAATTTCTCGGCAGTAACCGGTTTTTTGGAGAATAATCTGAATATAAACACGCTTACATAGCACGGCAAACACGGCTGATCCGATCTTTTCGCGCGAGCATTATAACGACAACGGCGGATTTTAACCGTGCACGGAAGTTGGTGGTAAAAAGAAAGTATAGCAATATAGTTTGCAGAATCTACACCTGATGCGGGATTTGGATAAAACAGCTGCGTTCGCGCGCAGCAAAACAAAGTCAGACAGTAGGATTCCAGCTTTTGTCATTATTCGCCCGTCGAATTGTAGTCAACTCGCAAGCAACTTTTTGTCGTAATGAAAAGCGTCGCAAAAAGTTCAAACGTCAAGCTCTGTACTAACTGACAAACTCAATCGTGCGAACATACTGTATAATTGCGGTGAGCAAAATTCGTTGAAACTCCTCAATACGACTATAACGAGGAATAAGCTATTGAAGTCATTTGCGACGAGCAAAAAATATCTCTGCAACGACGCAACATCAAAAAGAAAATCTGCAGATCGGCTATTTAAGCTAAATTGACCGCACTCGTTGGGCCGCGGTGACATTTCCCTCTCCCACATCAAAGTCAAAGCGCGTGTGCACACTTATCTCTCTCTCTCTCTCTCTCTCTCTCTCTCTCTCTCTCTCTCTCTCTCTCTCTCTCTTTCGCTCTCAGTCGTTATTAGCTTGCTCCTCGTGGTCTTGGCAAGGAAAAACTGCGCCGGCGTTTGATTGCTATGCAAAGAGAGGCAAGAAGAAGAGGGGGTTGGGGGCTGTAGCCCGAGTAAGCAATTAGAAAAAGCGTCGTCGCTGAAAAGTTATACGCGGCAAAAAGAGTCGGGCGACTTTCTAAACTTCCGACGCGAAAAAGGAGAGAAGGCGTGAAAGAATTACGCCCGGCGAGTTTGCGATGAAATTTTCGTATAACAGTATAACCCCCGACGTTGTGTGTATACATAATGAGAAGTTTTGCGCAAACGGAAACACCGAGGCGTCGTCAATTAACGAAGCTTTCCCGTTATGGGTCTTCGTGCTATACATGTATAGTGCGATACAGCTCGTCGTGCGGCTTCACTTATACACTATACAAGCAAAGTTGCCGAAGCTTTTTATTTTCCAAGAGCCGTCGAGTTATTACACAAACGCGTTTAACGTCCTCTAGGGGACATAATTTCCGTCTACGTCGAGAGCCTATAACGACTTTATTTGACGATAATTTATGCATCGTATCTACGAGACGACTTTCGATTTGATCACTCGAAATTATACCTCGAGAATACGCGATCCAGCTGGTAAATTGTATTTCTGAAGAAAAAAAAGGCGCATTACGTATACAGGAGTATTGTGCAAGCTATGCAAACTCTCGATTTCTCTCGAACGCCGGTTAAACCAGCGAGCTCGCACTCGGCGCACAAGAGTTTTAAATCTGCTTTTTCTTCTCCTTCCACGCCGGCTCTCCAGAGCATTCTGTATATAGCGCGCGCACTCGAGCTTTTTTCTTCCATACTTCATTCAGCTTTATGCGTCTCGGCACAGCTTCTTCTTCTTCTTCTAGCTTCTTCGGAATAGCAGTACCGCTGTTGCCGCTGCTGCTGCTGCAATAGAGCGTTCCCCGCGAAGAAAGGCAAGGGCACTATATAAGGCACAGTACTCGAGGCTCATTGACGAATTTGCTTTCGAATGGAAAATCAAGGTTGTTGAGAGGTACGAGAGAGCTCTTGAAACAGTACAGCTTGCTGGTGCTCTCTTTATATGTATACGCACACAGACCGCAAATCGCATCGTATCCATTCTCGAAAGCCCAGGACTGCGTTTTTATCCGGTATCAAATAAGCGGGCTTTCTTCTGCGGGCGTTCGTCACGCTGGCACTTCCTCTCTCATCAGGGCGACGGATTGCCGACTGCCATATACACGCTTCTTCTGTGTTTCTGCCAGATAGCGCATGTGTCCGAGAAAGAAAAAAAACGTTGTCCTATGCGTAGGCAGCAACAGCAGCAGTAGCAGGAGCAGCTCCCTCTCTATTTCGCAGCGTTTCTCATTCCTTTTGCCCGGCACGTCGGATGCTTAAGTACACTGTGTTCTCTCTTCCGCCCTCTATATACCTATATATACCTACATACGACGAGGCAGCTCTCGTATTATATAGCGATCGATCGTCCCAGTGCGCTTTACCAGCTCGTTCTCGCGCGCTATCTCCCTCCTCTATACTCTCACGTATATACGTATACATATATACGGCCGTCGTGTCCCCGGATTCTGGAGCACGACGAAAGAAGAGCGGCTTCCCCGAGTCAATATATGTTCAAGCGAAAGAGGCAGGATTTCACGGGGAGAGCTATTTTTCTAATTAGCGCGAACTGCGTTTCAATTTATCGGCTCAACACATACTCGTCGTGTATTTTTTTTTAAGTCGAGAGCGAGAGAGCGAGTGTACACAGGGGGAAAGAGGCTCTACGAGAGAGACGAGGTGAAGTGGGGCGGCGGACGATTTGTTCATTCGAATCACGCGCGCATTTTCGCTCCGGCCAAGAATATCTCCTCTCATTCAATATCAATTGTGTAGTGACGAGAATGGAATTGAAGATGCCGTTGGTGCGCGCTTCCGAGTGCTTCTCGCTGCCGCTGCCACTGCTGGAAAAATGATAAAATGGAGAATAAACGAGAGAGAGAGAGAGAGAGAGAGAGAGTGCGCGGGAGTCGATCTTATTTCTATCTGGATGATGTCGGCGCGCCATTTCCGCGATCGCCTATTAGCTCCGGTAAATAAATACGTGATTGTTGTGTCGAGCGTCGCTGCGGATTTTCATTTCTATTATATAACCTCGATGTTTCTCGAAGAAAAAGAAGAAAAAATCGATTATATTCTGCCCGAATTTCCCGTTGTCGTCGAGGGAAAGCGCGAGATAAAGTGGCTTAAAAAGTGTCGAGGATGCGCAGGAGGGTGTGGAGAGTGCAAACGCTGTTATACGTCGAGGGAAGAAAAGCAAAGAGAACGAGAGGCGAAAAATAGCGCGAGGATAGAGAGCGAGAAAGAGGGGGGGGAGGTCGGAGAGAAAAAAGCGAGGGAAAGAAAAGGAGTATTAGGCGCCTCGCCACCTGCTGATCCACCCGGTGCCACTCTACCATTCTATATATACCGCACGAACAAACGAATGCAAGGACTATGCGTCTCCCGAAAGAAGAAGAAAAGGAACAAGAGGAGGCCTGGCGGCTCGAGCTCATCTGTGAGCGCGCGCATAAAAGTGCGCTGCTTTAAATATGCTCGACTCGAAATCGAGAATGCGGGCTCTGTCTTATTATTTATCTCCCATCTTAAGCCCTCAATTGTGCGTCTTTGTACTTTCGATATGAATATCGCTTCTCTTTTGCAACTTTCCATTCGAGCGGGATTCCTTTGATCAAAATGCTTCTTGAGTTCGATAATGGCGTCGCCATCTGTCTTCTTTCCCCATGAAAAATCCAAATATAATCAGCCGAGAATCGACGGATGATCAGACCTACCCTCGTATACCGGAAGCTGAGGGTCCTTAAGACGCAATAACAGCATGAAGATAACGGCGGCTTTATTCTCCCGAACGCAGGCATAAGTACAGTAGCAGCGGCAACGCGGGCTTCGTAATTTTATTGGGACACAAAAGAGGAAGCTGCGACCTTCTTCTCACGGAGCTGCAGTTCTTCATCTCCGCTTCTGCTTGCTTCTTGATCGTCGCGCGCGACGTCGGTCCTGAAGAGCCGACTGCGGAAGAACGAGGTAGAGAGAAGAAGAGTGCAGAGAGTGAGAGAGAGAAAGAGAGAGAAGTGCATGAAAGCGCACGCCGGGGAGTTTGTAAGACTCTGTAAATTCAACTGGAGCATTCCCCGGAGCGAACTTTGTCAAAAGATCTCCACGCTGGATTATAATTTCTGTTAGTAGCTCAGCCGCAAAGCGAGAGAGAAAGGGGACTATACGCGGTGGCGGCGGCCGTGGAGGCGGCAAAGTACGAGAAGCCCAAGTAGTTTTGAGGTGGTATATACGCGAGTGCACACAAGTGTAACACGACAGTGGGTCGAGAGAGCCGCAGCCAGTCAGAGCGCGAGCGAGACCGCGGCTTCTACATATATATACACACATATACCGAAGGCATCTCCGGCACGTACAGGCCTTCTCTCTATCGTCTGTCTCTGTCTTCCTGCACCCCCCCCCCCCCTCCACCCCTTCTAAGACGAGCCGGCAGTTCGCGTTTACACACAGGCACGGCACATACCTGCCGTATATAGCCCTCTTCCTCTCTCGCTTCTATATATATACACGCGAGCCTCTCTATACTGCTGGAGAGATACCGAACTTATCATACATCAACCCGAGCGCGTAAATGCGCCCAACCGAGCGCGATGTACACATATATAACATACACACACACACATATATATATATAGATATATATATACACCGGCTGCGCGAGAAAGTCGATGCACTTTAGCACTTAATATTATCCCGTCCTCCCTCCTCGACTCCAACAACTGGCTTTGAATTTTCAACGCCAACGATCGCCTTATCTCTGCTGAGATGTTTATGCCTTATACGCAGTTGCCTCCTTCAATATATACATATATACTATATACATATAGTCGTTCTATACCACGAGAGAGTGAGAGAGAGAGAGAGAGGCTATATACACTTTATGTATAATTCCACCTCCATGCTGCATATAAACATCGATGTAAAAAAGGAAATAATTACGTGGCCCTCCCAGTAAGAGAGAAAGAAAGTCCACTCCAGAGAAAAATATTCATGGCCTGCTCTTATATTTCTCGGAATATTTTTGCCCCGCACCGATCCGTACACTGTATACATATATACGTATACAGGTTGGAGTGTCCGTGTCCTCGGCAGCAGAGCTTCTCGACGGCCACTCGAACGTTGAATTTCAATCGCGAACGGCCGATCGGAATGAATCTATTTATCTTCGTTCGCCGGAGCCATTCGGCCCAAGCATCAGCAGCAGTAGCGGAGTAATTGAAAAAACAGCGCGCATTAGACGCTGCCGCCCCCACGCGACACGTGTCCGTGAAATACGAGGGGGAGATATCGACGCGGGCGCAAAAAATAAGCGAGCGTAGATGGAAAAAAAATAAGGATGAGAAGGCCGAAAACAAAGAGACGAAATACACTCCTCCATCGTATGGCTAATGCCTTTCCGCCTACAAAGTGCTTTATTATATCGCCACATTACCGACTGTCTCGTTCGCTTCGTTCATGAATAATTTAGCCTCGACGGTAGCTTCTCCGCAGCGCGTATTGGCCGCAAGCGTGCGCAGACGAGTCCATCCTCTCTGATCTCCCTGTACCCCCTATTTTCTCTCGTCTCGCGGTTGCCTCTTTGTCTTCGAGCCGTCTGTGGCGCTTCTGAAATTTAAATTTCCCGGAGAGAGAGAGAGAGTTTACACACTCGCACACGCGGAGAGCCACCCCAAAGTGATTGTGTGTATATAACCCGGCGGGAGTGAAAAAACTTTGTTCGGCAAAATATGCGCGAGCGTATCCGTGACGGCATAAGTTTGAGCGGCGGGCCGCCGCGTTATTCGATAACCACGAAGGGAAATAGAAAGTTCATCGACGTTTGCGGAATGAAATATTGAAAAGTTTTTGGCGTTTCCAGAGCGAGAAATTAAACATTCGGCCGTCTCCCGACTTCGCTCGGACGCGATCTCGACGCGGCGTCGAAAGTTGGCCTTAAAATGTTTAGGATATACGACGTCTGCAGCTGCAGATATAATCGTTTCGACAAGTTTTCACTGCGCGCGCTATTGTACTTGTTTAAAGTGCGCACTCTACCCCAACTAGATTTTAATCGACGAGTCATTGGCTCGAAAAGAGCGAGTATAGTCCAAAAAGCTATCGGGCTTTATCGGCAAAGCTTTGAGACCTAAATTTCATTTCCGCCTCGTCGAGCCATCAAATATTTAAGATTGTATAAATATTCAGCTGTGTGCGAGAGGCACCGCATCGGACGCTATCTGGGATAATTGAAGCGAAAAATAGACACGTTATAATAGTGAACTGATTGTTCACTGAGAAATTTTTTTGGCTTTGTCAATGTTTGATGGGCCGGACGTTTTCATGCGTTGCATTGCAACCTAGTTAATCGTATTTCGAAGCATACACTTTTATGGCAGAGTCCGAATGAAAAAAAAAGATAAAAAAAACGAAAAAGAGGGGAACTCGGGTAGCTGAAGACAGTAATTTGATTCACGGCTTGCCAGATATATACGGCGCCGTCGAGTTCGCAGCCGCTTGTGCGCAGCTACTACTACTCCTATAACGCCATTCTCGCGTCTTTCAACGGATTGCACTCGCTCGCTTGAGCACGGGATCCCTCTCCAGAAATTCTATATTACTTTTCTGAGTAAGAATCTCATTCGTTACAAGCTAAGTATGGATGTTCATCCTGCCCTGCGACTTTAGAACTTTACTGCTCATCTTGCCTTTTTCAAAGGGGAAACTTATTTGCGACACAAAACAGCGTTTCAAGCGCACTTCGTCTTTCTGCAAAAATTTCATGCATATGTGTAAAAATATTTCTTTGCCCGACTAAACCCCATGTTTTCTACTTAGGAGTTTAAGAAAATACAATACTAGTACGGTACACCTGCGGCCTCTCTTGGCCCAGCGAGTGCATCTTAACCACACCTTTTTTAATTTCCCTGCACTGTATCTCGGCCGCTTCTATTTAGCACCCACTGTATAATTGTACCCCACTTTTCATTGCTCATTTTTGTTGCTCATTAATTTTCTTAGTAATTGTAGAATTCTGTACTTGGAAATTAATGTAAGTGTACTTTAAATCCAATTTAATGTACTTCAATATGAAATTTAAGTTATATTCTTTTGATTTAATGTCAAAATATATGCTTAAAATGTAATGCATTAACATTGAATAAATTTCATGTATGGATACAAAATTTGCATTGAGTGCAATTAAATTAAACTCATGTACACATTTTTAACAGTGCATATAACAATGTTGATATAGAGTCGATGAACTGCATGTATTATCAATATAATAATGCAGTCTGAAGCAAATCCCTCTTTGTACAATCATTATACGTTGAATCGTCATTTAAAATTATTTCTCGTTATTAATGATAATAACGTTGCGACAAAAAGCCTCATTCTTCGGATCGCTGCCATTATTTTACACGAAATAATTGAATAGCAATCATGCATTAATGAATGAAACTGCTTTTATGTTTACGCGATTGTTGTATTGCATCGACCTAAAATCTTCTCGTTACATATTAATAACAAATAATAGTAATAAAAAAAGTCCTCTCGTATTTAAATACAACTTTGGAAAGAATGCCATCTACTTTAATTTTCCATTTCTACATCGTCGCCAGAGTTGAATAAATTTATTCAGATCCTGATAAGCTTTAGATGTCACACAGATGGAATCACAGTTCTTACGGGGCCTATAGATACATTTATATTATTCAGTGTTACGGACAGATATTTATTATTTTATGCAACTAAGATTATTTTTTTGTTATAGTGTAGTTATTTAATATTTAAATGACGTGGTAATGGCACATGTAAACATGCATTTATTATAGGTGAATTGGTTATTCGGCATAGTATAAAATTTGAATAAGGTTTTTGAATAAACCGCCGAAATGAGTCATCTACTGTATCGTAGGAGAAAAGTTTTCTAACAAGCTAAAAGGAAAACAGTAGGGCCATTGTTCGGGGCTAGTAATACGCCAGCTGGGCCGCTTGTCGAGCGAGTTAGATGGGCATTAGGAGCCGAAGGGCTCGAGTACGTTAAAGAAATAGGATGTAGGTGTGGATCTTTAGCGTTATTTTGTGAATTTAGTCTTGCGTAATACGTCACAGGAATAAAGTCTTCTTTTGAATAAGATGCATTCCTTTTGAGAGTTTTCTGTTGTTTGGTAGAGTCAAAACAATGTCTCTTATTTATTGGGTAAATACCCGCCCTTTCCCGTAAAACATTCAGAGTTATTGAAAATGGAAAATTTGAAACAGATTTTTTCAATACTTAAGTTGAAGTCTAACAATAAGGTGAAGAATCCAACATCAAGCTAACCGCAGCGACGATTGGCGTTATTAAGCTGTTAACGTGGTAGTTATCCAAAGGTCGGACCTTCGAACTCTCGCGTGCGACCGCAGACACCTAGGCGAGAACAGCCAGCAACAATAACAACAACAACGACGACGGCGACGAGGCCGAGGCACCTCCTATAGAGAGCGTACTCCTATGTACACAACGCACCTTATCGAGACATCAAGAGCTCTCTCTCTCCCTTCGCGCGTGTACGCACGCGTCACCGTTGTGTTTGCACCGTGAGTTTACGAGGTCGTACACAATATATATATATATACACACATGCATACACGCGCGCGCATATACGCGGTACGAAGCTATGGTAATTTCGCACAGAGCCAAGGCTATATAGGTAGATTTAGTTTCGGGACAATTGTGCACTCCGTTGCGTTTCTGGGGAGCTAGCTGCGGCTGCTGTATAGAGAAGCGCTTCGCTCGTTAGCGCCGGGAAGTTATACATCGATTGTCCTTAAGGAAAGCGGCTATACGGATGTGCACAGGGGAATTGTCTTGTTTGCAGACGACGCAGCTTGAAAAAGAGTTTCCCCCACACCCTCGACCTTGTTAAGCGAGCGCCTCCTCGATGCATGTGTGCTCGTAGTCGAGAGGCGTAAGGTGGATCGCACGCGAGCAAGAGAGATGAGAGATGAGAGAGTGCAGTGTATCGGTGTTATGCGCGGATAATTGGATTTGTCGAAAAGCCGCCACCGCCGCCGCTGTCGGTGACTGCGAGGGGTAGGAAGCTTTTGTTGAAATAATATAGATCCCCTGCTTCCTTCCCTCGTTAGCAATGCTTCTGCGTGAGTTTTCTTTTTGCACCTCGTTTTCGTAGTCTGCGCCGACGACGACGACGACGACGACGACCACGATGACAATGAAGCCAAAGCATCGTGGTTCGACGAAAAATCGTTATATGTCTTTGTGATCGTTTTATAACGAAGCGCTAGTCGTCGCGCTGTGTATTGCGTATATGTATACCCTATCTTCGGCCTGCGGAAAGTCATTTTGGCAAACGAGGTGCACTGCCACGAGACACATTCACGAGAGGAATAATGATTGAGTCGGGTGTATAGAGCGGATTTTACGAGAGGAAAACTCAAGCCGCCTTGTTGTTGTAGTTCTTGTTGTTCTTGTTGTTCGGGAAGATAAGGATTTCGAGAAAAGTTGGATTTTGCACAGCTTCCGGCGGGGGACAATTTAAAGTTCGACCCTAACTGAAAAACAAAGTTTCCTAATAAAATTTGCACAAGTCCTGCGTCGATTTTACTTTGCGCTTTGAACCAGTTTCCATCGGCATACTAGTTAGTGATTTCAATAAATGTCGATGAATTGTGATTATATAATATGTGAAATAATTTTGTACCGTGCCGTGCATTGGAAGTTAATAAACTGCTCCCAATAATTTAGCAGCGAGAAGGATAGCGAATGGTACTTAATTTTTGAAACTATGATTATTATCTGAAAACAGTTGCCTTGAAAGAATAACATAAACCTAACTTTAATTTACTTCAAATTTAATATGTTATTATCAAAATATTGTTTTTAAGTAGAAAATATCGCTTGTTTCTACTCGGAAACTCGTGAAGGATTCTACCAGGGTTCTATCAGGAATTTCTGTAAAGTGTAGTTTCAGGTATTTTTATATGAGCGTATAGACATTTCGAAATAGTTGCCAACGAAAAATGTTATAACAGTACAATACACTCAAAACTGAACAAATTTACAAAAAAAAACGCAATAACCAACCCAACACCGAGGAAAGCGAGTACGAGCTAAAAATTTCAATTTAAAGCTTCTACATACATCGCAAGCTTGCGCAAACTTGTACATATAGCCAACAAAATAAACGTAACGCTTGGTTCAGCGCACCTTTCGTCAAAAACGAGAAAGTATCCAATGCGAAGGGAAGCCGCTCAAATATGTCATTGAAAAATAGAGGGTAGAGAGGAAGAAACAAAAACAAGATAGCCACTTGTAATTACAAAAGCAAGCAGGAAGAGGCGAGTTCTCGGCTGCTGCCTTTGGATTTCTCGGTTCCACTTAAGGTTCACCTCGCGAAGCACGGCATCGCTCAGGAGAGGAAGAGTGGGAAAGAGAGAGAAGGACGGGCGCAAGAAAGAGAGAAATAGCGAGATTCGACCGCGCGGCTAACCGCTCCACGGTTGCTCTTGCCTCTTATTGTTACGGGAAAATTCAATAAGGTCGAGGAAAAAGGGGCAAACGGAGGCAGCGAGCAAGAGGAGAGATCGAGCATTTATACGGAAGCTCGGGAGAATAAAAAGGGACTCGAGCAGTCCCGGTATTAAAATAGGCACGAAGTGAGATAGAGATAGAGAGAGAGAGAGAGAGAGAGAGAGAGAGAGAGAGAGAGAGAGAGAGAGAGAGAGAGAGAGAGAGAGAGGAAGAGAGAGAGAGAGGAAGGAATGAAAAATGAGAATACAAGCGACTGAAGCGAAGACGGAGCTTGTACATAGTTATAAAGGAAGCTGCGGAAGGCAAGCCTGTTAGAGCCGCAGGGCCGCGGAACTGTCGAAGCAATTATTCTAATGGGCTTTTTGCTCAACGACTCTGACTGCAGCAGCAGCGGCGACGACGACGACGTCTCGAGTGAGGTTTCAGCGGGGACGTTGTTTCGCCCGATCCCCGGATCGCCCTCGTCCTCTCTTTATCTCTTCCGTCGTGCCTCTCCTCTCCTTATCGGACTGGTTTTCCATCTCCGTGTCTTCCTCCTCGCCACCCCCCTCTCCCCACTGGCGAACGAATGTGCAAATCTACCAGACGCAAACCTTCTCTCTCCCTCCCGTCCCGTCCGCCTGTCCGTCTGTCGGGCCATGCTCCGCCCGACCCTAATCTACTTAGCTCTCTCGAGATCTAGCGAGTCTTGTCGACGTCTTCCTCCACTGCTGCTGCTGCTGCTGCTGCTGCTGTGTAATCTCGCGCGTTTCACTCGATGGAAATTTCACTGCTCTCTACTGTTAGGACCGACGGCGACCAGCGTATTTCATAATTAAGAGGCTTCCGGACGTGAACACGACTCTCTCGTCTCCTTGGATAATCCAAGCCTTTTTTCCATCTCTTCGTGCTTACTACTCCTCAAACCAGTTCATATCCGTAGAATGACGATCGATCGATTTTTCCCATGATTCGGCCGAGACTTAATAAACACCTGATTGAAAAGCTCGTGCGGCCACTCCCGCGCATTAATCGTTATCAGTAGTCCATCTCCGGCGGTAGTTTCGATCCAATAAAACCTCCGCCGCGTGTCCTTCAATCCCGTGCGCAACTGATTGCTCACGTGTCTGTGACGCGTGCTGCTGTCTAATTCGACCACGACGACACTGCTGCACACGTAGCGTGGGATAAGCATTTCCCGCACCAAGTCAAATGATCTTTCTGATTTATGGGGCGAACGGGGATTCGCAGGATCATTTCATTTGCGCGGGAATCGAGTTTTCTCGCGCCGGATTCGTTTACCTCGCACTCTTTCTCTCTCACTCCCGCACCCGGAGAATGGTATTGCTCTGCTCGATATACACATACACATGTATGTAGACGAAGCGGCGCGTTTGGAAAAAGGAAAAAACTCAAATTTTATGTTGATTAAGCCAGTTTATTTAGTTACTGCCTCGGTTACTGCACAAAGATCTGGAGCAAATTTTTCGGCCAAAAACTCGGTTTATATATATTTACGTGGGATCAGAGGATATATAACCCAAAAACTCCTAAAATATTATTCCCTCTCTCCCCTTTGTGTCCGTGCGGGGATAAAAAATGCTCGGCCCGCGGCGTACGAAAGCGCCCTTAATCTCCATACGATGCTTTTAGCCGAGAGTAAACGCGAGGAGGATTCAGATCCGTAGAGAGTGAGAGAAAAGAGGCTCTCTGGAAGCGCAGTGTATCTACATCCCCCCATTGTGGCCGGGCGCTAGAGCGCGGCCCACCACTGCGCGGCTGACTTATCTATCGTCTATTCGGCACTCCTCGGATGAAAACGGGGGATATAGGCGCACTGTACTACTACTCTACCATCGAAGCAAGATCCCGCTTTCCGATTAGGAATCACATCCTATTCGCATTTCTTTGGCCTGGAGAGACTTATATGCTATACATGCCTCCTTACATCCATCCGGCCGTCGTGCATTATACCTTGATGGATTTCTATCTGCTTGTCTGCGCCGGAGTTTGGCCGACGAATGTGGGCCAACAAATTCACTCCGAGCCGGCTCGCAATTGAAAAATGACGACGACGATCTTAACCCGGGCACGAAGCTTTCCCGCCTCGCGGGAACAAAGTTCTCCACCTTTTTTTTCTCACGCAGACCTGCTGCTGCTGATACGTCTTCGTTTTTTTTCGTCGCGGCTCTCAAGCTCGCGAGAGTTCTTCAGGTTCATAATTAATAAGACTCCTTAGTAACCGAGAACTTTCGCTTGTAATAAAATTAAAAGGGAAAATTGTACGCGCCGCCTGCAAATTTGAAAATTCATATCTGCGGGAATCCAAGTTCTCAGTGATTATAAACGTATAAACGGGGCTTACTCAGTCCTATGACTTTTACTCGTATATATATATATATATATATATATATATACACGCGAAGCTTTTCACTCAATTTTGTTTTTTCCCAGCGTTGCAGAGAGATTTATTAAAATGTAGTTGGCGATAAGAAAAAAATGAAAGGACTTATCTTTTAGCGGCGAGAGTGGCTTTGTACCCTCCGCGCTGCGGTGGTAAGAGGTACTAAGAAATTCCGGAAAAATTCTTTGCCCCTGCGCGCATTTTCCGTAAAATATGAATTTTTCTTTGATCAAGTTAAGAGCCCTTTGAGCGCGCATATATAAAAGCTCGCTCTGGAGTTTTGATTCTTTTGATTGCTTGCGCCAATTTACAATCGTCATTCGTTTTTCATATGCATCTCATGGCCTGAATGAGCTTTCGTGGACACAGTTGTCCTCGCGGTGACCCACTAACCGCAAGTTAGAAAAACATTTTTATGTTAAAACGCTGATTGCTGTTACTTACGCAAGGTTTTGCCTTTCAGAATAATTAAAATTCACCCTCATATGAAATAATTAATCAAATCAGTGCCGTTTTGATTTATAATTATTTTAGTTTGTCCATCAATATTATTATTTTCTAATCTCAATAACTAGAAAGTGTGGTAATTATTGTCATTGTTTTGAATGGTACTTCTATATAAATATATTAAATATTACATTATAGAACAGCGTGAGAAAAAAATAGTATCTTAAGCGAGCCATTAGCACATTAATTAATTAAGCCACATCAAACTTGTATAAATTCGGCGAATTTCACGAGCCAGCGAGTTCTCGCGCGGCCATCCGGATTAAATTTTTAACAGCCCGCTCACTTAATTGTCGCTTAATTACACGGGAAGTTTGATAATAACCCCGCGATAAGTTAATCAGCGCTTTCTCACCAGCGTAGTAAAAAAAAGTGTCCTTATTTTTTTTCTCGAAACTTTTCATTATCGGCGAGTGAAAGGGAAGCTGTCGTCTCCCTTCTCTGATGAACCGAAAGTCGCCCCCTTCGGACCTTCGAGAAAGACATAGTTCGACCTTGCTATGTATATATAACTCAGGGACGAGGGAGACGAGCAGAGACGGATCAGGCTTGCGGATAATCGCGGCGACGACGTTGATTAGAAGCGCATCAAATGTCCCGTTTCACGAACGGCGACTTTCCCGCGACTGTGTATATATATATATATAGTTGTGTCCCGACGGAAATTCGGTATTTCAAGCCTAATAGGGCAGAGCTCGAGATGAATTTGCATCAGATTGAGAGAGAGAGAGAGAGAGTGAGCGAGGGGGGGGGGGGGAAGGGAGAACGAGCCAACGAGGCAAAGTACTTTGTCACGAAGGCGCTTAAATCGATTTGGCGGCGGCCGAGGCCTGCTGCCGCCTCCGCGTTTTGCCACGCTCGTCGTTCCTTTTTCTCCGAGTTTAGGAGCCTTTTTTTCTTCCTCTCTCTCTTTTCTCCCCGGTTACGATCACCCGAACTTTTGACTTTACCGTCGTCGGAGAGTGGCTCTCATGCTCGGCGCGCGATGTTTATTATTCTCCGACGGGAAAGGCCGAGTAGCGATAAGGTCCATTTCGTCGCCTTATATACTACTTAATTTACAGCCGGATTTATTGTCAGGCCGAAAATCTCAATTAGCAGCGGGCAACTCGCTTACTCCTGGAGAGTCGGAGCGCATGCGTTGAATTTAATCGAACCAAATTCAATATCTAAGCGGAGGCCACGAGCGTCGCGTGTGCATCACCGGCGAGATTGAAACTTTACGCGAGTGAGCAGGAAGTATACGTATATAAAGCCCTCGAACACGCTCGTCGTCGCTCTCTGGGCGTACGTATTTAGACACACTTCACTGAAAAAAAAATGGTCATAGGCGCATATTCCATGTGTGAAGTTAGTCGAGTTCAGTAAGCACTGTAACGAAAACAAACCAACCGCGGTAGTTCGGTGTTGCGGCAGTGGCGTCTCTCCGATACAAGATTCGTGGTAGTGGGGGGTTTGCACGTCTGGTCATATAGCATGACCAGCGGTGGAAATCGCGCGCGCGCTTTCACTTATCTTTTCGTGTTTTTTTACTGGCACGGACGAAACAGGCGAAGCAAAATTTAGTAAATTAAAGAGAATTTATGAAATAAATGGTAACGTTTATTTGTTTGCTTGCTCACAACACATTTGTTTTGATAATAATTATCACGCTAACAAAATTTTTCATAATAATTCTATAGATTTAAGTATTACTTTAATAAATGTACCGCGAGCACCGCCTTGCTTATATGCGAAAATTGAAGATTCTTTTTATGTGGCTACGAGATACGATTTATAAATTATAAAAATAATAAAAACAGTTTTTTTAAATTGACTTGTGGTATTTATTTTCTAATTAATTTAGTTTTATTTAATTTCTGGGTGAAATAAAAGCGCTTACATGACTTAGAGCGCGTGTGATTTCCACGGCTGGTCATGCCTTATGACCAGATATGCGAAGCTCCCACAACTCGAATCTTGTATCGGAGAGACGCCACTGCCGCAGCACCGAACTACCGCTGTTGGTTTTTCAGTGTTTCTGTCGTCGGAAGCATATACATATACATATAAGCCCTGCAAGATCGAGACGGGCTGCTGCTCGGCAAGTTGGGCTGTTATCGCCTCGGGCTATCAGCGCTCCCCGGGCGGCTTCAATCAGCGATGTCAAGACGACGACTCGAGGAGGGGAAGGGCCGGGGGTACGGGTACTTGGGCCGGATTAATCCTAATCGAAGGCTACCAGGAGCGTCGCTCAGAATCTCACCCTCTGCATCTATAGGCGTATCTAGCTCGCGCGGTGGCCTCCTTGCAGAGGAGCGTGTACGCGTTTATAGTGCAGCAGGCAGGCCGGCATTAGAGCGGCATGCGCGCACGTAAGATCGTATTATGGCAGGCCGGCCTCGTACACGCCCGCCGTCGTCGAGATGCCTCGAGACACTCCGACAAAGAGGCTTAAGTACACCGCATAGTTGGTAAACAAGTTAGAGCCGAAGTTTCTGCGTACACAGGGCGAGAGAGAGAGGGAGAGAGAGAGAGAGTTGAGCTGCAACGCGCCTGTGATATAACGAGATTTATCTGATCTACGACACGCGAGCCTCCAGTCACCAACCCCTCTTACTCACATATATATATATGTATATAATATACGGCATACACACACACGCGCGCGCGCGCGATATTCTTATTCGGATGCAAGCCGCGCTAATTTATACGAAAGCGAAGATTAATTCGCGATAAGGTCGCGCGTGCGTGCGAGTGAGGTATTGTAAGGGGAAGGAAACTGTAGGCTAGATCGGGCATATATAAGTGATAGACGGTAAACGCTGACCTTTTTGCGATAGCGTATTTGTGTGATGGATGTTCAATTGGGATTGCGCGTGCCTGCTTACATAGCCTACAGGGGATTTTTTCGCTCCAGGATGAAAAACGATCCTATCGCGCACGCTGTAATTCCTCGTGTTGTGTTTTAGGCATAACACACGGCAAAAAAAGAGGCTGCGGGGGAGGGGGGGGGGGCGAGTATCATATACGCGCGCCCGTGCTCTACGACGTTTGAGAAATGCTCCCCCGCATGAGAATCATTACTCTTTCCTCCGCTTATATTCTCCTACTCCGCAGCAATAATAGCAGCGCGTGTTATCTCGAGCCGGCTCTGCGGATGCTGTATCGTCGACTAATATTGTCCCCGCGACGCGAGCACGAGGTTGCGCGCAACAGTTTTAATCTAATCGGAAGCCGCCAGCGAGACTCGCACTATGATTTCTCCACTCTTTCGCAAACTTTGTCATCATTTCCAATTTACTAAAGTACTTAGGATGCGTATTACCGTAGGCATCTCTCTCGCTCTCTCCGAAACGGCGACGAATCACATTTGGCTTTGTTTGCCCGTATAACGGAATATATACAGCAAAGTTTCGCGTCTGCCGTTGCCGGCGCGCTGTGCTTCCGGATTCCCCTACGACGTGGAATTTCCGAAACAGCCTAACGACTTTCCGTATTTGTTCCCCCCACACATACTAGGCGACGTGCAATCGGAACAGCCACGGCAATTCGAGAATGGAAATTTACTCGGGCTTATTTATTCACTCGTCTGTTTTGAATATAATAATGAGTATACGAGGCTCGAGGGGGTAAAGTGAAAATAAAAAAAAAAGAAAATAGTTCCAAGTGCGGTGAACTTTGATTCGGGGCTAATTAGCCGCACGATTCTTGATCAGAGTTTCATTTGTTTTCCACTATTTAGCTGCGTGTCGGGAGCCACAAGCAAACAGGAAACACTGACAGTTTGACATTAATTGCGTCGGTATTTAAGTTGCCGCTCGAACCCGACTGTGCCGATCGATTGTTTGAATCGGACTACATAGCTTCGACAAATGAAGTTTAATATGTATAACACACAGAGCGCGTGTAAACGGAGAGAAACACAGCACAGTAAATTTTACTTTTTTATCTGAGCGTAGAATTTGAACATTTGCTTTGTATTAATTGTGTGTTTCGCTAAATTAACACAATTAAACTGAAAAAGAAAACACTAACACCGACGGAGTTTTCCAAATGACAAAGTTTGGATTTTTAAAGAGAAAACTGGCGAGTGACGACGCAACACTAATGCGCTTACAAAGTTAAAGTCCATCATAAATTACGCGAAGAATCTTATACGCAGTCTAGAATTTTCTATCACCCCGGCTTATAAAAATTAATCAACGCTCTTATCCATGTCGCATATAACAAGTGCACCGAGATCGCTTATGCATGAACTTTACAACAAAGCGAAAAACCTCTAAGCTCGATTATATCCAACAAGACAATAGAGACAAAAAGATGAAAGCTGCTTTTGGGCACGTTCATCAAAGTCGTAATCGAATACGACCATTACATATCCGCAGAGAGAGAGAAAGAGAAATAGAGAGAGACGCGCGTGTAACATTATCAATTACCGCGCGCAATACTCTCCATCAAACGAGGCGTAGGACGTAATTGCAGCGTGTCGCTCGGTCATTCACACCATAGGCATTTCTCACGCATCCCGATTGCACAGCTATATAGCTACTGCAAGAAGCGATCGACAGTCGCGCGAACAAAAGCGGCGCCAATATCCCCCGCAGGCGCCATTATGTGTTTTTCCCCAAGCTTAAACTCATTATCTGGTCAGCAGTAGCTTTCCGGGCATTGTGATACTTTTTTTCGATCGTGTTTGCTACCACCACTGACAGCAGGATAGAAAAGAGCTTCGCATAACGACGCTCTGTCTCTCGCTCTCTGTCCCTTTTCGATTTGCCCTTCACGAACACAGTACGTGTATATACATATATATAGACGTGCGCGTGTATACTCGCAGAAGCACGGAGGACAAAATCGATTTCAGATTTCAATTTAATGCCATCGTGATATCCGCCCAGGCTCAATACGAAAGAGAGAGAGAGAGAGAGAGAGAGAGAGAGAGAGAGAGAGAGAGAGAGAGAGAGAGAGAGAGAGAGAAAGAGACGGAGCAAGGCTAAAGGGGGGAAGTGGGCCAGAAAGAGGGGCAATAGCAATCTAACCGTATATACACACGTACGGGGAATTCGCGAGCACACACACATTCTCTCTCGCTGTGTTATCAGCTTTTCTCGCGAGCCATTATCGCGAAGTCCGCGTTGATCATTCGCGAATATATATATAGACAGAGAGAGAGGGAGAGTAGTACACGTAAATGACGCTCTTTTGTCGTTGCTCTTGTTGCAGTTCCGCCCCACAAGATCACGATACTGAACGAGAACGGCGTCGTCCAGAGATCGAGCGTTGGACCCTATCGAGAAGGGGACGACCTTAGGCTGATCTGCGAGGTCCATGGTGGTGAGTACGCACACACACCCACACATACATATATCTATATACACGTAATACCAGCTTCTCTATATACACTTATTCTTCATTATAGGCTGGCCGGCATCGAAGGCAGCTCTTATCTGCGCGATTGTCCTCTAGAGAGCTGCCGCCGTCGCCGCTGCTGGCTTTTGCCGATAAATCCGCGGACTCTATATACCTCCTACACTTTACTTTTGCCTCTTTCCTTTTACCCTCCCTCCATTTTGTTTCGCGTCTTTTTATCGAGTGGGCTTATTGATTTTCGGATCAGCCGCGCGCACTCTGACCTATTTCTCAACGGCGAATGACTCGCTGATGCGGGCGGACTTGACCGCTTTTGCACCCGGCTGTCGGACAACAGGCTAAGCTTCTTCGTCGCTGATCCTGTATATTGGTTCGGGAGAAAACCTTTCGAGTGGCTGATACTTTCTTTTTTTACCATCTTTTACATTGGATGTATTAATTATCATTCGTTCCCTGGTAAAAATGTTAATTATTGGCTAACTTAAAGTTAAAAACGCCACACTGGCATTATTACATTGTTGAAGATAAAAATTCGATTTTTTTTCATCAAAGCATATTCTAATATCAATAATCAATCTATGGCCATAATTATGGATACTTAAAAGATTTTTATATTGTTTTTGACCGAAAATGCTTCCATTTGATTAGTACGCTAACCAACGAAAATGGTTAATTTTATTACCAGAGCTTGTTTAGATGCTTATTCAATAAGAATCAACTATGTAAAATTATTTTGGTCGAAATAATTCATGCAATTGAATTGCAGAAATTTTTAGTGAAATATTTTTGGTGTAACCATGTGAAAATGAAAATACAGGAGCAGAAACGAGAAGCACCACTGTAGCTCGTGTAAAACGTAATTGAGAACTAGAAATTAATTATTATTAATTTTAATTAAATATTTGCCAGTGTATATTCAGTATCGCAATATGGATCGTGTTTCATTTTGCGATTCTTCGAAAAAGCCTTTTCTTGAAAGCACTTTTCGTGTTTTCAAGAAAAAGAGGTTCTAATGTTCAAACGTATCTATTCAATGGGAATAAACGAGACGGCGAGCGATACTGTACTATTCAATTACCCGTTCTGCATACAGTCATATTTTCACGGTAGTGCCAACAGTACTTTATTTTTCGAGCATACCCTTTCATTTAACGCACGAGGAACGCGCAAACCCGAACAAATGAACGGATGAGTTTCCAAAACAAATTCAAAATTGTACATCATAGCTGCAAGGAAACAAAACGAAAGGAGTTTATTTTTTCGATTTTTTCAGAGTTTTTACTGGAATTGGAATGATTGGTTGTATTTCCGAAATAACCTTTCACAAAAATGGACTTATGCCATTTTAACTCGGAGCCACGGAATCATAAAACGTAGTCAAAAAATACAAATGAATGCATCCCGATTGGATTAAAAAAAGGACAAAAATTAATTCGCGGACAGCGACTTGAGTTTCAATAATCTATCCGAGCGTGATGGAGTATAGAAAAAGAAGATAATAAAGAGCTCGAGCCCTTTACGAGCGATCGGAATTTTTCATTAATACAACAATAATACCCTCGAGGCCGCGCGAGGGGGGTGGCTTCTTTTTACGATTCTTCATTGATTCGAGCGTGTGCGAAGCCTCACGACGTAATTAGCGGCGATTTTACGATTTCCCCAGCAACGGCAGCAGCAGCGGCGGCGGCAGCACAGGTACCTAATACCCGCGTCGCACTAACGCGTATACGCGCGTCACATTAAACCTCCCGCCCCTCGATCGTGCAATATATAATTAGCGAGACGGCCCTTCCACGCTCGCACAGCCTCATAATCCGGAATAAGCTCGCGCGATTGTCCCAGTTTTACGATTAGCGCAGTATCGGTCAGCTGCGCGCACGGAAGTCGTCCATGGTGTTTTGCATTATCGGGAGAGGAAGAGAGAAAGGCTGCTCCAGCGAGAAAGTATTTAGTGGACGAGTTCGTTTTTACGAGCTGTGCGTGACGCGATTTTACTCGCGTCGAGCGATCGTGATCGAATTAGAAAATGTGCCACAATTTGTTCAGGTATACCTGTGAGCGATATAGCGAATGTTTTGTTTATGCTCTGCAACTTTGAACCGGCATACGCGAATATTTTTAATGTTTGAAATTGGCGGGACGCGTATAGACAAATACTAAAATAAAAAAAAAATGAAATAAAGTATAGTTTTATACGGCTTGTAGAGTTTATGGCATGTAATTAAACAATTTTTACCTCTTTACTTTCGAAGAAGCCGGAGAAATTGGCTGTTACAGTTTTTAAGGATAATAAAAGATAACGTTCGAGACTATAAAAATGATCGACGTAATAAAATTACAGCATAATCGTGTAGGGCATGAAAGGAGCTCGCAATTGACCTAATTTCAAAGACCATTATCACAAGGGGGAAAGTTGAGATTTCGGTTCTCAAATATTGTCGTCGTCTTTCGAGAGTCACGAAAATAATGCCACTTCTAAATACTACCAAATCTAGTCTTGACACTTGAGAACTTTTGGCGAGTAATAATAATCAAAGTAACCTTTATTACTGCAAACACTTTGAAGGAAGAGTGCTTTGAAATACGTTTTTATATATTTCTTGATATATTGTAATATAGTTTGAAATTATTAAGAAAAGTATACATAGGAATATAAAAAGATAAATTTTTAAGAGGCATTTAAAAAAAACTTAAAAGTACAGAAAACAGATTTTTTCAGCTATTTTTGACGGAAATTTAGTATACGCTCACCTTTAACAAGCCCAATGACATTATTCCATCTCGCTTTTGATTGCACAAAAAAAAGGGGAGCTCACAAAGCACGTTTAAAAATAATCGGAACACATGCAAATACGGGTTTTAGAGCAGCAGTACCAGTAAAACTAGCCCCCCCCCCCCCCCGCCCTCGAGAGATTATCATCACAGCTCTTGCGCGGGGTAGGCAGCCACAGTTCCTAATGAAAAATAGCCGCGAAGCAAAGCTCTCGGCGGCCTATCTTTCTCTCGAGCGCGTGGCAGGTCAAATCCGCAGCAAAGCCATTTTGAATTACGCGCGCGATAGCCAAATGAAGTAGCCAACACTGCGTTGCGCTGCACCGAAAGAGTGTAAAAGCAAAAGAGAGAAAGAGAGGGAGAGAGAGAGAGCTTCGGTGAGATTGACGGGTGACTGTATCGTTACAGGTAAGCCGACACCGACGATCGGATGGTACAAGAACGGCAGGCCGTTGAGCAATGAGAGCATCAGAGACCAGCGTGAGGGTGTCGTGCGAGCGGAGGTCAACCTGAAAAATCTCGGCCGCAAGGACGTGCAGACCGAGCTCTCCTGCAACGCCACCAACAACAACCGCTCGCAGCCACTGTCCAGCAGTGTACGCCTCGACATGCATTGTAAGTATACATATATATTTTTTATCTCCAGCTACATACGTATACACGTATAGACACACGAGGACATTTGACCGAAATATTGTCGAATCGGACGGAACCGCGGGATCTCGGTTTCCGAGCTGCATCCGTTCGCCTCTCGTTCAGTTGCTTTTTCTGAAGCTGTTTTTTTTTTTTTTTTTTTTTGTATTGCCAGGATCGACAGTGTCCGTGTATGTTTGAGGGGGATATGGCACGGCGGCACACACGCGCGTTTTATCGTCGGTTTATCTCGATCGTCAATTGTTTTTCCTTTTTTATATACCGATATAAACAAACGGGGAAACGCGCGCTCCCGAAACGTTTTATTAGGAAACGCGCGTGACCGACGGCTGTTTTCACTGCGTTTTTTCCCCTACCGGTAAACATGCGCTTTTACGCTGAATTTCGAATGCAAAGCGCCTTTTCACCGACTGACAATGTGCGTTTTTCGGCTGTACTGTAGCGCGAGTTTGAGGGAGACGACAGACTACTCTTTTTTTCTTTTTTTTCTTTTTTTTCTTTTTTTTTTTTGCAAAATCACGGCGCTTTGTCGCGTCCGTCATTAGAGAGGTGGCCGCGTTCGGGATAAAAACGATGGGAAAAAGTTTTTTGTTTTGCTATTCAATTCCCAGTACAATGTGTTGGTTAAAATACACGCGCTTACGGAATAAACGAAAAGTTTCACTCTCTTTCTGTAATATCGGCCACACATAGAAAGGTTTACATTGGGTATACATTCTCTGTTATTTGTAAGCCCTACACACGCGAATAAGACAACGATCGATCGAGCTCATAGAGCCGCACATGCGAACGCTTGATAACATTTCAGACATTAAACTTTTGCATTAAGCATTGGCCGCGAAGGGATTCCGACACTTTGTTCTCGTTCTTTTTTTTTCGTGCGAGTGCAGCGCGCGCCTCAGCCGGAAAAATGCAAACTAACTCAATTATTCGCGAAGTATACTTAATTCATTCGTTTTAAATTGCAAGGGGAACGGGAGTATAATTTAAGCAGACGGCTTTAGTATTTCAGCGTGAAAATTCGCTTATTCCAAGAGGGAGGGAGGGAGGGAGCGCTCAGCGGTGAGCGGGCAACGCTCGAGAGCAGAAAAATTTTAATGACACGACGCCGTAATGCGAGCGCGTTCATTAAAGCTAGGTTTGTATAATTGACATTAATACACACACGGAATTCGCGATTATTATGTATGAACGAGATCGAGCCGATTTTTCGCGTATTATTATTATTATATAATATCCCGTGCACATCCATGAAACACGCGAATATTAAAGTATACATATTATATTCTCATCAAACTCTATACGTATAATTTCGATCTCGCCGCCAAATCCATTATATATATATATATGTGAAATTGACGGAGAAAAAAATGCTTCGGTAATAAAAGAGCGCGTATGTGCGTGCACTCACTGCTAATGCATCAGCGACGCGTTTGTTGAATGCTAAAAACGCGCGCGAGGCTCTAACGTCGGTATAAATCAAAACCGACTGCCGTAAGAATTTTGAGTAGTGCTACCGTGCTTTGGAAAAAAGAGGACAAGACGGCCGGCACAATTTGCCGCCCGCGAAGTTATACGCTTGGAGGGCTTCTCTCGCACCATGCAGGGATTCCTCGTGGGTGTTTTGCATGTCTCGTGAGGCTCGTGGAGGGGTACGATGGAGTCTGACGACGACTTTTTCGAATAGCCCTATAATATGTATTAGCAGGTGAAATTGCCGGGTTTCTCTTTCTCGGCAATTTCCGGGATTTTAGGGGCGCATTTGTTCCTCGCATATGGTATATATATATAAATATATGTATTTATATCGATATGTAGAGAAAAAATTAATAGCTGTGCAAAACTCACCGAGCAGCGGTAGTTTTACGATTGTACTGTCATGCAGGCCTGAAAAATGCAAGAAAACAAAGTTTTTAGAGTATAACATGCATACATAATAGTGCGATGCGCAATATAAATAAATCAGCATTAATGTTTGCACAATCTTGTGCGTATAATGCTATACTATCAGAGGAATAAAAAAAAACCTTATCGTCGCGCTATACATTATTTATTTAGTGCGACTATGTGTACTGACATATTTATAGATGCGTGGACTGTAGCTATAATTACGTAGCCTGGAAAAAAAACTATAATAAATACCCGCGTGATATGCGTCGTGGAAAAAAACCTGAAGCGTGCAAAAAAAGAGCTCGATGTCTTGTGTCGTAAACTTTAATAAACTTTAAATATCATATTGTAAATTCATAAGAAAAAGAAAAAAAAATATTACAAAATAGAGAGGCAAACAATAAAATCTGCCGCTACAAGGAAACAGAGAATAAATTGGTTCGTATTATTGTTGAGGGGATGTAAATTACGGGGAAAAGCAATGAATAAATTAAAACTTTTTCAGCGAATTAATTCTTGGAAAACGAGCAAGTTAATTAATTTACATATTACAATTGGATGAAAATATTTAAATGGACTAGTGAAACGCGCACAACCGTGAGCACCGCATAACGGCGCATCGACCGCGGTTTTATCAATTAATTTAGAAAATATAATGTATAAAAAGGAGCGCGTTCAGTCGGAAAATAAAATGAATAGCGAACAATGAAGTTGGCCCTTACGCGCGCGTGTAGTTTTAAAAAAGTTGTTGGCGGCATTTTTACGGGATTTACGTCGAGGCCGCCGCAGCAACGCACATATAACGGAGCGCGCGCCGCCGCCGCCGCCGCCACGGGAATAAAAACGCAAGAACCATCGGCGACTGAGGCTCTCACAGCAGCAGCAGCAGGTTGAAAAGAAAAAAATGAAATCCCAAGCGCAAAAAGGAAAACAATAAACGAACGCGGAAAAAAGAAATAACAAGCTTGAGCGTGCAGCGCCGCGCTGCTAAAAAAGAACGAGGGAATCCGGCGCGGTAAAAAGTCCGAAAGGGCGAATGAAAAAATCGCATTAAGCACCTCGGCGGCGTGTGCCGCGCGTAATTAGTATGCATGCGCGCGCATGGCCGTTACGGGCTGCAGTAACGTAGCAGCAGCAGCGATGAAATTTTCGCGCTCGGGATTCAGCGAACGCGGAGCTTTTTTTTAAAGCCGACAGCGAAAATAGCCTCCCGGCCGAGCAGAGAAAAAGAGTATGCGCGTCCGCACAGAGAGCGCAACTGCTCGGTCGGCTTATACAACTCGTCCAGTTATATTGAATGGCCTTCGTCGTCGCACAGCAGTTGTAGAAAGCTCGAGGATGAGCCGAGGAATGCATGTGTCCCGGCTATAAGCTCATCAAAATTCCGTGTTACGCCGGGGCTGACCCAGTGCTTCCGGTTAGCCACAGTACGACCGCAGCCGACGGAAGCGAAGCTCGCAGACGTGTGCCTCTCTACCGGCCAATGCGTTCTGAATTCAGCGCGGCAGCAGCGGCTACCACTATTGCGCCTCGACTGCACTACTCGCAAGGAGAAAGCACTTGCAGCAGCAGCAGCAGCAGCGCATATACATACGAGTACCACAACCCCCGCACTTGCTATATACATAAAGGCTTGTTCGCGATAAGTTAAACTCGCGGCAGCGAGTCACTTTGCGGTACAGCAGCACCTACTTTCGCGAGCGCCCCCAAAACGACTCTTGAAAAGGCTACCTACTGCAGCAGCAGCAGCTTCTCGAGGAGTTCAAGCTAGATTCTAGAGATATTTGCAGTGCCCGCGAAATCTTGTTTGAAGCGCGCGATGGATCCGCTTGTCCATCAGTTATAACGTTCAGGCCTATATACTTGCGGAACAGCCTCGGCCGTGAAAGCGAATTATCGAAACAGATAATGAAACCCGAGCAGCGGTTTAGATAAAAGCGCGCGATGCCGAATACGCGCGGTACTGTTGATCGAAAATGAAAGCAATGCACGCGAAATGTGGCTGCAGCTGCCGGTGCGCCGGCAGATTGATACGGCTTTTCGTTTCCAATTCTTAATTAGTTTCACGCACTGCGAAAAGGTCTTTTCATCGAAAATGTAAAAATGGACCCGAATTTTATTTCCAGCAGTATACGCGGAATACGCGTATCCAGTAGCGTTTTACTGCATTTGAATCGATACAGCGCGAAGGTGGCTTTCATCGGAGTCATAGAAAAAATCGTTACTTTCTGCTTTGCCTCTGAGCGCTTATATATTTTGCAATAACTGATGTATATATATATCTGGCCGATATAGAAAGAGTGTTGTCAATAGCAGAACATCAGCACTCAAAAAGCCAATCGTCAAAAGCGAAACTTGTTAAGGTTGCGCGTTCGTTTGTCACATCTACCGGGTTCGAAAAATCATTCTTTCTTAAATAATCAACGGCTATGTAGAGATTTCGCTATGCTCGCATTTCGGAGGATATTGGATCAGCTGAGCGAATAAACCGACTGTAGGAAAAAAATGATCAAAAAATTGTATCGGCATTGAGCGTTTCAATTTTTCTATCGTACACTGCACACACATCTCGTTAATGGACGTCGGAAAAAAAGTGCGCACAAAAAAAGAAACGGTATATAATCCGCTCAAGTGTGAATTTAAAAAAAAAACTCTCGAAGTAAAGTCTCTGTTATAGTCGATAGCTGTCTCTCTATAGAAGCTGACATAATCCTCTTTTTTTAAAGCTCCGAGATTTTAATACATAAAAGTTAAAGTTCATTGGTGGCATTCAAAGTCACCGAGTTATAGCTTTAATGAGTATGACTTTCGAGTTCAATCGAATATGAACAAAAATTAACATCGGTTTATCGGTGCATAGTTTATAATTTTTGTACAGTGTAGCCTTTTTTTGTCGAGGAAGTCAAAATGGCCTCTAACCTAGAAGTGTCGAGAATCCTCGCAACCTAGTTTTCGTAGTGCAAACAAGAACCGAACTCGAGAAAATCTCGCGACGCGCTATATATTCTCGTGTCTCATTTTACGACGCCCACTTACCGCTTCGCAGTTTCCTTAAAAACCTCTCCCTCTCTTCGAAATGAGCGCCTGGTACTACACAAAAAAACGTATACGCATAAGCCTGAAACTCCTTGAATTTCATTATATCCGCGAGTGAGGGAAATACGATCCGGCGATCAATTGCCTCATTCAGCGGGCGCGAGAATCACTGAAAACGAGAGGCGAAAGCAGGACATACGTACGCGCACGTGTGTATGTGACAGAGCGAGAGAGAGGGGGAGTAGAGTGAGAGAATATGCGTAGTCCGTAGCGCATGCGAAATCGCTCTCACAGGCAATTAGCGTCGGGATCGGAGAGAATCTTAATAGACGCCTCGTCGATATGCGCTCGAGCACGCGATCGCACGGGAAACGGAGAATATCCGCGAGCAAGTCTAAACACACCCCTACCTCTCTCTCTCTCTCTCTCCTCGCTCTCTGTACAGCAGAGCCGTGGATGGATTTTCCCGAGGCGAGAGACGACGGAGACAGAAGGATAAAGCTTAGCCGGATTCGCGGGGACGGATATACATACGTCTATATCTGTGCGGGGAAAGCTCTCCATCGTGCTCCCTCTCTCCCTGTCTCACTCATCAACTGAGTTCGGGCCGTTTTCATTCGCTTTGCAATTCAAACGCTGCGCCAGCCACAGTCAGCATCAAGAAATCCCTGCATAGTCTCTCTATGGACACACGCGTATGCGAGTAACTCTTTCTTTCTCTCTCACTCACAGCCATGAAATATTCTGCTACTTTACCGGCTCTCTTTCTCTCTCTCTTTCGCCATCGATAACCGCCTGCGGGCGCAAATGAGTTTCGTAGAAAATATTTTTCGCACCGCGGATGAAAAAGCCCCGCGCGCGTGATTAATGTACGCGCGAGCGCAGGGAACCGCCGTGTTTTGAATGGGAAATTATTAGGTGCGGCTCGCGTAATTGAAGATAATGGCTCGTGGAAAAATAGTAATATTCATTAGACACACGGCGCGTTATATTGTTTCTGCAGGATAAATCCTCGCGTCTGCTGTGGTGCGTGACGGGAGAGGAGGGAACATTTTTTCTCAAGCTCTTAAATTTGATTAATCGACGCCTACATTAGTCGCGGTTAAAGTAGCGTTTACATATACATATATATATTTTCAAGTCCGCTGCTACTATTTTTTCGCTTAGCGCTGTAATATACACATACAGACGCTCCCTCCCCGCGTCCTCGTTAACACCGCGATAAAAATGTTTGAATACTGTATCTTGTAACGTGTTTTACTTTACAGCTGCGATAGTAAAAGTAGAGAGAGAGAGAGAGAGAGAGAGAGAGAGAGAGAGAGAGAGAGAGAGAGTTGAGAGAGCCCCTGATTTTATACTCGAGCCCGAGCAGCCTCGTATAAAATACGAGCGAACACCTCAGCAAATCCGAAAACTGTTAAAGCACGCTCGTGGATATATATATATGTATAGAGCTCGGAGAAAATTTCAAATTCAGAATCCGAAGCCAGCATGTCGCGCACATACACGCTCTTGAAATATATACGTACACATATACGTGTACAGGCGCCATCACATCACAATGCAAGCGTAGAGAAGATTTAAAAATTCCTCGAGAGGATCGCTTCTTGCGAGCGCGCGTTCACGTTCTTATAAAGTTGGCCGCCGCGCCCGAGCGTCTGGCGGCCGGAAGTAAGTTACGAGTTCGTTGAGATTCATTGCCACTAAATTATGTAATAAACTCATATTCGAGAAGCGCCGGGCCGACAGTAACATTATCTCCGAGAGCGAAACTTGTTAAGGATAATGTATCGCCGACTCTAAAAAATTCACGCGCGCGCGATCGTAACCTTTTTTCCGCGCGAGCGAGAACAACCCGAAGAAGCCGCTATACCGCGTATACACATGTATACACTATTATATATGCCGCCGAGGAAGTGTAAGCAGTCGGCTCGGCGATTAGTTTGGATGTTATACGGCTCCGTATTATATATACACCGGGCTGATTTATCTGCTGGTTTTCAGTCCATAGTTCGGAGGACGCGAGCAGTTGCATGATAGGCTCGCATAAGCCAAACTTTATCGCTTCTCCCATCGTTATCCCCGCACGAGCAGCAGCTATCAGAGAAAATTTTCGAATAATGTATAATATCGTAAATCTTGACGGGGCAGCGCACACGCGAAACCCAACAATGTTTATGCCTTTATTAATGCAGCGGACAAAACGCCTGTGCTTTCTCCAATTCGATCCTCCGAAATTTCCGTAGACGATGACGATCCCTCGAAAAAATTCAAAGCGAGATCGCAGTCGACAGATATTTAAGTCTCGCGGCGCGAGCATGTTTAATAAACGTCTCCCCGCGCATTGCGAATTAATGAATGACCTCGTTACAAGGGGCGAGTGAGCAGCGGCTTATCTCGGCAACGCTGTCACGTGCACGAGTAAAAATCGTCGCCAGTCATCACGCGATACACATATATATACACATAAGCGAACGGTGTTTAGTCGGGGAAAAAGGTAGAGCGAGTCGAGTATGTGATGGTATACAATGCCAAAGCGTGCTCGGCTTGTAGTTAAATCAATTTGGCATTTCCAGTGGCGGGTTGATAATTTTCGACGCTTTGGTGACCGATCGTTTTTGGATGTATCCTCAAAGCGTATAATGATAGGTGTACATTGGCGTATCAGGGATTGAACTGCGACCGTCCGATGCATTAACGAGCTGTAAAAAATGAGTATATGTACAGTATGAGTAGCGGTGTACTATTGAGCTGTTGACGACGCGCGCGGAGTTTCCATCCTGTATATATACATTTGCGGACAGTGATTTTTTGAACGATCACCGGTTCGCTTTTGTTCCAATGCTTCATTGTCATTATTTGCCGCCGAATCGCGGGATATCTCATCTTTCATACTTGATCTTAATGTCGCCGTATGATTGACGTTGTGATTGATACAGCGCGTCACGAGCGGAAAAAACTCTGACAAGCCGGGAAACGGCAGAAATATTCGGGGAAATTATAGCCAGCGCAATAAGCTTTAAATTGCCATAAAGGGAAGCACAGGAAAGTCTATATTCGTTATTAACGTATAATTTGGAAAAATACATCAACTGTAATTCTGTCTGAATAGATTTCCGCGTCATTATTTTACTGCTAATAATAACACCAGCTTATATTGTCAGATGATGTTTTAATTACCCAAACTTATATCGAGGTTAACATTTTAATTATTATTGAAATTGTTTTAAACAAACCTTGGACATACTATTCTAGCTACATATATTTGATTTGAGCAAATATTATTACAGAACTACATCGTTTGTTTTAGAATTCCAAATTATTATACCTACATATATTGGCATAGAATTTAATAATAACGAAATCAAATACAACGCTTTATCATTATTGTAAATATGCGAAACTACATTTTATTGCAAAATTGATTTTCGAATTCGTGATCACCTACTACGAGATTATATAACAGTTGCTTATAAAAAAAAAGGACTGTTTTCATTGGGGATGCACATAGCTACCTTTTCACTAGAAAGTTCGTTATTATCCGGCTGATCAGCTTTGCGGTATCAGTAACCGAAAAATGAAGTATAAAATCCTTTTTTAATTACAGAACAGAACAAGGATAAAACTAAGCTTATGGTCATTTATCAGATTAACAATGAAACTTAAATAGAGCAAAATGCAGCCATATAGCATGAGCTGAGTAAACAAACAATGCAATTTTGGTATAGACGAGGAAAATGGAAAACTGGACATGCGCCGGCTATCTTCGCTATCAAAGACTGCACAACTGTAAAGTTCAAGCAGTGCAGGGTAAAACTGTTGTGTTTTACGGATACAATACTTTTTTCCGTGTAATTACTGGCTTATGTACTGGTATATTTTTGGAATCGTTTACTTCAACAGCCTACTACTATCCCCCCAATGAAATAAAAGCAACTATACACATAGGTTAGCACGTAGCACACATACATTAACACGTCGCGAGTGAACCGCGAGGCACGACATAGAGAGAAGCAAGGCTCGTACACGCAAGAAAGAAAAACTGGAGCGTCAAGTGGATGGTGAATTCGCGTGCGGTAAATTGACGGCTAAATCACCCCGGCGGACCTTGTGAATTTGACTGATTCGAAAATTATATGTGCCCCGTCGCCTTCTACGAACACGTCATACACGCGCATATATATATATATATATATATATATATATATATATATATATATATATATATATATATATATATATATATATATATATATATATATATATATATATATATATATATATATATATATATATATATATATATATATATATATATATATATATACACACACACGAGAAAACCGCAAATTTTGAGACCTGCTGCAATAGATGTAGGGGAGGCTTGCGCGCTCGAGAGGAGAGAAAGGGAGAGCTCGTTATATTACGTGGGCTTTTCCAAACGACACGGTGGCGGCTCGGAATCGACCAGCACCACTGCTAGAGAATTTCTCCGCGGCGGTCGACCGGTTTTACTGCGCGCGCGGTTCGAGCGTATACCGCGCGGATGGGAAAGCAGATACCAATTGATTTAGGTCGGTTCGCCTTAAGCCTTTATTTAACTGCGCGTAATATATACGGCGCGGCCGTTAAATTCGATGCTTCTTTAATTCAGATTAATTAGAACCGCGACGCCAGTAAAAAAAAGAAATATCGGAAAACAATCAGCGCGCGACGTGTCGCTTTTTATACTCTCGCCGATTCGTGTTACAAGCGCAACGACACGCTCCGCGTCGTTGTAAAATCAGACGCTTTTTCTCTCTGGGCGTCAGGGATCGCACGTGCGTTTGCATTTCGAACAACTCGTTGCCGAGCCGCTGTACGCCGCGATTTTCAAACTCATTAATATGCGACAATATTGGAGCCGCGTGTGTATATAAAACCGGAGCTGGAAAACGCCTGTAGCCGCACGTACATACATATATATACACCTCGCGTTATTGGCGAATTTTCCAACGCGCGGCCGCTTCTTTCATCCGCTCTCTGCGCGCGCTATTTTTTACGTATATTTAACATTGCTTTCAGCCCGTTATATTTCTAGTGCAACTGTATTTACTCTTGCCTTGTCTTCGATGCGCATCGTCGTTGTATATGTATACGGAACTTTTTAGCTATGGATAAAAACACACAATAAGCGACTGGTTGGAGAGTCAAACACGCGGAAATTAACGATCACGCAAACATTCTGTCGCTTCCGGACATACCACTACTGCGAGCGTCAGCGCGAATTATACGCGTCGGCCGTTTGATTATAATATGTAATTAAATGCGCGCGCGGAAACGCGAGCTGCCGCGGCGGAAGGACGAAGCAGTGAACGGAAAAATAAGGTAGTTAGTTCGCAGTGACCCTCTCTCTCGCTATCGCTACTCGCGCGAATCCAAGCGATTCTCGTAAAGCCCCTGCACACATATATAGTAATGCGCACTCGTTTTATCGACTTTGTTTTACCAGCGCATTTTTACTTGTTTTTACTCCAACGCGATCAGTTGGCTATGTTTTGATAACGCGCGCAGTACATATATGAATTCGATGCTTCCGGCGAGCGAGTCGTTTAAAAGCGATGTTTTACACTGCTAATTGCCGAAGTAATGGGAATTATTATTGACAAATTTACAGGTTAATATTGACCTCGTTATGCTTCGGTTTATTTGAACCGGAAAAAAAGCATCGCTGTGTACACGTGTTTTCATGCGGCATATTTGTATTCGCGTAAAATTGAATGCGGCGCCTCTTTGAAATTTCGAAATTTCTCACGTATAGCACGTAAACGTGTTATCACTTGAACACGGCTCAAGTGTGCGGCGTCATAACTTAATAGCATCGTCTAATCCTTGGCGAACTTGATCAAACTTTCGGATGCGTTAGGTATGCATGCGAGGGGCTCCCTCCCCGATCGATATATGTGTGTTTAAGCAATTTATTAAAACTTCATTTTCTCCTTCAATTTTGATTGGATTTCAAAGTAACGACGAGAGTTACCGCTGAAACTTTAATTATACAAAGTTGAGGCTGTTGCGTTTTGCCACAAAAATCACGAGAAACTTCGTTAATACATTTTTTGTGGAAATTTATAGAGGATACTGATTTTCTTGAAGTTATATACAGACACAACAAATGGCTCGAATTTCGCTGCGGAACAAGCCGCATCCATCCGCGCAGCGTTCTCCATTCGATAATTAATCACGGGAGGTATTCGCTCGAGCTGGCAGAAAACAAAGGGAATTTCGTGCCAAAAAAGTCCCGACTCCGAGTATTTATATAATAGGGAAAAAAATATTCTCCAAACCAAGTTTTTGCATGATACGCGCGCAGGGTAACGAGATCCCCAAGCCCCGGCAGTATGATGGAATTTCGTTCGACGCTCCGACGTGTATATCGCTATGTATAATCAAAACACGCTCGCGCTTCCTCAAATTCTCGGAGTTTTTGCCGCAGCAGCATCGCGTCAAAACGCTGGAATATTCATAGACATTGTCGCGACGTTGTGGGTATACAGAGAGAGATGGAGAGAGAGAGAGAAACGAGCTGACAATGAATTCCGCGCAAATACGAACATATATACAGATCCAATGAAATCGCTGCTTTATATACGAAGATTCCGCGTTTTTTTCCAAAATTTCCCCCTCGTCGCTGCATTAATCGCGCGGCGCGCACTCTCATGCATACAAGCAGCGAGTTTCTGGCCGCATCATATACGAAGTATACGACAAAGGCTCTAGGTTGAATTCCGCGCTCGCCGCGGAGAACAATGCCGACTTCCAAGCGCGACGACACTTGCCTCCGCCTCTCGTTTTTCACCCGCGTAATACTGTATATAAAACCTACTCCGCCGAGCGCCACTCACGACCAGCTCGTCTGAAAAGCGCTGCAGAGCTTTTTCTTGGCGCGCGTTTTTTTTTTCGCCGCACGACTTCGACGTGATTGAAAGACTCTAGCTCGCATCGATCCGCCTGTCTGCTCTCGGCTGTACTGCGTATACGCGAGACGGGAGGCGGAATAAGGAGAGTGGCGCCTTCCGAAATTCATGGAGGAAATTTTGGCGGCACTTGGGAATAGACTGTACCTGCTCCGCAACGGAGTTAGCATTCTCGTCATGCACTATAAACATGCGGTGTGTGCTGGCGCATAGTTGCCGAATAGCAAGAGAGAGAGAGAGAGATATCTCGAACGCGGCAGCATGAGTTGTTCACGCGGTTCCTCCCCTAAACTATATGTACGAGCAAGCTTATGTACTTTGCTCGAGTTTTGTTTGATTTTAATAATAATCGTGAATTTTTGTAGGTCTATAAAGCTTTTGTTGGGATCTCACACAGTTCATTTTCAATAATACAAAGCTTTCTAGGCCCTTTTTATATTTATAGAATTGAAATTATATACCTACGTAGATTTATCGTGCAAACGAGCCTTTTGTATTTCCAGTGAAATTTTCTTTTTAAAGTCGAATATTTCAAAACGAAGTTTTATTTTTGATGCTTGCTTGTATAGTTTATAAATAATATTTCAAAAAGGAAAAAGGTATACACGAATATTGCACAGAAGAACGAGCCTCGTTTCAGTTAAAAACAGAATTTTAATTAATTCCAGATTTTTCATATTTGCAGTATTTACCTAGTAACAAGAAACAAAGCCGTACAATATAAATATGATAGGCATTTGAAAATGTAAAATATTTTTAATAACCAAAAGACATAGGTATCGATGACGACTCACTAGTTTCTCTGCACTCTTTAGATTTTTCAATCACGATTGGTGAATGACAGAATCATCACTAATTAAACCTCATATTAAGTTTTGCTTTGATGTTGGTTCGATTGCGTTTTTACGGAGCGACGATTTAATCAATATCAAACATATTTATTCGAATCAGAAAACGTATACGCATGTATAGAGTTCCCCGATCAAATTAAACATCTATTTATGTCCCGGCCGGTTATATCGTCCGTAAGACCTAATGAAAATATGCAGCGAGCGTATTCGGCAATGCCTTTTTCCGCTTTTAAACAAAAATAAAAGACAGCGTGGCATACAGTGGTTAACGAGCGGAAAGTATATATGCAAAGCGAGCAATTTGAAATTGCGAAGAGTCAGTGATCGTTTATATAAACTGGCCCCGGGCAGCGCGCATGAAAAATAACGTTTTAGTGTTAATACGCTTTTAATCTGCCGCCGCCAATTTCCCCGTGAAATGCCCTAGTGACAGCGGTCGTATTTTCACATTCGGCTCGGCGTTCAGAAACAAACGCCGCATTTTTAGCCCCGCGGTGCGTGCAACTGAAATACTCTCGCAAAAAGCGCTTTCGTTTCGCGCGCGAGGAAACAACGACAGCAAGCGTTTATTTCAGTTTCCGTTTGTATAAAAGCACCCGCAAACTAAGGGATAAATCTCAAATCGCCGCGTCATAACTAATATTTCCAATCCAACAAACTGATTTTTGCGAGCCTTCGTCACGATGAAATGCTCAAATGGAAACACGAAAGCCAAAGAAACGTAATCCGACCAATTCACGGTGTACCGCTGCGCGGCGCATAAAAAATTCATCCTCAAAAAAGACAGCCGGCAACAACGTAGTATTTTCTCTGCAGCCGCGACAAACTTTATGACGGGTAATTCTTCCGGACAAGGAAATTCCCTCGACGCCGTATCCACTATACAGAATACAGGCGCGCGCGCTTGTACTTTTTTCGTTCCACTTTACACGAGCAGAGCGAATTTTCAGCCTCCGCACTCTTTCGTTCCTCAACTTGCGCGCGGCCGACAACTTGCGAAACTCGACTTTCGATCGGCCGCCGTTCGGCGGCTGAATTTGTACCGCCGTGTCGCGCTGTGTTACACCGTCGGCTAGGCGCGTTTTGGCCGAGTAATGCGATTTAACTTGTCCCGCGCGTCCGGCGAACCTCCCGGAATATTGAGTTTCCCGAAGCTTTCGCTGTGCTCGGCAGCCTCTCACGTTGCATATACGACGGGGCTACAGAGCGGCATCAGGTGGATGCGCGCGCGCGAGGTCTCTACTCCTAACTTTTGGCGTTACCGGTATTTAATCAAGCCCCTCGTCGACGCCCCTGGAGCCCCTTGCCCTTCTCGCGCGAGACCCAAACCACGAAGGAATCTGGACACTCGGAGAGCGAGGACTGCTACTCTTCCCTCGGGGCGCTAACTTAATTTGGTTAATTAGAAAAATGAATTAACATTTTCGTCGGGCCACTGCAGCTCGCACTGCAATCAAGCCGCGCGGAACACGAGTGCGTAACTTTACGCTCGGACTTAGTTTTCACGCGCTGCTGTGTTACATACTGTATAAGTAAGTCTTTTCGGCAGCGATGTGTATACTATACCGATTGTGAGTGTAAGTGCTCTTACAAACACAGTATCTCTATTCAAGCCTCGAGAGCATTAAATTTCTACACGATTATACGAATATCTCAGTGGAACGGCATCTCTCTCGAGTCCATTAAACTTAAAGGCATAACGAAAATCCTACTCGCAGTTAGTCGCCATGTGAATTCACGATCTTATATATATATATATATACCGGCGGCGGCGGCGGCGGTGAGAGAGCTGTGAGACGTCTTAACAGCATTAATACCGCAAAATTCCAAACGTGTGCTGCGACGCGAGCGAAAGAAAATCCTCCGGCGTGCTAACTACGAAATAAAGCCCCTCTTCGCAGACTAGAGAAGCGTCGGCGGTAACGACGAGGGAGAAACGGATACAGAGAGACGAGAAAGAGAGAGAGCGAGACATCCAGTTCATTTCGCTCTAAGGCTTATATGCGACGACGATAGAACTTGCGACTCGTCGACTTCGTTAGGCGCTCTTGAGCAAGCCGAGGCGTCGAGAGAGAGAGAGAGAGAGAGAGGGGGTCCACCCCTACTCCACTTTCTGCTACTCGTTTCCCTTTGCATGCATCAACTCGCGACTTTCCTATCGCGTCTTCCTGCCACCTTTCACGATAATTGTCACTACTCGTGCCCCCAGC
>JAHUUD020000127.1:0-42507 GCA_020010945.3 Muscidifurax raptorellus
CTCTCTCTTCTCTCTCTCTCTCTCTCTCTCTCTCTCTCTCTCTCTCTCTCTCTCTCTCTCTCTCTCTCTCACTTTCTCTCTGACTTCATTGCGTTCACTTTCGTATATTAATGAATAATACATAAATAATTACTATGCGTAATTGCAGTAATACCACCAATAATTGTGTAGACTGTTATACATACAGGCACATATTTACAAAGGAGGGACAACACGAACACAGAATGTATTCTGGTATGAAGTAGAATATACCTCACGTCAATAAAATAAAAAATAATTAAATAACATAGATAGAATTCAGTTAACAAAATAATGCATAAATTACCTTCAATCGCCTTCGCTGGTTTGTAATTGTTTGTTTGTAAAATTTTTTCCATTAAATTGAGGCACTGAATATTAAATCTTTCAAATGAAAGTTCCTGTCCCTCTTCCGTGAAGCAATAGTAAACTGTGAATTCTAGTGTAATTGGTATCATGTCGATATAACAAAAGGGATGGATTTCTAGCACTCCTAACAAAACTTTAGTTAAATGAATAATGTATTTTTCACAAATTTCTATAAGTACACCTCTTGATAGAACATTTTTTCCTGCAATCAAAGAATTATTATTATAAATAAGGAATTGGTATATTCTGCAACGAGTGCGTAAATCGCTAATTATCTTTAACTATCTTTTATATCGATTTAGGGTGTTGTAAAATGCTTAATTTTTCGCATTTTTACTTTCAATAAGAATGATCATAGATAGTAAAAATATATTATATACAAGCGAGAGAGAGAGAGAGAGAGAGAGAGAAGAGAGAGAGCGAGAGAGAGAGAGGCTCCATCAGCTCAGACGGTCAGAAAAGATGTGAGCGCGGCACACCCTCGCACCCTTAGCTCGCACTGCACAGGAGTGGGAGCTCACGGAGATAAGCTCAGCAGAGCACCGCCGCGTCGCGTATGGGGGCGCTACTTTCAACACTCCCTCCCGTAGACATACACGACATTATGAGGCATCTACTCATTCTTTCCTGTAACATAAGGGATTATTATAAAAATTTAAATCAATACATTTGTAATACTTTTGACGTTCATTATTGAATTTATTAGACAAGCATGTAAGTTAAATGCCAAGGGTTCAGTAAATACGTCCGCAATTTGATCTTTCGATTTTATCCAAAATACTTTCACAAAGCCTTTATCAATACACTCTCTGACATAGTATTCTTTCACATCCAGCATATGTCTCAATTTATTGCTTCCGTTAACCTTCGAGCTTGATTCAGCCGCTATGTTGTCGCACCACAATTTCATAGGAAAGGAATTGTCAGTCAATATTACTTTCAAAGAGTTGTTCAGAGACATCAGTTCCTGGCAAGCATCACTCATTGAGACGAACTCAGCCTGTCAAGTTGACAGAGCCACATAATTTTGCTTGCGCGTTTGCCATGTAACTGAATCGCTATAGTCTAATGACGAAACCACTAGTCGTTCGAAACTCCTTGCAGTCGGCGAAACTTGCATCAGAATAAGCTTGTAAGTCGTTCGATCTTCCCAAATAATTTAATCCTAGTGTTCAAGTTCCTTTAAAATAGCAGAATACTCCTTTAATCATGTTCCATTCATTTTCTGTTGGCTTATTTTGATGTCTGCTCAGTACATTTACCGTATAGCAAATGTCTGGTCGACTGGCATTTGCTAAATATAGCAACGTTCCTGCAGCTTCTCGATATGAAATATTTCCAATATTACTTCCTTCGATAAATTCGTTCACATGTTCATTTTCTTCTTTATACTTTCGTTCACGATTTGCTACCTGATTTGTAATCATTGGCGTTCGCTTTGGATACAATTCATCAAAACCAAACTTTCGAAGTATGCGATCAATGTATTCAGTTTGAGTTAGTTTCAATTCTTTCAAGTTTTCCTACGTCGTTACTTGATAACAATATGTCATCCACGTATAGAATCAATATAAAAAATTTATCTTCCTGTCGCCATGTAAATAAGCATGGTTCTGTTTCATGAGACTGTAGACCAATTTTCAAAGCAGGTTCCGTAAATCTTTTGTTCCATCACTTTAGACTTATTTTTAGACCGTACAATGCTCTTTCTAACTTGCAGCTTTTATTCAATCTTGTTTCATTCGAACATTGAACTCCTTCCGGAATTTCCATACATATGTCTTCATTTAGTGTGCCATTCAGAGAAGCAGTTTTCACGTCCATTTTACATACTTCCAGATTATATTTATTTATGATTGCGAGCACTGCTCGGATTAAAGGTAATCGTGAAACAGGTGCATAGTTTTCTTGCAAATCATAAACATTCTTATCTTTAAAACCTCTAATCCCAAGCCGAGCCTTGAACTTTTCACGATTGATACTTTCTATCTGTCTTTTCAATACCCAACTCGAGTCGATAATGTTAGGCTTTCATTCTTTGTCTTTCGCTTTTGGTCTGTCTACCAGACTCCCAACATTGTTTTTATACATTGAGTTTAATTCCTCGTCGATTCCTTCTATCTATTTGATTTTGTCTTTCGTAGCTAGAACTTCAGCATAGGATGCAGGATCACCATTAATATTTGCAATCAAGGCTTGAATTTGTTCATCTGCTGGGCATTGTTCCTTTTCAACAATTAACTTTTTTGGTCGTCCCCTTTTACGTTTTCCAACTCCCTCCGTTTCTTCATTCGAAATGTCGTGCATCTTCTCTTCTTTCGATTGACTTTCGGTTCGATTTATTTCATCTTTCTTGTATTTGTCTCCGAAAACAAATCTTTCGTTGAATTTAACGTCGCAACTTTCGTATAACTTTCCATTTTCCGGTTTCAGCAATAAATAACCAGTATCTTTGTATCCAACTAGAATTGTTCTAAAACCTGGCGATCGAAATTTCGGACCTACCTTTCGCTGTACTTTCATATATACTAGACAGCCAAATCGCTTGATCTGTGTCAGGTCAACTTTGATCTGCGGATTGAACTTTTCCAACGGAGAAATCATATCGTTCGATACATGTGGCGTCCGATTATACGCATAGATTGCCGCATTCAGAGCTAAATCCCACATGTTTTCAGGTAGCTTTGAGTCATACATTAGCGTTCGAATCTTACATTGTATCGTTTGATTCACTCTTTCCAACGTACAGTTGTATTGAGAAGTATCCGGATAAGCCAACTGATGTTCGGCTCCTAGTTTCTTCAAAAATTCAGCCGTATAACCTCCGGTATACTCAGTGCCTTGATCTGTTCTCAGGTAACATACCTCTGCGTCTCTTCCCAAGAGGTTTCGAACACTCTTTACAAAAGCTTCGAAACAATAACCTGTTTCATCTTTCATTTTCATGGCATGAGCCATGGTGGGTCTCGAACTATCATCAATAAATACAGATATGTATTTATACCCTTTAAGTCTATTTAATTTTGAAATTAAACAAACTTCATAGTTTCTAATTTAAGTATAAGTTTCTAATTTAACTAATTTCTTGAGATATTCAAGTGACGCGTGATCCATTCGTGTCTGCCATAGTATAGCTTTGTTACTAATTTGTCTCTTAGCACTTTCAAATTCTACATTGCAATCTAGATCTTCCTCAATTGAAGCTTGATCAATTAGCACTATATTTCTATCTCTCACTGTGACATCAAAATCCGAGCAGTTTGAATTAACAATTTCTTTTTCTTTTTCTCTTTCAAATTCATTCTCTCTTTTGTTTTCGCTTTCATTTCCCCTTATAACTAATTCTTCCGTTTCCTCATTCATACTTTCAATTTTTTCACTACTTCTCCTTTCCCTTGCCATGCTTCGCATTTCTACGTATGCTCTGACATCATTGGATTTGCATTTAAAATATCCTGCATTACTTACTTCGAACTCTATTATCCAAAAAGGTCTTTCATATATACCAGTCAATAAAGATTCGTTCGATTTCGAGTCATAAATGTCAATACGTTTATTGTCTAAATAAACACCTTGATCAACAAATTTTCGTAATGAAATCAGATCTTCGGATAAATTTTCGGCCCATATAACATGATCTAAATTTAATAGTTTGTTTTTGTTCGTTTTAAATACAATATCGCCGACTCCCTCCGTTTTCAACATCCAACTGACTTGATTTCATTATCTGTATTTATGTCAAAGTACTCACCATTGATGTTTAAGGCACTTTTATCTTGTTGTTGATCTTTGTCTTGTTTATTATTACCGTTCTCTTGCTTTCCTCCCCGATAATTTCGATTCTGATTTCCCCTTCCTCTTTTATTGTTGAATCGACCTCTTTTCGCATTCGAATCATTCTAATTTTCATTCGGACGTTTTGTACCACCGCAATAATTATTACCGCCTCTACCCCTTCTATTACCTCGACTACCTCAATCATTATAATTTTTAATTTCATACCTTTTCTCTTTCGACTTGGACATTCGAAGTGGACATTGTTCAGCTCTATGGGTCACGAATTGTCTGCATTCGTAGCTCACTTTAAGGTGCGTGCCCTGTCTTGGACAATCGCGTCCCAAATGTCCATATTCGTCACAATGGAAACATTTGGCGGCTGCTTTCATCGCAGTTCCAGATGCTTGCGTCGTTCCATTCTCGCTTTCGTTCTGTATTATGTAATTTTTAAGACTTTCGTAAGATAAGGCTTTTTTCTGTTGATGCATATTTAACAAATTCAGATTCTGAATATCCGGTAAGGCTTTCGAAATAGCATTATAAAACGAATCTCTGACTTCGTCATCGGTAAAGAATTTTACAAGGCCATTTCGATTTCAGAAGGCCCTTTGTTTACTCGGATTATATTTAATGCTATACAATTGTTCTCATAATTTCATAGTAGTTAAATTTGCTTTATTTAATTTTAGAGTTTTAAGCTATTCCAATATTTCTTTCGGTTTCTCACTATCACAAACTTTCGAATAATAATTCATTTCTAATCGTCCTATTAGTCTTTCGCGAACATCATATTTTTGCTGTTTTAGAATACTTTCTTCCACATTCGAACCTGAGCTCTCTTTTTCGTCTATAACGTGCAACAAATTAAGATAGCGTAATTCCGATTTGAAGAAGTACAGAAAATATTCAAATCGAGTTTCAGTATTTAATTTGTAATCTCTATGCAACTTTCTTGTTCCTAGATTCTAACAAGGTTTTAGACTCATCGCGTTATTTAAATCGATTCTCTATTTCCTTTGCAATCAATGAATATACAATTACAGTGTCGGAATTATTTTCTGAACTCGGTACTTCATTTGAATTACTTACAGCTTTGTTTCGTCCGGACATGTCTGGTATTGAGCCTTTTCGACCAGTCGACGTTATTTTAAACAGATGTTTCGACATAAGTCCTTTCGTTTGATTTCCATACTCCACCATCTGATCAAATTCTTCACGAGAACATTTAAGTAGATCATTCATCTCGTTCAACTTTCGTTTCATTTCGGCTTCCACTTTTCTTTCCATTTCTTTTAATCTGCTTTCGAAACTGTTCGCCACAACTTTGATTTTATCCTCAATTTCTGTGGAATTTAAGAAATCATTAGTTTGATTTCTCCAACTAGGCCCATTGTCGTTCCAAGGATCATTCATAAAGTCTTTATTTATTATAATTTTCGGAGGTTTTATAGTCGTGATATTAGTGATTTTTGGGGCGCCTTTCATTAAATCTTTTATTTCTTTCGAGTCTTCAACTTCCTTTAATAATACATCCAATTTCGGGCTTTTGAAATCAAAGAACCCTTCGTCTTGGACATCAAGTTTTATAATGATGACAAAAGGCAGAATTTGTACGCTAAATGATAAAAATCTTTTCTATTTTTAATTGACAACTTCGTTTAAATCACAAAATTTTACACGCTTTCAGAACCCGGAGTCAAAAAAGTGGGTACTGTTGGAAAACAAATAATTTTGACCTTGAAATGACCTTAAAGGACAGGGTCAAATCCAAGGTCACATCCGACTTATCCCTCGTTATCCTACAACTTACATGTCTATTATTTTTGCGATTGGTCTCTGACGAGTTATTAACGGTACCGATTAAATTGGGACACCCTGTATGATCATTCTTACTGAAAGTAGACATGCGAAAAATTGAGTTGAGATATAGAGACATTTTCCAAAAACACCATTTTTCGACTAAAAATGCATATTAAATTACTAGATTTTGGGTGCTAATAGCCCTTTTAGTAAGGAAACCTACGATCATTACGTCTTGTACAGTCTCCCAGAACATATCGTCTCTCACATAGAGCCTTATAGTTAATAGCGCCGTATTAACATCATATATTATAATAGCGTAATAGTTACACTGGGCGTCGACAAAGTTTGGGTAATTGTCATTTCAAGTGAATAAACGTTTATTGCTGTTAGATTATGAGTTTTCAATTGAATTCCTATATCCGTGTCCTTGTATAATTGCATCTCGTAACTAAATCCATAATTCAATACAGAAATTGGAAAAAACATTCAACAATCTGTATAATTATACTAAAAATTAAATAAATCAAAATTAAAGCGCTTCCAATTAAACATTTATAAAAATGAGTATTTAGTATTTCATCGATAAATAAACATGTCAAGTAACGATGAATCTGATAAAACCGTTATAAATCATGAATCACGCATAATAATAACTAGATGTGCGCGAAAGTTTGATCTTGACGACAGTTTATTGAATAAATATTTAGAGAAAAAGAAAGACTTTGAAAAATCACAGGTTGAACGAATTATCTGAAGCTCGAGGCTTGAAATTAAAACGCGTCGTAGCTATAAGGAGTTAGACAGGAATCTTGCAAAACTTGCAAAGATAGATAACCCACACTCGTGTTCGAAATTTTCACTCCTGTCAGCGAACAGACACAAAAAAGCGAGTGCATAGAAAGACGATGAAGAGACAGAAAGTGCAAAGAAGTTCGAAACGAGAAACATTGCAGCGGCACCTCTAATTAAACAGAGTATAGTTTTAAAACCCTCCATATGTAATAAAAGCCAGTCGGAGACAAAGGTTATCTAAACTCCGAATGCACAGTACATTCATTGTCCCGACCACTACGCTAGAAAACATTACTGAACGGTCAACTCCACATAGTTTCCTAGTGCGTTACAAAGTGCGAAAGGGGGCATAACTGACCAAGATTTAATAGTACATTCAACAGAAAATTCAAGTCAATCGACAATAAATCAGAGCGTCGCAAATTTAGAAGCGGCAAGTGCAAAGGTAGTTCAAAATTCATGAATTGCATAAGCGCTATACCTACTTTTGATGGAAAACGGAGTCTTAGAGAATATATACAAGAAATGCAGCGTCTTTAGTGAGTGAAGACATACAACCGCAATTTTTACAGAACGCCCTACGCAAAACCACCGGACCAGCGAAGAAAAGCTTAAGTAACAAACAAATCACAACAGTGGAAGAATTGATAACACATCTGAAGCAGAGATTTGGACCAGGGAGAAACTTCAGTTATTTCAACAATAAGATCCAAAATGTTCGAATGAGGGAACATGATACTGTAGGTGATTTCTACGATGAAATCAATGTCTTGCTTGGCAGTGCAAAGACAGCACTCTAAGAAGAAAAAGGAAACAGCTACAAGAAGGAGATGATGGACCCATTGAAGTCGCTCGCAGTCAATATATTCATAAAAGGTTTACCTGACGATCTAGCTGAAAGAGTGGACTATAACTAACCGGCAACACATCGTGAAGCCTATGAAGAAACTGTACATTTAGAAACGAGAATGGAAGCTAAAATAATTCCAAACTCCAGACCATATCGTGGAAGGAATCATGGCTACAATAATCCAAGACTATATAGTAAACCACTGACTGGAATGAGTTATAGAAATAATAGAAGATATGATGACGAACATCAATATAGAAATGGTCAACATAGAGAACCTCACTACATATGTTATATGGAGGAACGGTATGAATATGAGGAACCTGAATACATAGCCTACGTGCAAGATCGATCCCAAAATGGACCACGCGATGGATATTCTGGCAACCGCCGCCAAAAAAATGGTTACCAACAAAACCATTACCAAGAAAATAATTACAGAAATAAAAAGTATGCGAATAGTTACAATAACACAAATTATGGAAATGGATTTCGCCAAAAACAAAACTATAATGATAATCGACAAGAAGGTAACAGTTGGCGTGAGAGAAACAATGCCTATCGATGAGTCAAAGAATATTCAACCCTCAAACCGGAATGTATGGAAATACACAGAATCGACTCGACAGATGGAACAACAGTAGCTGGCGTAACAAAGATCCCAGATACGACAATCATAAAAATAGAGATAATTTAAACTACCAACAGGCTCTTCACAAACCGAAGATGACGAGCCAAAACCCGAATTACCCGAGACAAAGCGACCAGGACCAGAAACCAAGGAATATGGACCAAACAAGTTATCAAAAACAAATGCAGGAATTCAACCAGAACCGAACTTCGAATAAAAGGGGCCTGCACGAAAATCAAGCAAAAGTCCCAGTGATGGCGATACTAACAAGGCCCGAGAGATCGCAAGGATGTGTTCCACGAACTGTAAGGGACTTGAAAACTATAATTGGGAAGATGGAGAGCTAACGGCTGTAAGAATAAGGATACCCGAAGGGACACAACGACCGTACTTAGATTTCACGATAGATATTGGTGCAACCGCGAATCTGATAAAAATCGGAGCTTTGCGCGATGACCTACCAATAAGCATTGAAGGTGCCAGAGAATTAGGAGGCATCACGGATCAAACCGTGTGGACGGCAGGATCAGTGTACTTGAACATAAGAGGAATCCCCGTGAAATTTTAGGTAATACAAGACGATTTTCCCATAAAGCAAGATGGCATGCTGGGAAGGAATTACCTAAAAAAGGAAGAAGCTGTAATCTCTTACCACAAGAATGCTCTCATGGTGAGTGGTGATGTCATGCACCACATACCATTCATAGGACATGAAGAAGAACATAATTCTAGAAACCTAAAGAAGGGATATAGATGTAAAGAAGCAAATGAAGTGCTAAAAGTAGAAGCAAAGAATGATGACGAAATTAAGCCAACGGAACAAAACACAGAGAGCAAAGAAAATGCTACACCAGACAAAGTAAAATACGTATTATAAGCTAGAACTAGACAAGTAGTTCAGATCAACTTAATCAAAAGTGACTTGAAGGAAGGCTATATTCCCAGAATATATGTAGGAAATGACAGCGTATTTTTAGGGAAAGATGTGGTCAACAATGTAAATAATACCTGTAAAATGATGGCCATAAATACTAGACTTTCTGGAAGAAACAGACAGTGATTTTGATGGTGATGCAATTGTTGATCAAATCAAAAGACTAGAACGAGTGAAGGCATTAATTAAAAGAAACCATTTGAATAGAGAAGAATAAGAAACTCTGGACCACATAATTGAAGACTTTTTTGATCGATTCCTATTGCCAGGAGAAAGGCTCCCGTGCACCGACATGATCGAGCATCATGTCCATTTTGAAAATTATGTGCCTATAAACACTAAGCAATACAGACATCCTCCTCAACACAAACAAGTTGTAATTGAAAGCGTAGCCAAGAAGCTCAAGGACAAAATTATATCCAATTCTCCCTGTAATTCACCAATCTGGAAGAGAAACCAGATACCCAATGGCAATCCAAGATGGCGCATGATGATCGATTTTAGAGAACCAAATAAGAAAACCATCAGAGATGCATATCCATTACCAAACATTGCGGATATAATGGATCAGTTGGGAGGAGCAACATACTTTTCGATATTTGACTTAGCCAGTGGTTTCCTTGCTATAAGACAGCATTCACAACAATAAATAGAAACTATGAGTACACAAGAATGCCTGAAGGATTAAAGAACGCCACGGCCACTTTTTAGCGCCTTATGGAAAAGGTCCTTAGAGGACTCCAGAATATTAAAATGTTAGTATACGTGGATGGTATCATAGTATACAGTAAAAACTTAAAGGACCATGAAAGAAGAATCCGAAATCGTATGGAGAGGTTGAGAGAAGCAAAGTTAGTCTTACAACCCGATAAATTCCGCTATGCCCAGATGATCGCCATAAAACCGCATTCACTGTTATAAACGTAAGACTATTTGAATAGACTCGGGCAACCTCAAAGATTAAAATCTAGATTTTGAGACGATTAACTCTTAAAATAATTCTCTGTAGAGGAAGAATTATTTACCCGCCTTTAAGCGAATGCGTACAAATAATCGAAGAAGCTCATTATTCAGCCATAGGCGGACATAAGGGAAGAAAATCGGCTTACAAATGTATATACAAAAATGGCCACCATAACAGTTAAAAAAGCTCGTTAAAGTAAAAACCAAAAATCCTATGGCAATTTTGAGATGCATCCCGTACAAGCGTTTGAAAAGATTGCATTAGATATAGTCGGGTCATTCCCGAAGACCGAGGATAAAAATGATAATATATTAACAATACAATGTTGTCTAACAAAGTATTCACTAGCAATGATATGTTCCATCTAGATGAATACAAAAGCTATTATAATAACAGCCATATAAATCAAAATGATGGAGTTGTAATTTATATTCATGAAAGTATTAATGAAGCAACTGAAATCTTACAAATAAATAATTTAAAAATTTTAAGTACAAAAATCACCTTACAAAACAATAATGAAATTACCATCTCATCTCTGTATAGAAGTCACAGTCTCACGAAATCAGAATTTGTCTTAGATATAAAAGCTCTACTAGAAGGTAACAAATCAAACAAAAATAACATCATAGTAGGTGACTTTAATGTTGACATAAATAGTAGCGAAACAATAGACCAAGAAATTTTGCAGATTATACTAGAAAATGGCTACTATCCTGGAATTAAAGATATTACTAGACCCGCTATTACTGATTGTAATAGGGGAAGTTGTATTGATAATTTCTACATAAAGTCTAATAACATTGAACACAAAACTTATGCTTTGACAATACCTTTTAATGATCACTACCCTATTTTTATGACCATCAAGAGTAGCAAAAATAAAAATAAAAATACAGACAATACACACATAAATTATCAAAAGCTACACAGAATTGCAAGCTTGCAGAAATGGTCTGATGTTGCTGAAACAGAAGACCCAAATAAAGCTATAGACAGGCTAATACAAATGATACAAAAATGCATGAAAGATGCAGAGTGCAACACTAAAAAACGTAAACAAAGAAACATGAGACCTAGAAAATCATGGATAACTAGTGCAATAATGACTTCATGCAACAAAAAAGAACAGCTATATAAAATTTGGAAGCAAGATCCAACGAATACAGGAAAAAGAAAAAATTATCAAGATTATGTGAAATTATTAAATCAAGTTATTAATAAAGTCAAAGAAAATTATGACAAAAAAACCATAGAGGCTAGTCAAGGTGATCAAAAGAAACTATGGAAGATTATCAATAATAAACTAGGTAAAAGCAATAAAAAAAGTGCGATTGTCAAATACATAAAAAATGAAGATTCTAAAATAACTGACTCAGATTTAATAGCAGAACATATGAATGATTTTTTCACCAAAGTAGGTTTAAAATTGAGTGAACAGATTGAGTCAAACGAAGCAATTCCTTTACCACCAGCCAATAATAAAAATATCTTTATCTTTCCAACTAATAATATCGAAGTTCATAAAACTATAAAAAGCTTAAAAAACAAAAATGGAGGCATAGATGGCATAAATGCAGCTTGTCTAAAAATAAATTGCTAGCGACTATTATAAACAGTTGCATTGAGAAAGGAACCTGGCCAGATGAACTTAAAAAAGCAGAAATCATACCAATTCACAAGGCAAAAGAAAAATTTCTCATAAATAACTACAGACCAATTTCCTTAATCTCTAATATAGCAAAAATTTTTGAAAAAATTCTGCACAACCGTCTAATAAGTTTTATTAACAAGCACAAAATTATCTCCGACAAACAATTCGGTTTTAGAAAAGGAAAGAGTACAAAAGATGCGTTGAACTTAATCACTAATCTGATTTACAATCAGCTGGAAAACAGTAAACCAATTGCAGTCACTTTTCTTGATTTAGCCAAGGCCTTCGATACAGTAAATCATCAAATATTGTTAAAGAAGCTATACAATATAGGAATCAGAGGTAATGCACATCAACTTCTAACAAGTTACCTAACAAATCGAAAGCAAAGAGTAAAAGTCAACAATAAAGCAAGTTCATATAAAACAATTAATACCGGAGTCCCGCAAGGAACGATTCTAGGACCTCTACTTTTCATCATTTATATAAATGATATGTTAGAAGTATTACCAGAAAACTCGATTGTATCATATGCTGATGACACGGCTGTGATAGTAGAAGGTAACAATTGGACGGAAGTTGAAACAAAAATGAATGCCTTTCTAAGTATAGTTTCAAACTGGCTTGTTTACAATAAGTTGTCACTCAATACAGATAAAACAATTTACCTAGAATTTAGAAATAATTGCAATAGTACACCAAAAACAATGAACATAACGATAAAAGGTAAAAATATAGAAAGAGTGAATAGCACAAGGTATCTGGGTGTTATTTTCGACAGTAACATGAAATGGGAAGAACGTGTGATGAGCGTTTACAACAAGAACAAATTCTTTATTTTTGTGTTTTACAAATTATCAAGAATCATGACAACTGACACCTTAAGAATGCTCTACTATGCATTTTTCCATGCTACATTGTCCTATGGAATTATTGCATGGGGAGGAGCTTATATAAGCTGCACAAGAACTTTACAAAATCTACAAAACAGGATACTCAAGATAATAAACAAAAATACTTTCATTGTTGACAAACAACCCCTAAATATTGATCAGCTGTTTACTTGTGAGTCTCTCCTGTATCATTATGAATATTTGATGGAGAAATTTAGCAACTCTAGCTCAGTAACAAGAAACAAGAACATAATTCTACCAAAAACTAATAAAAGAGTGAGTAATAAAAACAGCCTCATAAGGGCAATTTATTACTTCAATAGATTGCCTAATGAATATAAAACGATAGTTATGATTCACAGCAGGAAATCAAAACTCAAAAAATGGCTGAAGGAAAGCTATTAACGACGCACACAATAAATAACAGAATAAATTGTAAAAACATTAAACATCTACTAGAAGAACACATACATAGGAGAAGTCTAGATAGCATGCTGAGTGAGAAGGATCTCTCTACATCGGAAGTCCATGAGGGGGTGTCTATTATCACAGACAGTATGGTGCTAGACTTAAGAACATACTTTTGTACAAATGGCTTATGCCAACTACAACACAAGCGCTCTCATCGCCGGATATCGGAATACAACTGGAAAAAAATGCAAAAGAAGGAAATTAATTTAATAAAAATAAAAAATCTAGCAACTAAACTAATTGGAAGTTTAACATCACCAGGAAAAAAGGAAAAAACAAAAGTATTTGGATGTGTGTACTGTCTGAACCCGAAATTGAAGGGATTGAGACATACGCACTTTGTCAGGAGTAAGCAAGTTATTAAGAAGAACAACTTTACAAAAACCCCGTACACACAGATTGAATAAGTTTTCACTCAAGTCGATCAAAAGGCTACCAAAAATACGGAAAAAGCTTTAGCCAAAAAATGTCCAGAACCACCCGGGAAAACTTTACTACAAAAAAATGAAGTAAGAATGTCGTATGGTGACATTAACTACCTCGGAAATAACAAAGCTTTACTCTATTTTAATAGAGGAATACGAGGAACACAAACTTTCACTAACTCAATGCTTCCAATTTCCAAACATCCGAAATACAAGGATCTGATTGTATTGGACGGAATTGTTTTTAGTGCTGACTGCAAATGTGACTCCTCTCATCAACATCGAGAAATGTTTCCGCATTATAGAGTTACGTGCGCGGTAGGCCTAACATGTCCAGCTAAAATGAACAGTTACGAAAAAGAAGCATACAAGAGGAAAAAGAACGCACCAACTGAAACTTTTACTAAAGCTAGTTCAATGTTAATCAGATATTGGCGATAGAAGAGCACAAGAATTTACTGTGTGTGTGATCTTACTATTTCTGATTCTAACCTGGTAACGATGTTACTAGGTACTGAGTCGGGATGGCGGATTGCACACATACTTGTAGTTTTAATGTTTTTTTTCTTTAGTTTTTAAGTCTTAGATATAAGTATTTTTTGTTAATTTCATTTTAGTTTATATCGAGCCAGACCAGCGAACAGGGATTTTCCCTCTGCTGGGTTACTCTTTTGTAACGTAATTAATGTGCAATATTAATGTAATCATACTTACATCATATGTACGTTCGGTGAGCCTACAGCGTCTTGATAGATCGAGCAACGAATTTTCTTAAAGTAAATAAAGTAGTACATATGAATCGTGTACGCATATCCTATATTGAGCCTCCCATAGAATCGAAATAAGTATTATTATTTCTCGGAAAAATCCAATAGAATTAGTTATGAGCATATCGTGCTCCCAGAATAATAAATAGAAGAGGTTTTTAAGAGGAGATAATAGCCACAAAAAAGAAATTACAGAAAGAAATGACAGTTCGAAATAAAGTCGCACCAGGTCAATGTATCTATTTCACAACCTCAATATCACTATTTCACAACCTCAATACAAATAGCTGCTGTGGATTTATACAAAACTAACAAGGAAGTTCAGGATTATATAGAAGAATAATCTGATGAAATTGCAGAAACAAGTGAAGGCCTCAGAGATAATAATGACTCGAATTAACATGAAGAATTCAGTGAAGATTTAAATATCGAAGAAGGCTGCCTTGACGCGACTTACGACCGTATCAGTGAAGCGAGAGTGTGGAAATGGCGTATGGCCACCCCGTATTTGTAAGTGCAAGGTTATATCTGCATCGATCTTCTGCAAATGTATAGCCAGTACTAGAAGCGCTTCTCAAGATTACTATAGCAGAGCTGCAACTTTGTGAACCCAGCAACGACTACTACCAAGGCAAAGAATATCAAATCACAGAAGAAAAGATAAAAATTAACTTGCGTAAAGATCTACCGATGTAGGTCAGTAGAAGAAAAAGGATTCCTGTGCCCATTGTTGTCGTTTACTGAATGGAAAAGAAGTCCCTTAAGGCATTTGCGTGTATGTGTGTGTCTTGTATGATTTAAGATTATATTAATTTTGTCAGAAAATGTGTTTATTTTTATATTTACTCGAGCCCGATTCGAGAACCCTCTATCTCGGAGCCCGATTCGATAACACTCTATCTCGGAGCCCGATGGGGTTGATGGACAAGGGGTCAAAACTATTTTCGATTTTCTATTTTCATCCCCTAAACTACCCCTACGGGAAAAAAAATTATTTCACACTTTGTCGGGAATCGCGTGCTTGCTAACCAGGGGTGAAATTTTTTTATTTTTTTAAATAAAGGTTTTTTATTAATTTTTCTATATTGTATTATAGAAAAATTAATATTTTTCTTTTGCGCAAAGAGAATCGTAGTTTACAGAACAAAAATCATTGATACTATAATTTAGGAGTTTATAAAATTTTAGTTCTGTGTTCATCGATATCACAATAAGCAAACACATGATTTAACCATTTTTTTGATGATACATTTGCAAAGTGCAGATAGTATGTTATTAACTATTTTATTTCTTATTATTTTTAAATTTTGTCTGCGTGCGCGTGATACATGCGCGTATATCCGAATGAATTTCAAAAATAGTTGTGCCCCCTTGTTCATCAACCCCATCGTGTTCTCAAACGAGCGCTCGATTCCCGAAAAACTGCGAATTAGCACGTAGAGGTGGTTTAGGGGATAAAATACGAAAATTGATTTCACCCCTTGTCCATCTACTCCATCGTACTAATAAACGAGCGTGCAATTCCCGAAAAAGTATGAATTACTACGTTTACTCTGTATTGGTTTTTAAAATATTGTAGGGCTGCCACTACAAATTTTGAGAAATAAAATACGCTCTCGAGATAGTGGGTTTTTTAATCGGGCTCCGAGATAGAGTGTTATCGAATCGGGCTCGGAGATAGAGGGTTACCGAAACGAGCCGGGAGATAGAGGGTTATTCCTCTCAGGCGTCGATATGCACCTAACATAGAGTAGAGTAAATATAAAAATAAAGACATTTTCTGACAAAATTAATGAAATCTTAAATCATACAAGACACACACATACACACAAATGCCTTACATCGGTATAATATAGGCCAGGAAGCTACAAGCCCCCACAGTGGCGGGGAGGATCGAACAGAACCTCGGCCTATATTTTGAGAGATTAACTGAACTAAAACTTATTCAAGATGATTGGACTTACGTAGTCTACTTAGATTTACACAGCAATCAATATAATGTCACGCAATTATCGACATTATTGAAATTCAAATAGACGATTGAACCAACGAATCACAAAAATGGACCAATATCACAATAGTCTTACGATTTATTTAAACGAACTATCCGAAGATTTAAACGCCACGGAAAAAATTGAATATAACAGTAATATATACGAGAACAAAACATTAGAAAATAATTATATTTATCCCGAGAACATAATATTTCACATTATAAGAAGTAGTCTTCACGGATTCGGAGAAAAAAGTGGCGTAGAAGATCCGTTCTACATATTAGACCAGGAAGCAGAAACTTTATTATCTAGAGGAAGCTTTAATTACACGGAACATAGTTACAAATTATTGAACGCCATGTAAATTAGTATACGGAGATATTTCAAGGAGCGATCGAAACCGTGCACAATTTGCAAACAAAGAAAATATACGGAAGTATTAAAATACTGCAATTTCCAGGAAATAATAGAACAGACAAGACATCTGAATAGTTGTATAATTTCCCACTCTCTAAATATTTAACTTATATAGATTCAATAGGTAGCATTTCTGAAGTAAAATATCGCAGAATTGACGGTCGCTTATTAATCTCGGTAAAATTTCCGATAGTGTCTAATGACACGTATTACCCTTATCGATCGAGCTACCAATTCCGGAAAAAATAAGTCCGACAAACGTCGCTTCAATGTATATTAAACCGATATCACCATTAATCGGAGTGAACGAAAACTCTGCATATGAGTTAAGCGAAGAGTAATACGCGCAATGCTTACCAACGTCGAGATAATATTATGCCAACAAAAGCAGCATATACACTCAGAATTAAGTAACGCAAGTTGCAAATATTCATTGCTACCTCAAAAAAAAACAGATTCTACGAATTGTGGGGTAACTAAGGGTTTCTATCGCGATTTTTTCTTGTTCCCGCATGTATTCATCCGTATCACTTCCGGTGTCGCGGTTCTTTAGAATAGAATAGAATAAAAATTTATTTGTCAAGACAAAATAGTTAAATACAATTTCGCATAAATCTTATCCTATCGCGTCAATTGAACAACAACGCGGAGTACTACATACTAATATCAGGGTGTTTTCAGTCTTATTAAAATATCACAGTTAATTATTATTTAATACGTGGCAACGCAACGCCACCTTAAACCGCGATAGCGAGGCCAAAGTGCGGATCTCCTGCGGAATGGAGTTCCACAGGCGCGCCCCATAAACTCGAAAGGAGTTCAGACCCGCGTCGGTCCTCGCTCCCGGAACCGCCAAATCCCTGGGCACCCTACCAGAGGTCCTGCACTGGTTCTTCTCGAAGAGGGCCGAAATATACGGCGGCTGACCCATATTAAGTGCCTTGTATATCAAGACCGCCGCGAAATAGGCACGTCTGTTTTTAACATCCAACCAGCCCAGTGTCCCCCTGTAAGGAGTAATGTGCTCGGCCCTCCCAGCGCCCGTTACATACCTCACACATGAATTCTGCAATCGTTGCAGTCTAGTCTGCTGCTCACCCGTCACGTCAAGATACACTACGGAACAATAGTCCAAGTGAGAGATAGCGAGAGCGCCTGCCAGCTGCTTCCGCAGTACTTCCGAGGTACCGGATCGAAAAGATCTCAAACCATAAAGGGCTCTGTTAACCTTTCGGCTAACTGCATCTACCTGCGGTTTTCATGTAAGCCTGGGGTCCATTATCACTCCAAGATTGGTCACCTCATCGACAAAGGGCACGAAAACACCATTTTGAATCTCAACACCAGGCAAGTCCAAATTTTGCAAGTAGTTAATACTATGTTCCAAACCAAAAATTAGTGCCTTGGTCTTGCCAGTGTTGAGTCTCAAGGCATTCTCGGACGCCCAAGCCGACACAGCATGCGCCACAGCCGACATTCGCCCCACACCCCCACACAGATCGTCCCTCGTGACCTGAGTGTAGGCTTGCAGATCGTCCGCGTAAAGCAAATGCGCAACACTATCAGTCAATTTCCCCTCCATACCCTTAAACTTTGAAAAGACTTCCTGTATATCATTTATATACAAGCTGAACAGAAGAGGCCCCAGTATTGAGCCCTGCGGGACGCCAAGATTGGTCTTTAGCCAATCAGAATCACATATTATTTGTAACCACTCTCTGGTTACGTCCAGTCACAAAAGATCTGACCCACAGAACTACCGACCTAGAGAAGCCCATTCTGATCAGCTTACGAAGCAATTTGGAAGGAGAAATCGTATCAAATGCCTTACTGAAGTCAAACAACAGCAAGATCGTCATAAGGCGCCCGCTACTGTCTATACCCACCCTTATGTCCTCCGTTAGTTTCAGTAGTGCTGTCTGTGTTGAGTTATGCCTTCGGAAACCAGTCTGGAAAGGATCCAGAGTCTCCAGCGCCCCCAGAAACTCTACAATCTGATCATGCGCCAACTTCTCCAGTATCTTAAAAAGAAAGCACAAAAGGGCAATTGGACGAAAGTCTGAGACGGACGACGGAACTGCCGTCTTTTTGAGTGGCACCAAGTGCGCTCTCTTCCAGGCCGCCGGAAAGACCCCGCTCGATAGTAAAGAGTTAAATAGCGCTACAAGGTGATGGCCAATTATCGGTAACGATATTGCAACGATGTTTTGAGGTATTCCATCCTCACCCTTTGCTTGAGATGAGAAATGAGCGACCGCGAGCACGACGTCAGCGAAGGTGACCTCACGAAAGGAGAAGCCACCCTCGCCAGCCATCGACACGACATCTGCCTCGCACTCAAGGTCGGAGACGGAAACCCCGGCAAAATGATTATTCAACTCGTTTGGGGTAAAACCATGCAGGTCGTTCTTGGCCTTTGGGACAAGACCGAGATTGCGAAGCTCATTCCAAACGTTCTTATTACTACTGAGGGCGCCGAAAACTCTGTCGTTAATGAAGGCATCCCGCGCTCGGGCAGTACGCTCCTCAGCATCGTCTGCTAGAGACTGATACTCCGTCCACAGGTCCGTCCGTTTCGTACGTTTGTATCGTTTGTGTATAGCGTCTCGTCTTCTGTACAAGTCTTTAATGTCCTCGTCCACCCAAGGAGGATGCCCTCGTTTCCTCGGCTTAAACTCTTTCAGAGGGGCGAGTTGATCAATGACGTTCATGATGTTCTGACTGAGGTGTTCCAGCCGAAGGTCTGCTCCACTGCTCGGACAACTGACCGGCGACCAATCACAAGCAGCTAAAAGGATTAGAAGTTCCTCCATTTTGATCGATTTATAATCCCTGTAAACAAAACCGTTGAGAGCCGGAGGTTTTTCTGTACGAATGTCAATCTCAACGTCTATAATATTATGTCTGCTTGGGAAAGTCGCCAGTGAATTACCCGCATTCAGCACTACATTGTCGTCGTCCGTAAAGATCACATCAATCCACGTGTGAGAATCCCCTACATGATGCGTCGCGCCGTGATCTGCTAATTTGAAGTTTAGCTCGCAAGCGAGCTCACGGAAAAACTCTGCGTCTTGTGAGGTCGACAACATGTTAGCATTCAGGTCACCCATGATAATTCTAAACGTGAAATCCACGGAATGTTTGCGAAGGTCGTTGACCAGATCAGAGTCGCCCGAGACGCAAATTCCCGGTGGACGGTAGATCAAGGCAACGAACACCGTTGGCGAGGAACCCTGCTGCACGCTACACATTAAATATTCCGGAATACCTGGCTTCCCCTCCACCTGTGAGGGCGACGAACATAATAAAGAAGCTTTGAAGTCATTCCGGATGTACAGGGCTACATCACCTCCACGCTTATTCCTATCCTGACGCAGGACAGAAAAACCCTCGACCTGAGCGAACACATCGTCGACCTCGTGACCGAATCGCGTCTCCGCCACGCCAAACAGGTGATACGAGGGCCGAGCACCCTCCAGGTACTGACGGAACATCCCCATATGTGCATAGAGCGAGGTTGCATTCAAGAAGCCCGCTCTCAGCACATCCCCATCCGCCACTGTTTCATTATCCTGGCCTAGTCAGGCGCGGCCAGCTGTCACAGCTGCAGGACCCGCGCCGGGACCCACACTCAGCTCGGCCACCGCACCAGCCTCGACCACACACCCGTCGTCCTCATTCTCACTGCAGCTATTCTTCTTGTATGAAGCTGCCAACGCATGTAGGTTCTCCGCTGAAGAAAACTCATGCGCTTTACTGCCATCTCTCCACTTAGTAAGGAATCGCCCGCATCTATGCCAAACGTATTTAAAGTCTAAACCGCGCGCAATCTGTTTAAGATTGTTATAACGAACAAAAACCTCTTTACTTAGATATTCATTAATAAATATCTTACTCTGAACCATGCTTTCTCGCGTTTCCTCAGTAAGTAGAGTTACGTCAATATACCTTGTGTTGAACGCTGTTAGTCTGCCCTTCAAACGCATAATCTTGTTTAACGTATCGCGGTGAGAGAGTTGGACCACCCACGGCGAACGGCGCTGCGCTGCACCCGAACGAGTCCCCCCATTGCCAGGCCCAGCCCCTGGCCCGAGAAGACGCACCGACACAATGTCATCTTTCGTAAAGGATGGGTCAATCGCAGCGAGGATGGCAAGTACTACGTCTGAGCGCATGGCATCAGATCCATCACAAACATTAGAAATAATCACTTCAGCCAAATCCCCACCGCGACGCGTTCCCTCCTCACGGGAAGTGCCCCCACTCAGTTCCGAAGCAGTAGCCCTTCCGGGGTGGAGACCACGAGATCGACGCCGCCTACGTTGCGTCTGAAACCCTTCGGAGGCATGCTCAACATCACAGGCTTTTATTACATTGTTTTCCGCGTTGTTGTTCTCGTCCTTATTGCTGATCTTACATCTAGTTATTTCTAAACCTAAATCTATGGTTCTGTCAGCCGGAGCTGGAGTCTCAATGTCTCTGAGTGAAACAAGGACCTGAGACTCATTACAGTTAGTCTTTACCGTCTCAGGACTACCAGTAGCACCACGCCCAGCCCGCTGACCAGATACCAGCGACTGCACATTTAGCATGAGACCAGAGAGCTCGGTCAATTTGTTTTGCAGATTTAGATTTTCCTGCACGAGTAGAGCGCGGTCTTTTTGCGCCTCCAAAAGCATAGCATTTTGCCGATCATCGAATTGCGGTTATGCTCAATTACGCTCTCTAGCGAGGAAACCCGACCCAGCAGACCTTCAAACTCCCCCTGCCCCGCCGGGGCAGTGTTCGATATCCGGGCGACAGCATCGAGCCTACTCACAAAAAGCGACCGAAGATCGCTAACCGAACTCTCCAGAAGGTCGAACTGGTTCCTGAACAGAGAGAGCATAGATGCCGGCAGTGTACAATAACGAAGCGCACTCAACTCGACCGAAGAATTCAGTGTAGAACGCTTCTTACCACCGAAAATCTTATTGGTGCAATTATTCGGTGTTGACGCCGCCATGTCATTCCTAATCGACGCCTCCAAGTTCGTAGTATCATTATGCACAGTATTAGTTTTACAATAAACAGTATTATTGACAGTATTATTATTATTATTACTACTAATCACCCCCACATTAATTTCTCTCTCAGTATTATCTCCAGTATGACCCGCCGCATTATCAATATCTTTAAGTTTGTCCGACACAGTATTATTACCATTATTATCATTATTGCCAACAGTATCATTTCTATTAACAGTATTATTATTATTGACAGTATTATTAACAGTATTATTAACAGTATTATTAACTTTGGCCTTTAGAGTAGCAATCTCTTTATCCTTTTTAACACCCCTAACTTTATTCTTAAACCTGCTCTTTGAACTGCATGCTTGACAGATATAATTTGCCTCTATCAAGTGCCAATTCATGCAAGTACTGTGGAATGTTGCCGTACATTCCTTGCAGTGACGCATTACTGCGCCTGTACGCAGGATCTTCTTACATTTCTCACAGGAATCACGAACCATTTTGAGAGATGTAAATCACAAACAATTTATCAATAAATAAATAAATAGATACGGCACAAGGATAAAGAGTTTGACAAATGCTTAAACAATTAGAGAATTAGAAGAAAACGTTATATAATAAGATTGCCAACAGATATATATATATAAATTAATACACGAAATAAATAAATAAATAAACAAATAAACGAATAATAAATAGTCAATATATAGTGTCAAACAATGAGCAAATAAATAAATAAATAAGTAAATAAACGATAGAAAGTAGTCAATTAGTCAGCACATAAATAAATAAATAAACAAATAAATAAATAAATGAATATATAAATATATAAATTATAAGGTCAATAAATAAATAAATAAATAAATAACCGACAAAATAGACAGAAATAATACTGTAAAAGCAATGGGCGACTAGACATAACAACTCAAACGCTATTTTCAACTTTCCAAAAAAGGAAATCGCATTTTAGAAAATTTTAATATTTGAATTTCGCGCCATAACAATGCGAGCATTGGCGCCGAATAATTTTCAAAAAATCGCGCACGCGCTCGATGACTGCCGGCAGTGGAGCCAAATGCTGCTCGAAGAAATTCAAGACGATGGTGTTGCGCCCTGGTGGCGAAAATCGAAAAACTCCTCACAGCGACGTCAGTGACTTTGCGCGCCAAAATAGTGGGAGATTGAGAGAGACAGAGACAGAAAAAAGAGACAGTTACTCCAACCTCTGAATCAGCGTAAAAAACCCCGTAGACCCTTCGGTAGTGGTGCAGCAATGGTCCCAAAAAGACGCCAGATCGTCCGGCGATGATGGGTTCTCGATGCCAGTATTACCTCAGTGCCCAGATGATGTTGCATAAATGATGTAGTAGTGTGAGGTTAGAATACTGCTTGATTGCGGAAAGACTCTCATGGCTCATAAAACAGCGTAAAAATACACTGTCTTTTTGCTGGAGAGCGTAAGAGCCATGTAGAGGACCTTTACCGCAGTGCGAGATCGCTCGAAAGAAGTTAAATACCAATTAATATATGGTAAATAGCTAGAGCAGATAGTAAGTGATGCTGAACTTACCGGAGGCCGGAGTGAATTCCGGATCTTCCTTATGGAATGCTTATTGAGGCTAAACGAGGATTTAGACAACCCAAAAATTCCGGGGGGCGCTATCGTCTTCTAATCTTCGCGCCGAAGTCGCGGAAAATAAACAGGAATTGCGGTTATAGAAGGGATCACTCGCTTCGCAGAAGCCAAGCTGCTCTAGATCGAAGAAAAAAAATTGCCATGGGCGAGAGAGACTTACAGTAAGTAGAAAAGTAAGGCGCGCATGTTGGATGCTGTCCGACAGTGTAGATGGCTGCTGGAGATGGTCGCGCGCGTCGGCGTCTGGTCCGCGCGATTTTACTCTAATTTGCGGAAGTTGATGCTGATTCTGTAGTTCTTAAACTTGCTCGAGTTTTGCGTGCTTTGAATGCGCAGCAAAATCAGCAATAAAGAAATTGGACTTCTGATCCAATCCAATTTTCTGATATCCACAGCACTCGAATCGGATGCGTGCGATTTATAATTACTTGCAAGACGGCAATGTTGTGGCTCCATCGACTTCTTTTTTTTTTTTTTGCCCGTAGCCAACGTCTGTATCTTCTTATTTGATAAGAAAGTTTTGGCGAGATCCAAACGGCTTCGTTATAATTTTCTTCGTAATCAAAAGCTCGGGTGAAAATTCTGGAGTCTCGGTGACTGGTGTTTATTGAAAGCAAGCAGCCGTGGTAGCGATCGGCTGCGCTACCGGTGCACTAAGTTCGTAGCACTGCTAAAACACTTGCACAATTTTTCCTTTCAACAACCCAGAGAACTAGTCACCACCCGAAACTCTTGCGCTGCTGTGTCTGCGCCAGAGGCCCACAAGGGATGCCAGATGTCACAGATGAACTTGAGGGTGATGGGAGGTGCTTTGGGAGCACAGCAAGAACACAGGGTTAAGGTGATTTAGTTCATTGGACTACCAACCAGGAGCTCTGCTCTCTGTCGTAGTCGCCGGAGATCTACCCGCTCCGTCGTCGATGCGACGCGTCGACGGCGAGCGGTCGCACGCTCAAAGATGCACATGCTGCATCTTTGCGCGTGAGAACTGCAGGCAACGGCGTTCCCTGCTGACCATACGCCTAGCGCATCGTCGGCATCAGCCATCGGAAATGCCACCGGACAGCCTAGTGCTCGTCCGTGACAATTAGAAAGTCTAGAAATTTCCGAGACGAAATAAGCAAGCATTTGTATGCATTTTATTTAAATAAAATATTTGACTATAACTCTCGTAATGTTAGGTGCGATATGATTCGTTCTCATACTAATAGTAGTAATCACATACGGAGTAAAAATATTACAAAAAACGAAAACCAGATGTCTAACAGATAACACTCATCCCGGTAGATAAATATACCAATCGAAGAAATTTTTTATCACTTTTATATAAACTTTTACAATATTTAATGCGCATTCGCAAATACACTTGAGCAGAGCCGATCTAGCTTTGGATGAGAGAGAGAGAGAGTCGTATATGTTAATATGTCCGAGTTTTTTGTATATGTTTGTGTATTAATGTAAGAAAATAAATAATTTTATTCATTTTTAATATTACATTTAATTAAAAATGTCTTTTACATCTACTGATCTTGTATGCGTGTTTTTTTGGGGACTCATATACATATAAATATATGTGTGTGAGAGACTTGCAATTTATGTTTTTCATGTTTAATATTATATTACTTCTTTTATTATTCGATATAGCCAATTTAACGAATTACCCTTGCTCTGCGGACATATATCAAAATCGCAGAGTTAATTTCAATCGATATTAAGATTGAAATTAACTCTGAAAAGAAGACAACGTTCATTAAGATAATAAAATTCACATTAAGAGTTTTGCCCGTATTCATTATCAGTCTTATGAGACAATCATGATACATTAGAAACCTGAGAGTATTTTTTTAATGCCCGAGAAAAAATCCACAAGTCACTCGAGCCTTCGGATTCAACAATCGAGAATAAACTTAGAAGCTAATAAGAATAACGATTATTATTTCCTGAATAAAAGCTATAATCGAACTGTGTAATCGAATGAATTGTATTTCAGCGTTTAAAGCTCAAAATTAGAGAGATAAAGTATGCGTTTTCACAGTCTTTGTCCAAAAATCGAATTTTTGGTTTCCATTTTGTATATATTATTCGGTGCACGAGTGTATTTACAAAGTGCAGCAAGTGTGCGTGTAGGTGTGTGTATGTGTGTGTGTGTGTTAGTATCTGTGTATCCTCATCATATCGGTATCATATCGCTACCTCGTAGCGACGAAATATGGCGATAAGTTAGTTGCAGGCCATTATATTATCGTCTGATTTTTACCAGGGATAAGTGTGGTCTGATTCGAGGCGATACATTCATTACATGTAATTATGTGGTATTATAGGCACTGTACTGTGGTGAGACATCTCATTTTTTGTACTGAAATGTGTATAATTCTGTAGAAACAGGCTTTAATATCAGTTTTTACCCGAATGACTTGATTCAAGTAGGTTCATGTACGTTTATCATATAAAAATGAAAATTCTATCACTTGAGATAAAAAAAGTTGATTTATTGTGTTAAAACAAATCACCATGCAAAATTTCAGCACTCTACGCAAAATAGACTTTAAATTAGAGCCAAGAAAAATCAGAAAAAATATCGTATTGCAGGGTGAAAGTGAAAGACGTGACTCTCATTTGAAGTCTATTGTAACTGGAGGGCTAAAATTTTGCAGGGTGATTTATGAAAATTTAGCTAGAAAAACCATGAAGATTATTGTTGAAATGTAAACTACAAGTCAATTAGGTAAAACTGCTATTCGAGCCTGTTTCTACAGAATTCTACATATTTGAGTACATAAATTAGATGTCTCATCACAATACAGTGCGTATAACAGCATATAATTACAAATAATTGATGTATCGCCTTCTAATTAGATCACACTTATTGGACTGTCACTGTTTATTTTAACACACACACTCGTACATACACTTATATATTTCTGAGTGATTTGACATTAAAAGATATATCAGAGAAGTGGTAGTAAATTTGGAGTAGTTAGTCATTGATACATATTTAAAATTAGGTTGTCAAATTCGTTTACACGTTTCAAAATTACACTTTACCACTTTATACACTTCAATGTTAATTATTTATTTAAATCCATTAATTATTTAATCGTGCGCACCCCTTAGGTTAGTTTACGTACGGTTAATCATGAATTATAAATTTTTATTTTAGCCCTGGATTGTAAGTAACATTGTAAGTAACTTTAAGATATAAAAGTATCTTACATGTACAGTTTCAATTTAAAAATCGTAAGTAGGATCTACAGATTTGTTTGCAAATACCGGCAGATTTCGTATATCTTTTTTAGATCTTTCCTACCAGGGATAGTCAATGCCGGAAATTAAATATATTAATAATTGTCTCTGTCTCAATTTTGACTATTTTGTTTAGTTTTATTAAAAATTTATTGTTTTATTTTGTTTTCTTTTATTTTTTCCATCATATATTTGATTTAAGAATGTGTTCTGTTTTGACAATTTATTTTGTATTGACTAATTTTTTTTTTATTTTTCAGTCATAAAAAAAATAGAAAAAAGATAAATTCAAAAAAAGGCAACTTGCTCTGAAATAATAGTTTATTTATTATTTTTCATTTATTTTAACCAGTTCAATTATATTCGTAATAATTTCATCAGACGAAAATATTACTTCACTTACATGGCACTGGTAAATTGATGATTTAATATGTGCGGAAATTCCAAATGAAGACATTTATCCAAAACTATTTAATATTGTAACACAATCTATGATTCATGGTCCTTGCGGAATCCAAAACATTAATTCACCTTGTATGGATAAAAATAAAGAAAAATGTACAAAAAACTTTTTCTAAAAATTTTAACGATAATACGGTTTTCCAAACAAATGGAAATCCAATCTATAAACGAAGAAATGATGGTAGAAAAATAACTTATAAAAATCAGAATCAAGGTAGAGTAGCTGATAATCGGTTTATAGTCCCATGTAATCCGTATTTGTTGTTAAAATTCAATTGTCATATTAATGTAGAAGTATGTTCAACTGTACTATTTATCAAATATTTATTTAAATATTGCTCTAAAGGACATGATTGTGCATATATTGAAATATGTAATGCTGATATCCATGCTAAAGAAAATAACAGCACTGATAATGAAAATATTAATGAATGCGAATATGATGAAATTCGACAGTATATTAATAGAAGATATTTATGCCCTCTAGAAGCTATGTATAGATTATTAGAATATCCGTTAAATGAAATGTTGGATGCTATAAAAAGATTAACTGTTCATGAAAAGAAGAAACAATAATGACAAAAAATATAGAACGTTAATAGCATACTTTAAATTAAATAAAACAAATCCCAATGGCGTATTATATAATACATTAAATGAAGCCGCTATAGCTAAACAGTTAGTTAGTAAAAATGAAGAGTGGGATTTTGACACTTTGTGAGTTATTTGCTTTCATATGTATCTATCATAATCCTATTAATGCAAGGGAATTGTATGAAAAATACAAAGAATTTTTTTATGATCCTAAATACGAGAAAAGTATAGGTTAAAACATGGCATTGTATACAATTGAAAAAAATTTAGAAATCAATGGATTTTCCTTAAAAGATTTTCATTTGTCAACTATATATGATAGAGTTTTAGAATGTTTAGAAAATAAACAGAATAATTGCATTTTTATTGATGGACCGGGTGAAACTGCGAAAAGTTATTTACTCAACATTTTGACGGATTATTTGATATTTTCAAACATACCATTTTGTGTTGCTTGGACTGGTATTGCAGCTAACTTATTGACCAATGGGAAAACAGTACATACCACGTTTAAATTGCCGCTTAATATTACTGATACTTCAACATGTAACATAACCCAATAACTCTGGAGAAGGTAGAAAATTAAAAGAAGTACAAATTATTATATGGGATAAAATATCAATGACATCAAAATTTGCTTTTGTAGCAGTAGATTGCCTACATCAAGACATTTGCAATATAAAAAATGTTTTCAACGGTAAAACTATATTGGTTTTAGGAGATTTGTAGACAAACATTACCAGTTGTCCAACATGGTAGTAGAACACAAATTATTGAAAATTCGGTGAAACAAAGTTGTTTATGGACCAATTATACATGTATGACATTAAATAAAAATGTAAGAATATCCGACGATGATGAAAATTTTAAACAATGCTTAAATGAACTGTAGGTAATCGGCAGCGATTGAATTTATATGAGCATGAACATGAATTATTTGAAATTCCAAATGATATACTAACAAATGAACAAGATATCATTAGAGAAATATATGGACATAATATTAAATTTAATGATAAACAATTGAAAGAAAAAGTTATTTTAGTTCCTAAAAACGCCGATGTTATTAATATTAACAACGACATTCTCAAAATAATGGAGGGATAATTATTTGAATATTTGACTATAGATACAGCAGAAGACGATAATGGAGAAAATTTGGATGTTATGTCACCAGCAGAGTATTTAAACACTTTAACTCCCAATATACGACCACCGCATAGATTAAAATTAGAAATTTTTGTGATAGTAATACTTTTAAGAAACATGAATGTGAACGAAGGTTTATGCAATGGGACGCGATTATCAATAAAAAAATCATTAAAATATTCAATTCAAGCCGAAATATTAACCCATTAACGCTCAAGCGACTCGATTTTTTGTCAACTTTTCGACGCATTTATTTTATATGTTGTCTTCTTTGAAAAAATACCGTTTTAACATATTTCGGCGTAGAATTTTATGCTCTTTTAGAATCCGTAGTCAAAATGATAATTAGACCTCTTGGAAAAAAGATATGGTCGATTAAAACAAAAAAAATCGAGAAAATTGAAAGAAAAAATTTTTCTTGATTTTCTTTTATAATGTTATCGCCAATAATTTGTGCTCCAATAGTGGACAAAGGTGGACAAAATGCTTCCACTTTAAGAGAAAATTTTTGTTATCAATGTAAAATGTCTTATTTCTACAAAATGGCGGCAATAACGTAAAAATTTCATACAAAACATTACTTATTTTTGAGAGGTAATTAATTTTGTTTTCGAAAACTGTAGATTTAAGCGAAAAGTTTATGAGAACAAAAAAGTCTTAGAATTAATCAAGGAACACTCACAAATTTTTTCGGAATTTTTTGAGACAATTAAAATATTTTTTTTAAAACCTAAAAATGTGATTTTCGAAAAACAAGTCAAAATTTTTTGAAAAAATTTGTGAGTATTCCTTGACTAATTCTCAGAGATTGTTGTTCTATTGAATTTTTTGATCAAGTCCATAGTTTTCTACAAAAAGAATAAGTAATGTTTTGTATGAAATTTTTACGTTATTGCCGCCATTTTGTAGAAACAAGACATTTTACATTGATAACAAAAATTTTCTCTTAAAGTGGAAGCATTTTGTCCACCTTTGTCCACTATTGGAGCACAAATTATTGGCAATAACATTATAAAAGAAAATCAAGAAAAATTTTTTCTTTCAATTTTCTCGATTTTATTTGTTTAAATCGGCCATATCTTTTTCCCTAGAGGTCTAATTATCATTTTGACTACGGAATCTAAAAGAGCATAAAATTCTACGCCGAAATATGTTAAAACGGTATTTTTTTAAAGACGGCAACATATAAAATAAATGCGTCGAAAAGTTGACGAAAAATCGAGTCGCTTGAGCGTTAATGGGTTAAGTGGAAAAAATAGCGGAAAATTAGTTGTAATACCGAGAATATCTTTATCACCATCTAAAGTAAGTATACCTTTCAATATGCGCCGAAAACAATTTCCCATCAGGCTAGGTTTTGCAATAACGATTAATAAATCTCAAGGGCAATCGTATGATTCTGTAGGTGTTTACTTACCATCACCTGTTTTCAGTCACCGAAAATTGTATATTGCTCTTTCAAGAACAAGAAAAAGAAAAAATTTTTAAATTCTATTATTAAATAATGCAAAAATAATAGGAAATAAATTGAAACAGCACAAAAAGCTATATACTAAAAATGTAGTTTTTAAAGAAATCTTATAGAACATTAATAATATTTATTTATTTATTTACCAGAGTATATATACAATACAAGTATGATTACATTAATATTGCACATTAATTACGTTACAAAAGAGTAACCCAGCAGAGGGAAAATCCCTGTTCGCTGGTCTGGCTCGATATAATCTAAAATGAAATTAACAAAAAATACTTATATCTAAGACTTAAAAACTAAAGAAAAAAAACATTAAAACTACAAGTATGTGTGTAATCCGCCATCCCGACTCAGTACCTGGTAACATCGTTACCAGCTTAGAATCAGAAATAGTAAGATCACACACACAGTAAATTCTTGTGCTCTTCTATCGCCAATATCTGATTAACATTGAACTAGCTTTAGTAAAAGTTTCAGTTGGTGCGTTCTTTTTCCTCTTGTATGCTTCTTTTTCGTAACTGTTCATTTTAGCTGGACATGTTAGGCCTACCGCGCACGTAACTCTATAATGCGGAAACATTTCTCGATGGTGATGAGAGGAGTCACATTTGCAGTCAGCACTAAAAACAATTCCGTCCAATACAATCAGATCCTTGTATTTCGGATGTTTGGAAATAGGAAGCATTGAGTTAGTGAAAGTTTGTGTTCCTCGTATTCCTCTGTCAAAATAGAGTAAAGCTTTGTTATTTCCGAGGTAGTTAATGTCACCATACGACATTCTTACTTCATTTTTTTGTAGTAAAGTTTTCCCGGGTGGTTCTGGACATTTTTTGGCTAAAGCTTTTTCCGTATTTTTGGTAGCCTTTTGATCGACTTGAGTGAAAACTTATTCAATCTGTGTGTACGGGGTTTTTGTAAAGTTGTTCTTCTTAATAACTTGCTTACTCCTGACAAAGTATGTCTCAATATGTCTCAATCCCTTCAATTTCGGGTTCAGACAGTACACACATCCAAATACTTTTGTTTGTTCCTTTTTTCCTGGTGATGTTAAACTTCCAATTAGTTTAGTTGCTAGATTTTTTATTTTTATTAAATTAATTTCCTTCTTTTGCATTTTTTTCCAGTTGTATTCCGATATCCGGCGATGAGAGCGCTTGTGTTGTAGTTGGCATAAGCCATTTGTACAAAAGTATGTTCTTAAGTCTAGCACCATACTGTCTGTGATAATAGACACCCCCTCATGGACTTCCGATGTAGAGAGATCCTTCTCACTCAGCATGCTATCTAGACTTCTCCTATGTATGTGTTCTTCTAGTAGATGTTTAATGTTTTTACAATTTATTCTGTTATTTATTGTGTGCGTCGTTAATAGCTTTCCTTCAGCCATTTTTTGAGTTTTGATTTCCTGCTGTGAATCATAACTATCGTTTTATATTCATTAGGCAATCTATTGAAGTAATAAATTGCCCTTATGAGGCTGTTTTTATTACTCACTCTTTTATTAGTTTTTGGTAGAATTATGTTCTTGTTTCTTGTTACTGAGCTAGAGTTGCTAAATTTCTCCATCAAATATTCATAATGATACAGGAGAGACTCACAAGTAAACAGCTGATCAATATTTAGGGGTTGTTTGTCAACAATGAAAGTATTTTTGTTTATTATCTTGAGTATCCTGTTTTGTAGATTTTGTAAAGTTCTTGTGCAGCTTATATAAGCTCCTCCCCATGCAATAATTCCATAGGACAATGTAGCATGGAAAAATGCATAGTAGAGCATTCTTAAGGTGTCAGTTGTCATGATTCTTGATAATTTGTAAAACACAAAAATAAAGAATTTGTTCTTGTTGTAAACGCTCATCACACGTTCTTCCCATTTCATGTTACTGTCGAAAATAACACCCAGATACCTTGTGCTATTCACTCTTTCTATATTTTTACCTTTTATCGTTATGTTCATTGTTTTTGGTGTACTATTGCAATTATTTCTAAATTCTAGGTAAATTGTTTTATCTGTATTGAGTGACAACTTATTGTAAACAAGCCAGTTTGAAACTATACTTAGAAAGGCATTCATTTTTGTTTCAACTTCCGTCCAATTGTTACCTTCTACTATCACAGCCGTGTCATCAGCATATGATATATCATTTATATAAATGATGAAAAGTAGAGGTCCTAGAATCGTTCCTTGCGGGACTCCGGTATTAACTGTTTTATATGAACTTGCTTTATTGTTGACTTTTACTCTTTGCTTTCGATTTGTTAGGTAACTTGTTAGAAGTTGATGTGCATTACCTCTGATTCCTATATTGTATAGCTTATTTAACAATATTTGATGATTTACTGTATCGAAGGCCTTGGCTAAATCAAGAAAAGTGACTGCAATTGGTTTACTGTTGTCCAGCTGATTGTAAATCAGATTAGTGATTAAGTTCAACGCATCTTTTGTACTCTTTCCTTTTCTAAAACCGAATTGTTTGTCGGAGATAATTTTGTGCTTGTTAATAAAACTTATTAGACGGTTGTGCAGAATTTTTTCAAAAATTTTTGCTATATTAGAGATTAAGGAAATTGGTCTGTAGTTATTTATGAGAAATTTTTCTTTTGCCTTGTGAATTGGTATGATTTCTGCTTTTTTAAGTTCATCTGGCCAGGTTCCTTTCGCAATGCAATTGTTTATAATAGTCGCTATTGGGTCGCTGATATGTTCTGCAATTTTTTTTTAGACAAGCTGCATTTATGCCATCTATGCCTCCATTTTTGTTTTTTAAGCTTTTTATAGTTTTATGAACTTCGATATTATTAGTTGGAAAGATAAAGATATTTTTATTATTGGCTGGTGGTAAAGGAATTGCTTCGTTTGACTCAATCTGTTCACTCAATTTTAAACCTACGTTGGTGAAAAAATCATTCATATGTTCTGCTATTAAATCTGAGTCAGTTATTTTAGAATCTTCATTTTTTATGTATTTGACAATCGCACTTTTTTTATTGCTTTTACCTAGTTTATTATTGATAATCTTCCATAGTTTCTTTTGATCACCTTGACTAGCCTCTATGGTTTTTTTGTCATAATTTTGCTTGACTTTATTAATAACTTGATTTAATAATTTCACATAATCTTGATAATTTTTTCTTTTTCCTGTATTCGTTGGATCTTGCTTCCAAATTTTATATAGCTGTTCTTTTTTGTTGCATGAAGTCATTATTGCACTAGTTATCCATGATTTTCTAGGTCTCATGTTTCTTTGTTTACGTTTTTTAGTGTTGCACTCTGCATCTTTCATGCATTTTTGTATCATTTGTATTAGCCTGTCTATAGCTTTATTTGGGTCTTCTGTTTCAGCAACATCAGACCATTTCTGCAAGCTTGCAATTCTGTGTAGCTTTTGATAATTTATGTGTGTATTGTCTGTATTTTTATTTTTATTTTTGCTACTCTTGATAGTCATGAAAATAGGGTAGTGATCATTAGAAGGTATTGTCAAAGCATAAGTTTTGTGTTCAATGTTATTAGACTTTATGTAGAAATTATCAATACAACTTCCCCTATTACAATCAGTAATAGCGGGTCTAGTAATATCTTTAATTCCAGGATAGTAGCCATTTTCTAGCATAATCTGCAAAAATTCTTGGTCTATTGTTACGCTACTATTTATGTCAACATTGAAGTCACCTACTATGATGTTATTTTTGTTTGATTTGTTACCTTCTAGTAGAGCTTTTATATCTAGGACAAATTCTGATTTCGTGAGACTGTGACTTCTATACAGAGATGAGATGGTAATTTCATCATTGTTTTGTAAGGTGATTTTTGTACTTAAAATTTTTGAATTATTTATTTGTAAGATTTCAGTTGCTTCATTAATACTTTCATGAATATAAATTACAACTCCATCATTTTGATTTATATGGCTGTTATTATAATAGCTTTTGTATTCATCTAGATGGAACATATCATGGTATTTTAAATTCCACGTCTCAGTACAGACAATAATACTTGGTTTTGTTTGGAGACTGTTAAGAAAAATAACTAATTTATTGAAATTTTGATTTAAGCTTCTAATATTTACGCATAGTAAAAATTCTTTATTCTCTAGATTTTTATCTAATTCTTTGATATTATCTAGTCTAATTTCACTACTTTCAAATTCTTCAATTTTTGATATAAATTACTTATGCAGTGCACTTTCGGTGTCTGATATATTGTTTTGATTGATCCTCTGCACACGCGAGTTTACAGTTGTAGTTACCTTCCTTACCGTCTGTCTCGCTGTTGTGTTTCTATCGAAGCTGCTTTCTACTTTCCCGAAGTATCTCTGGTAAGTAGGTTGCAGGGGATAGTCAGTGGATTCGATGAATTTCTTTATTTTAAAATTGAGAATTTCGCACATTTGGCTGTCTATGGCACTATGATTTGTATTATATTTGGTCTTGTATCTATTATTGTGAAAATCACAATTTGGACATTTGAGCTGGCCACTTTTGCACTCTGCCGCTATATGATCGCCAGCGCATTTGTGACACGTTGCATTATTTTCGCAATTCTTGACACCGTGTCCGAATCTCGCGCATTTGTTGCATGGACTTGTATTTATGATATCAAATATTTTACAGTTTTGATATGCAATGAACATTTTACTTCTGTTTTCTTTTATTGTTTTATATATGTTAGATGTCACCTCAATAATAGCACCAATTGTATTTTTTGCACTACTGAAACTATGTAGAACTTTACATTTATCTTCCATGTTGCTAAAGTTTCTTTAGTTAATATCATTTTCGAGTTCTTCTTTGTTTTTAAACACATTGTCTATTCCTATCACTTTCATTATTGGTTTTTTAATTTGTTCTGTTTCAATTTTGCAACTGTTTTTTAATTTGTCTGTTAGAGCACTTTCAATCTTTTGGACACTTTCTAGATTCATACAGTTTATTATTAACAGATCATTGTTTTTATTTGTAAGTTTTTTTGTTTGTATTGTTTTGTAGATTTTGTAAAGTTCTTGTGCAGCTTATATAAGCTCCTCCCCATGCAATAATTCCATAGGACAATGTAGCATGGAAAAATGCATAGTAGAGCATTCTTAAGGTGTCAGTTGTCATGATTCTTGATAATTTGTAAAACACAAAAATAAAGAATTTGTTCTTGTTGTAAACGCTCATCACACGTTCTTCCCATTTCATGTTACTGTCGAAAATAACACCCAGATACCTTGTGCTATTCACTCTTTCTATATTTTTACCTTTTATCGTTATGTTCATTGTTTTTGGTGTACTATTGCAATTATTTCTAAATTCTAGGTAAATTGTTTTATCTGTATTGAGTGACAACTTATTGTAAACAAGCCAGTTTGAAACTATACTTAGAAAGGCATTCATTTTTGTTTCAACTTCCGTCCAATTGTTACCTTCTACTATCACAGCCGTGTCATCAGCATATGATATATCATTTATATAAATGATGAAAAGTAGAGGTCCTAGAATCGTTCCTTGCGGGACTCCGGTATTAACTGTTTTATATGAACTTGCTTTATTGTTGACTTTTACTCTTTGCTTTCGATTTGTTAGGTAACTTGTTAGAAGTTGATGTGCATTACCTCTGATTCCTATATTGTATAGCTTATTTAACAATATTTGATGATTTACTGTATCGAAGGCCTTGGCTAAATCAAGAAAAGTGACTGCAATTGGTTTACTGTTGTCCAGCTGATTGTAAATCAGATTAGTGATTAAGTTCAACGCATCTTTTGTACTCTTTCCTTTTCTAAAACCGAATTGTTTGTCGGAGATAATTTTGTGCTTGTTAATAAAACTTATTAGACGGTTGTGCAGAATTTTTTCAAAAATTTTTGCTATATTAGAGATTAAGGAAATTGGTCTGTAGTTATTTATGAGAAATTTTTCTTTTGCCTTGTGAATTGGTATGATTTCTGCTTTTTTAAGTTCATCTGGCCAGGTTCCTTTCGCAATGCAATTGTTTATAATAGTCGCTATTGGGTCGCTGATATGTTCTGCAATTTTTTTTTAGACAAGCTGCATTTATGCCATCTATGCCTCCATTTTTGTTTTTAAGCTTTTTATAGTTTTATGAACTTCGATATTATTAGTTGGAAAGATAAAGATATTTTTATTATTGGCTGGTGGTAAAGGAATTGCTTCGTTTGACTCAATCTGTTCACTCAATTTTAAACCTACGTTGGTGAAAAAATCATTCATATGTTCTGCTATTAAATCTGAGTCAGTTATTTTAGAATCTTCATTTTTATGTATTTGACAATCGCACTTTTTTTATTGCTTTTACCTAGTTTATTATTGATAATCTTCCATAGTTTCTTTTGATCACCTTGACTAGCCTCTATGGTTTTTTTGTCATAATTTTGCTTGACTTTATTAATAACTTGATTTAATAATTTCACATAATCTTGATAATTTTTTCTTTTTCCTGTATTCGTTGGATCTTGCTTCCAAATTTTATATAGCTGTTCTTTTTGTTGCATGAAGTCATTATTGCACTAGTTATCCATGATTTTCTAGGTCTCATGTTTCTTTGTTTACGTTTTTTAGTGTTGCACTCTGCATCTTTCATGCATTTTTGTATCATTTGTATTAGCCTGTCTATAGCTTTATTTGGGTCTTCTGTTTCAGCAACATCAGACCATTTCTGCAAGCTTGCAATTCTGTGTAGCTTTTGATAATTTATGTGTGTATTGTCTGTATTTTTATTTTTATTTTTGCTACTCTTGATAGTCATGAAAATAGGGTAGTGATCATTAGAAGGTATTGTCAAAGCATAAGTTTTGTGTTCAATGTTATTAGACTTTATGTAGAAATTATCAATACAACTTCCCCTATTACAATCAGTAATAGCGGGTCTAGTAATATCTTTAATTCCAGGATAGTAGCCATTTTCTAGCATAATCTGCAAAAATTCTTGGTCTATTGTTACGCTACTATTTATGTCAACATTGAAGTCACCTACTATGATGTTATTTTTGTTTGATTTGTTACCTTCTAGTAGAGCTTTTATATCTAGGACAAATTCTGATTTCGTGAGACTGTGACTTCTATACAGAGATGAGATGGTAATTTCATCATTGTTTTGTAAGGTGATTTTTGTACTTAAAATTTTTGAATTATTTATTTGTAAGATTTCAGTTGCTTCATTAATACTTTCATGAATATAAATTACAACTCCATCATTTTGATTTATATGGCTGTTATTATAATAGCTTTTGTATTCATCTAGATGGAACATATCATGGTATTTTAAATTCCACGTCTCAGTACAGACAATAATACTTGGTTTTGTTTGGAGACTGTTAAGAAAAATAACTAATTTATTGAAATTTTGATTTAAGCTTCTAATATTTACGCATAGTAAAAATTCTTTATTCTCTAGATTTTTATCTAATTCTTTGATATTATCTAGTCTAATTTCACTACTTTCAAATTCTTCAATTTTTGATATAAATTACTTATGCAGTGCACTTTCGGTGTCTGATATATTGTTTTGATTGATCCTCTGCACACGCGAGTTTACAGTTGTAGTTACCTTCCTTACCGTCTGTCTCGCTGTTGTGTTTCTATCGAAGCTGCTTTCTACTTTCCCGAAGTATCTCTGGTAAGTAGGTTGCAGGGGATAGTCAGTGGATTCGATGAATTTCTTTATTTTAAAATTGAGAATTTCGCACATTTGGCTGTCTATGGCACTATGATTTGTATTATATTTGGTCTTGTATCTATTATTGTGAAAATCACAATTTGGACATTTGAGCTGGCCACTTTTGCACTCTGCCGCTATATGATCGCCAGCGCATTTGTGACACGTTGCATTATTTTCGCAATTCTTGACACCGTGTCCGAATCTCGCGCATTTGTTGCATGGACTTGTATTTATGATATCAAATATTTTACAGTTTTGATATGCAATGAACATTTTACTTCTGTTTTCTTTTATTGTTTTATATATGTTAGATGTCACCTCAATAATAGCACCAATTGTATTTTTTGCACTACTGAAACTATGTAGAACTTTACATTTATCTTCCATGTTGCTAAAGTTTCTTTAGTTAATATCATTTTCGAGTTCTTCTTTGTTTTTAAACACATTGTCTATTCCTATCACTTTCATTATTGGTTTTTTAATTTGTTCTGTTTCAATTTTGCAACTGTTTTTTAATTTGTCTGTTAGAGCACTTTCAATCTTTTGGACACTTTCTAGATTCATACAGTTTATTATTAACAGATCATTGTTTTTATTTGTAAGTTTTTTTGTTTGTATTGTTTTGTCCTTTGTAATGCAAGTTATACACTGTTTTACTTATGTTGGTATTGTCATTTTTATCTGTTTTCTTTATAATTAGTTTTGGCACTTTTTTGTTTAGCAGGTATTTGTTTGACACTATCAGCGTATGACACTTTTTGATAAAATTAGCACTGTTATTGCTTGTTTTTTCTTTTGTTAACAAGTCGCTTAATAACTTATTTTTGTCTTGCACTTCTCTCAGTAGTTGTTTAAGAAGACTGTTCTCCACTTTTAGTGTTTCGACTTCATTTAAATCTTCAAAAACAGTATCATTTAGTACTTTGGTTTTATTTAAACCGATTTCCTCGATTTCCGAGAGCAATTCTTGTTTTGTCGCTTCTCTGTCAACACTTTTCAGCTGGGCAATGAACTCAGCTGCTTTTGCTGACAGTTTACCATATGGCAGGTTCGAAGTCAAAGCCAGGTTAGAATGTTCTTGACAAATAACAAACGAGTTATTCAGGAACTTTACACGAACTCCAGCATTATATTTTGCTACAAATTCGTTTGTATGGAAAAATTCACCACACACAATGTACACTACCGATCCTACTCTAGTACTAGGATGACATTTGTAATATTTTTCTAGCGGAGCATCAGGAGGCCCCCCGACGCCATTTTTGATATATGATCAAAAATGCTATGCAAATTCAACAATAACTTTCCGCAATGGTAGGTAACAATATAAAATTGGCATAAGCATATTTGCAATGCGGCACTGTAAAATCGGCAGCTACATTTTTAAAATGTAATGCTGGAAAATTGGCAGCAACATTTTTAAAATATAGCTCTGGAAAATCGGCAGCAACAATTTCAAAATGTAGCGCTGAAAAATCGGCAGCAATATTTTTACAATGTAACGCTGGAATATCGGCAGCAACATTTTTACAATAAACAAAATATTACAATAAAAATATTCCTTACCAGCACGTCCTCCTCATGACAGTCGGGCAACAACGCGTTGGCCAACGCTGGAAGGGCAATACTAATTATTAATTAATTTTTTTTCAGGATAATATTATTAATTCTTTTTTTTCAGAATAATATTTTTAATTAATTTTTTTTCAGGATAATATTATTAATTCATTTTTTTCAGGATTAAACGCAATACGAACTCTGTTCTGACACAGACTGTCCCTGTGGACGATGCCTACAGATGTAAAAAACTAAAAATAGGCACTCTAATTATAAAAAAATCGTGTAGTATAAAATAGAATACCCGAAAAAGGGGGAACGGAGGAACGGAGAAATTTTAGGTGATTAACTTTAATTTAATATAAGATTTTATATACAAAATGTTATTTATCACTATAACCAAACAAATAAAAATTGTCACTTTCAAACCAACACTTCACGTATATAGGCTTACATGATTTAATTTCTTTATATGTAATAACATGCAAGGAATACGTCAAATACTATCAAACTCGATTGACAAGGGTATTTCTTTTTATTCTGTTATATACGATCGTATCCATTTATAATTCATTAATTTTTTTGTACTATAGTTTAAAGTTATATCTTTTCCCTTGCAAACTTCTATTACGCTACCGTTGGGTTTTTTTACATTCTTAATTATTCGTTATGATATATGAAACAAACTCAATTGGAGATCTGGAAATGCAAAATTTTCCAAACATGAGCTCATTTTGTTGTTCAAGTTGGAAGAGGACAATTGCTCAGTTCCATACCTAGATAAAACTGCTATTTAAATATATTAAATTATTATAATATATTAAAAAATAAAACTTGCTGTTCTCAAGCAAATAGATTTTATCAATACTGAATATTGAGTCTTACGGTACCAATATGAATCATTGGTTTTAGTTATCGTCCGGCGTAAAAGCAAAAAAGAAAGGATGCGTAAGCCAGAAAATAACTGCACTATACCAAAACTATTGAAATCAATATCAATCGCAAAAAAAAGTAAAACTACTTATAAAAGGAAGAGTGTCCGAAAACAAGAGTATTGAAGAAAAATTAAGTCGCAAATGAACATATCGTGCAGTTAATTTTATAACTAATGATTTAATCTGATTGTTTTATAAATTCTATATAATGAACTGTGTCGCGCGATTCAAATTGTATATATATATACTTGAACTTTATCAATGCATTGTCAGTTTCGTAGAAAGGAAAAAATTTATTTTTCATACAACTTCGTATAAAAATGCGCAATTGTGCTGCAGTTAATAACAGTTGATTTGAATGTTTTCACGTCACGATTGATTACGCTAGAACTTGGAATAAAACAATTTTGGCAATGAACATTTTGTACCCCGCTTTGTGCAACAGGATCACCCACATAAAAATATATATATATACAACTCCATGTATTTTAGTGGCTAAGCCGATGTCATGACAATTAAATTCTACTATATGTATAATATATATAGATATACAGTTCCATGTTCGATACTGAATTTGTTGTCATGTTTGATATATTTTACCAATAGATTTTGGCATATATGCATTGACCAATAATTTTGGCGAATTTTGTAGCAAGTAAAAATCGTAGGCCATTCTGATTGGTCTGTTTTGGACCAGGGTCTGCTTTGCGCTTGAATTTGTATAGATTTTAAGGATCGCTGATAACGAATTCAATATCAGATTTGCAAAATAATATGTTTAAATAATTGTATTTATACAAAATTAGGTCTATGAAAAATGATGTATTAGTTATGCTAATTATAACATAATACTGAATAAGATACAGCATGCGTAGTGGAGATAGGCGAAAAGAATATACATACTGTAACGGGCGGCGAGACGCGCACGTCGGCGTGGGTAGCCAAAGCGTGGGAAGGCCAGTAGAGAACTCGCAATTTGAGGAAAATACGAGTGAGTTAGCTTTTGACCGCGCTCGCGAATAGTTAAGATTACGCGCGCCAAAAGTTCAACGTGATCAGCAGCAGCAACAGCAAGATCAAGAGCAGCAACAGCAACGAGAGCAGCAATAGCAGCAACCACAGCTAGTACCACAACAGCAACACGGCAAGGTCCAGAAGGAGACTCCCTTGCCAGAGGACGACGTTGATCACCGCGATAAAAGAAAGTAGGATTTAATTTCTATTTATTTATGCGCGATTGACTGGCGAGGCATTTGGCCCCAGTCGCTGATCCGGTCGTAGATTTTGCGGCCTTCTCGCGACGCGAATACGCGCAACGCGGACGACGGATTTCTTATTGAATAAACGCGTTTTTAGTAGAATCGGTAGTATGTTCATTTGACTGTCGTCACGATCCTTCTTCCTATTCAAACCGACGAATACCGCCGCCTCCGCGGGCACTACCCAGAGGTGTAGTGCATACTGAGCACCGGAGCATCGTCGCAGGTAAGCGACCACACGAGCGAGTTCAGCATCTCGCAAAAGCAAAGTGCAGGAAAACTTTGCATTTGTACGGGGTACATAGGCAGTTAGCCGCCTAAAAACCGCCCCGTGTCTCTAAATATGTAGAATATATATACACATATAGTGATATCGCAAAGTTCGATATGACGTTTGTATTGATGAGGAGAAAACAGAGTATAGCTACAGCTATATTGAGCGTGTAGAGTGTGAAATGCTCAATTTTTCGCATTTCTATTTTCAATAAGAATGATTATAGATACTTAAAATAAATTATATATAAGCAATAGAATAATAATCCCACTGAGTATAGCGGGACAGAGAGAGAGAGAGAGAGAGAGAGAGAGAGAGAGAGAGAGAGAGAGAGAGAGAGAGAGAGAGAGAGAGAGAGAGAGAGAGAGAGAGAGAGAGAGAGAGAGAGAGAGAGAGAGAGAGAGAGAGAGAGAGAGAGAGAGAGAGAGAGAGAGAGAGAGAGGAGAGAGAGAGAGAGAGAGAGAGAGAGAGAGAGAGAGAGAGAG
>JAHUUD020000128.1:0-23076 GCA_020010945.3 Muscidifurax raptorellus
GAGGTGAGAGCAGAGGAGAGAGGAGAGAGGAGAGAGGAGAGAGAGAGATGATGAGAGAGAGGAGAGAGAGAAGAGAGAGAGAGAGGAGAGGAGAGAGAGAGAGAGAGAGAGAGAGAGACAGACAGACAGCGAACAAAGGAAAAATCGACCCGTAACTCCCTCTCTCTCTCTCTATCTATCTTCTTTTTTGGGGCCAGAGTGAGAGCCGAGGAAATCGATGCGGCGTAGGCACACTTTTTCATTTATTTCGCACACGTGCACACCAAGATCCTCTGTTTTCCTTATGTGCTGTTTTTTTCATCTTCTCATTGTGTTGATAATGATTTTTCAGTAGGGATCTACCCTACCAACATCGAGGACTTGTTTTTTAACGACGAATGGAGAACGCAACGTTTTGCTCGATTATGTCTACATTTGACGTTGAAAAAAGTTTTGAATAAGTATAAAAGTTAGATAGGATTTGCCGCAGGTAACTTACCTATATATAGTATACCTGGCGCCACTGCGAGGAGAATACTTTATTCAAACTTTTCTTTTAACGTCGAGTGTAAACCTAACCTACTGCTGAGTGTTAGCTAAACATTGGCCGAAATAATTATATTATTCCGAGAGTACCACATTTCTATACGTTATGTTCGAATCGAAAGGAAAAAGTTAGCAGTATTCGCTTCTACAATACCGAGAGGCATCGTTATACGATGAATCGCTGTCCCATTCGGCTCGACGAGTCTGAATATTGATGCAGCGGCCGCTGTCCGAACGCGAAAATGGAGAAAGCTCTCTCTCTCTCGCGCGCGCGATGAAAATCTCCGAGGCTCCGAACAAAACCTATTCCCTCTCTATATACTCGTATATGTACGCACATACACCGAATTCAATACCTATAAAATGACTCGTTTCCTTTCCTTCCATTAAACGCTCTAATAACATCTTGTAATACAGTCCAGTTTGCACTACACTGGGTGGGGAACACCCAGCGTAATATTCAGCGTAATAGAAGGTATGTATAACAATAATGTCAGTGAGTAGTCGTCCCATTTATACATGTTTATACGGGGTTAGATTGCCACTCTACTATAGAATATATTTTTAAACTATTTAATTAATGAATTTATTTTAGTTTATGTTAAACACTATAAGATATAACTTTTATAAACTATTATCGTTTTTCGTCACTCTTATGAACTTGATTAAGAAACATAATTTATGATATAAAACTTTGTAAATATTTGAACTTACATATTGCTGTGTCAATGATATAAAGTAAGTATAGCAATTTCTTTTTTTTTCAAATTAATTTCTCAATTATTATCTAAAAGATTTATAAAATATTTAAATAAACAATAAATGTTTCAAAAATATATACGTCATACATAAGTTATTAGTTCAATATAAATGTTAATAAACAACTTAAAGTTGTAGTATTTGAATTGTTATATGAACATAGCAATATATATGTGTATATATACTTTGATCGTATTCGCACCGTGATCGTGGCGCGAATCCTCTCCGCGAGCTGTTTTCATTTATTTACGGAAGAGGACTAATTAAAAAATGTGCTTAAAGCTATATAGTGCAGTGAGAGGTCGGACACAAAGGATATGCAAAAAAATGTGTAATGTTTTATATTAAAACGTTGTTGAAATTTTCACATGGAAAATTTCAAGAGGTACGCTTGCAAATATGCGTCATATCTGGCGCAGGTCAGAGCGTATAAATGATTGATAAATTTGTCGGACAGATGGTCCTTATATTGAATTCTGCAAAAATAGACATGTAGCTGAACGTCATGAGGATAGATCTGATCTGTATAAATGTGATCATTGTTTAAAAGTTTTTAAAAGAGTGGACAATCTGAAGAGACATTTAATATGTCATCAACGCAAAATCTATATTTGTAAAATTTGTGGAAAAAATTATCATAGATCTGATGTGCTTAAGAGACATATAAGATCACATGTATGTTAAATTATTATTTTACCTCTAACCAAAGCAATATATTTATGTGTGTATGCATGTGTATGTGTGTGGGTATATGTATATATATATATATATATATATATATATATGCATGTGTATGTATCTGCTATATATTTATTGTGTAATTCGCAGAAATATTTCTAAATGTTTCTATTTTGCTTAAAAAATATAGACATGTAGCAGAATATGTACAGAATATGTCAACTGATTATCAAATAGTATATAACCTCGAATTGACAACTTAAATAATAATCCAATCTATATTTGAAACTTATTATTGATCTAATCATAAATATTCATTTGACTAATAATCTTGCTTTGTTATGTCGAAAATAACCACAATCTCTGTTAATAAATCAGTTTAAAATTATTATGATAGTACAAACAGTGTTAAACATGCGAGGAAACAACATTTTCAATGATTACAATTACTTTTTTTGCAATGTTGTTGTTGTTGCAGCAATATTTTAAGTCGTCTTTATCTTAAAAGTTATAATTTTGATTTTTACAGTTATATTTATATGATTATTTTGTTGCTAATGCCATACAGTTGTAGATAAAAAGACCGAGCTAAGATAGTTAATGAAAAACTGTCACAGAAGTTTCTAAATAATTAAACAAATATCTTCACAAAAAAAATATATATTTTACATTTTGTATACCATCATAATGATATGAGTCTGTCTAGGGGGACATCGCAGCGTACGCGAAACGAAAAATTGCGTACGCGAAACGGAAAATTGCGTACGCGAACGAGAAAATTGCATACGCGAAACGAAAAAGTGCGTACGCGAAATTCAATTAATTGAATGACATTGTTCCGATTCTGTGTTTGGCCATTTTTCTAGAGTACTTTTGCAAAGAGTGTGTCTGAGTGTGTATGATTGCTTTAGCTCAGATGTGCACTCACCATTCACCGTCCAGAGTCCAGACTATCCACCGACCCACCGCCCACCGTCGACTGTCGAACGTGAAAAAATTCTTTCGTTTCGCGTACGCTGCGATGTTCCCCTAGATAGACTCTAATGATATATAGATGTTAATTACGCCTAACGCCCATATACTAATTTGAAAGTATTGTTACGTCCAGATTATAAATTTAAATTACAAAATCTAACACATTAATACATTTACATGAATTCCTACCTGAATTAATAGTCGAACTTCACGATACGTGAAAGTTATAATAATTTAAATGATTAAACGAATGAATGATAGGAAATCCCTTTTGGCTACCGCGGACGCGGTCATTGCCTACCGGGGAAGGGAGCCGGATACGAAGTCACTTAAACTATACATTATTTCTTTTTAAATCGACACACGTTTATTTCTAAAAAGAGAAAAGTACCTTAATGTGTGAGTGTGCGTGGCTGTTTGTGTATGTGTGTAAAGATGTTCCTGGGTGGCTGCAGCTGTCAATCCTCGGCGCCTTCCAGCCTAGGCTCGGTGGTTCAGGTTACAGCGGTGGCTAGATGCACTTGGAGGTGACGGCTCGTCCTTTGGATGTGCGTAGAGTAGATCGCAGGGAGTCCACTGCCTCTGCTTCTTCTTCTTTTCAGCAGGGGGTGATATTCGAAAAAGATGCCGATGGATACAATTGCTCGACCGTGCGACTAAGTCCGATATGCTCTTTATTTCTAAACGTACAAGTAGCGTATACTGTGTGATGCTAGTTTTTTTATGAATGGTCTGGCGACGAGCAGAGTAACGTTCTGCGAGAGATTTCGGATATTACTGGCTGATGATGGTCTGGCGACGAGCAGAGTAACGTTCTGCGAGAGATTTCGGATATTACTGGCTGATGATGGTCTGGCGACAAGCAGAGTAACGTTCTGCGAGAGATTACTGACTGATGATGGTCTGGCGACAAGCAGAGTAACGTTCTGCGAGAGATTACTGACTGATGATTGCCCTTTGCTCCCGGGCTTTATATACTCGCATATCCCCTTGTTTTTCTCGGGCTAGTGATTTCCATATTGGGTCACCTCACTATTTGTATTTTCCTCTCTCAATTTTACGGGAATCGTAGCAGGTCAAGTCATAAACATCATAGTTTATGACTACCACTTAAGAATTTGTCTCTTTCAGAACTCTCCCGTGGTCTCTCTTTTTTTTACTGGAGATCGCACACGTGTTTCCAATGGATTTCCAGATCGTCGAATATTGCGCCTCGGTTTCTTTCTCTCCTCGCTAGTTTTTTTCTCATAGTTGTGCTCATTTTTCCGCGGTGGTTTGTCGTCGCATTGCGTGGAAACAGCTCCGTTGTTCTCGTGTTTAAAAATACGAATACGCGGTTCTTATGAAGCTATCATTGAATCTAAAATATCCCTTAGAGTTCTTGGGTGCCGCTTGTACGTATGAGTAAATTTTTCTCTCTCCTGGTTTTTCAGATCCACTTCTCATGTGCCGCTTGCACTTATAAGTGAATCTCTCTCTGTCCTGGTTTTTTTTGTCAGCTCCACTTCTTGAGTGCTGCGATGTCGTGCTAGTGAGTAAGTGTGTGCGTGTGTGTGTGTGTAGATATGGTATGTATAGCAATAGTAGTGTTTTGGATGCGTAATGGAATCGGTGATTACATTACACCTCCTCCCGGCCCGAAAAAGAACGGACGAGTGAAACTCGACGTTCGCTAAAGATTTGTATATATGTATTATTGTATATATTTCTTATAAACAATGATGGGTATTATCATTCTCCGCACATCATTATTTATTTACAATATGATTTATAAGGTACTTTTCGTTGCTACAATTTTTTTGGTTTATGTATTTATATATAATTTTCTTTGTTTACGATCATACATTCAGTTTTTCATGCTAGATTACATATAATATTATTTAAATTTTATATTAATATCAATACAAAATGAAAGAAGCAAAAAAAAATTTTATCAAGAATATGTGACATGTGTATATAACCTGTGTTGCGTCGGCTGTAACATAGAATTTCTGTTAGTATATTGATAATTTTTTTATTACCGATGTGTAATTTTATTCAAGCTACTTTTCTCTTTATGTCTTTTTATTTCTCTATCTTTCGTGTGGGTTGTTGCCTTTTATATAAAATTCCACCCCACCTGAAAAAAAGAATGTTGAACATGGAATTTCAACATTCTTCTTTTATAGCGAGAAGTATATGAATATTTTTCCGTTTTGCGTTAGAAAGGTTCTGTATTATTTTATTTCCCATGCCCACTTCTACTTTAGGACCCACGTGTTTCTTTTTTATACTTGTTCAGGTTCTATATATGAAACTCTAAGTCTATTAGCATTAACAGTTTTAATTTTCTTATTTTTCATTCTAATTTTTATATTTCGCTGATTGTCAAATACATCTACAACAGTGTATGGTCCTTCATATTGATCGGCTAGTTTATACTGCTTTCCTCCTTTTAACAACCAAACTGTATTTCCTATTTTAAATTCCTTTGGATTAATTTTTTTATCATAATAATATTTTGATCGAATTTTTGACTCGATTAATTTTTCCCGTGCAATTCTCTGAAGTTCATTTAATCTTTTACTAAGATTAATTACATAATCGTTATAAGTGGGGATCAGATCTTCGGGCTCAAGTGGCTCGTTTGAAGGAACACGTGCTAGTCGTCCAAAAACTAACTCATAGGGTGTAAACTGATGCCCTTCATGTGGCATTATAACAAAATGTAGCTAATTCCAAACATTCGTCCCAAGTTTCGTTATCTAAGGCCGTTTTAATATATTCGGTTAGCGAATGATGTGATCTTTCTAAAGAACCGTTAGATTGCGGATGATAAGCAGTAGTTTTTACTTGTTTGATGCGAAATTTCTTGGCCACTCTTCTTATTAAACTTGACATAAAATTACTACCTTGGTCTGTGAGGATTGTAAGAGGTGCTCCAAAAATACAAATAAAACGTTTTATTAACGCGTCTGCTACTGACTCTGCTGTGGAATCTTTTATAGGTATTGCTAAACAACATTTCGAAAAATTGCATTGAATTGTTAGTATATTATTATAACCATTTTTAGATTCAGGAAAGGGTCCAACTATATCGAGACTAATCTTTTCCATCGGTGATTGAGGTGTGTCAGTAATTTGCATAGGTTGTTTGGTCTTGACTCGAACTAATTTTTTTAACTGACATGTGAGACATTTACGTATAAAATTTCGTACGTCTTCTTTAATGTTTTCCCAGTAATATCTTTGTTTGATCCGTTTATAAGTTTTAGTTACTCCTTTATGACCTCCTATAGCTGTATTATGTAACTCTTCCATAATTCGAACTCTATCTTTTTCAGCAATATACTTTATTAAACTCAAACAAATTATGATTTTCACTGGTACTCCCTTTAATATTTGTCTTAATTTAACTAATATATCGTCCCATAATACGTTTTCAATATCTTTGCTCTTAGCCATGCTAATGGAGCGTATATTCTCTTTTATGATGAGTGATTTCAAAACTTTAAACGCGGCAATCATATTATTTAGAATTTCAGTAGTACTTAAGGATTGTGTCCCTCTTGTAACAATGGCAAAGTGTAGTTTATTACTTCGATTCGTGATTTTAATTTCTCCTGCTTCTAAACCAGAGAATCTAGGCAATTCGTTGCGCGTATATAGCTGTCGAGCTCCTTCGTCACATGGCGTACCATCCGAAGTTATAAAATATATATATAATTATCTTTTCGCATAAATAATTGTTCTTTACATTCAACAAATAGTTTTCCAAATCTTCTTTCTCTATTTATAATAGGCTCAACGTTGTTTTCCTCCGTTGACTCTACAGGTATTTCTAATTGATTATTACGCAAATTTGTTATATCATTGTTCCGTTCTTCTGTAATCTCGACTTTTTCCGCGTTATCATTTTCAGATTGATTGTTGTTTTGGTTTTTATTACGTGAATTATTAGCGCGTTTTGGTCTTTTTTCTCGATAATTGGGAATTTGTATTTTTCCGGCTCTGGCACGTGTCTCTATTGCTAGTACGGGTTCTTCCGTCAGCCCCTCTCCGGACCGCTCGACGGGGTTCCTCGAGAGTGCATCTGCGTTCACGTTAGCCTTTCCACATTTATAGACCATATCGTAGTCGTATGCATTTAATTTAATTCTCCATCTACTTACTTTCGATGTTAAATCTGTTGAATTTTTGAACCAAATTAAAGGTTTGCAATCAGTAACAAATGTGAAATGTCTGCCAAGTAAATATGGTCTAAATTGTGACACAGAATATAATATTGCCAAGGCTTCTCGTGAGTATGAATCATATCGGCTTTCAGTGTCGGAAAGTACTCGAGATACGTACCCTATTGGTCTGTCTTTACCTATTTCCCCTTGACTTAAAATACCTCCAATAGCGTGTGTCTTTACTTAACAAATGCCCCAAATAAATAACTTCTTTCTTTAAAAATTCACATTTACCTGGCTGTAATTTTAAATTAGCTTCGCGTAATCGTTTCAGAAATTTCTCGAATTTGATATTATGTTCCTCAATAGTTTTTCCATAGATAACCGCATCATCTAAAAATAGGAAGATTTCTTTGCCTTGCATATCTTTAAAAATCTTATCAACACAACGTTGAAAGGTAGCAGGTGAGTTTGAAAGACCCATTGGCATTTTAGTGAATTCGTATAAACCGTTCGAAGAACAGAAAGCTGTTTTATGTCTGTCGACTTCGTGTAAGGGAATTTGAAAGAATCCTTGAGCGAGATCAAATACAGAAAAATATTCAGCTCCGCCTACTTGATCGATTATATCTAATATATTTGGCAATGGATATTTATCTTTTATAGTTATATCGTTTAATTTGCGAAAATCAACAACTACTCGATATTGTTTATTACCTTTACTATCCGGAGATTTTGCCACTAAAAATGCAGGTGAAGAATAATTAGAATTAGAAGGCTGGATTACACCTCCATCAAGCATTTCTTTTATTTGACGATCGAGTTCTTCTTTAAGAGCGTGAGGAAATCGGTAAGGCTTAGTACAGATAGGCACATCGCTAACGGTTAATATCCTATGTTTAATAAATGAAAGCAATCGGCATATTCTTCTATAAGGCGCTCGATTGGCTGTCGCAATTCGGTTTCTAAATGAGCATATCTTAGTAATGGTTTCAAACGGTCTATTCTTGGCGTTTCGGCATTGTCAGCTTCCGTGACTTGAAAGATGGGAATTGCGTTATCTGGCATTCCGTTGACAAAATAATCTTTATCTGAAATTTCCATATAATTGTAACATAAGTCATCCATTTGACTATTCTCAATATAATTTTTAACAAAATGACAATTATTCGTTTTACGTTCTTGTTTATCCCCGTATAAATTTTCAAAGGTTTCAGCATTTACAGATCCTTCTTCTAGCAAACAATTCTCAAGTCCTTCGTCGAGTTCATAATCAGTAGCATTATTAGCAACTATCTCGTAATTATCGTTATTTTTATTCTCCTCAAATATGTTCTCCGTATCCTCATCAACAAATACATTTTTCGTATCAACATCATCATTAATCATTTCATCATTAATAATTTCAACAACATTAACTTCATTTTTCATCTCATCGTATTCCGCACTAGAATTAATTTTATTCATAACGATATTTTCCTCAATATTCACATAATTTGTATGCTCACTCTCGTTGCCTCGAGAAATGTTGGCTTGCAAAAGCTTCTTTAAACGCTCAATTTCTTTAAATAAATTCTCAACATATTCAGTTGTGTATATATTTTCACTTGATTCGTCTTTTATTTCTTGAATATTATACTCGTCATTTTCTATAACGTCACGATCATTAGTGTCGAAATGCACATAAATATTTTCCGGATTTCGATTAACATAAATACTTTCATTCCGTACATAATATTTTTCATTATCTTTTTCATCAATAAATTCACAACTTTCTTCAATTAATTCATTATTTTCCTCAATTAATTTATCATTTCCTTGATCAAAAGTATTTCGTTTATCATCAACATAAGAATCATTATATTCGTGGTCTGTTTCCCCTTCTTCACTCAGATCGCTTCTTATTCGGATATTTTTAGATTCATTTTCTTCTCTCTTTTCTGGTTTCGTATCTATCGGTTCTGTTTCCGTAGGATACTTTTCAAAAGGAATTATTTGTCCATTAACTTCAATATAATTTTCAAAATAATTAATTGTTGCTTCGTTTTTACGAAAGAAATCATTACCTAATATGCCAGCTTCCGCTATGGGAAAATCATCGTCAACTAAATGAAAATCTGTTAACACATTATTAAAATCTACCGTCACCTTGCCAAGAGTTGAAATATGTTGTGTCGTTATGCCTTTTAATCTTATAATCTCGTCTGCTTTTATGTTAGTATAGGGCGATACCTCCGATTTACGCACTAAACTAACAGAAGCTCCGGTGTCAAGCATAAATTCTAATGGCTTGTTAAACTCTCCGATTTCTACTCTTATAGTAGGCACGGTGCTTGCGCGACACAAATTTATTGTTTCGGTACGGATGTGGGAGTATTCCTCTCGTTGGAATCGTTCGGGCGCGTGCCAGCTGTCATCTCTCTCGGTGCGCCCTCCTGAGAGAGAGACTCGGCGTTTCCCTGCGCTGCATTTCCCGCGCGCGTCTCTCGCTGTAGTCTAAAACACTCGCGTTGCGTGTGGCCTCTTTTTCCGCAATAATAACATGTAGGTACGAATGAGCTTTGGTTATTCGAAGGATTGTTGCGATTATAATTGTTATAATTGTTAGATCTTGAATTATTTTCACTGTCAGGTTGTCTCCGATTTTCAAAACTCCTTTGATTATAATTATTATTACGACTATCGCGATTATACTCATTGTTACGATTCGGTAAAAATTCTACACGTCGTCTATTATCAGCGTTTCATCCTCCGAAATTCGTATTATTTGGCCGATTGTCATTTCGAAAATTTTGATTATTGCGCGGTGGGGGTCCTCGGTCTCGTTGATGGTCACGTGAGTCGTTTTGTCGCTGTAGATGCTGTAGAGCGAACGTTAAGTGTCACGTGCCCGACTTTTCCACAAAAACCACACTTTATTAAACTTTGGTCAAAATCAACTAAATGCACTTTTCGCGTGTCTCTACTTTTATATTTTGCGTCCGGCAACTCATCGTCGTCGATCGCGCAACCCGCATATTCGCGTTCTATCTCAATGGCCTGTTCTCGAGCCTCTTTTAACGTGGTAGGCGTACCCATGCGCCCTCGGATTTCCCAGCGTAGTCCCCTTTTAAAAAATTTGATGCAATCTTTTTCGAGGTCACTTTGAAATGTTTATTACTTATTCGGCCCTCCCGCTGAGCTGCGGCTGTAATTTCTTTTTCGATTTCCCGAATTCTATTTAAAAATACAATCACTGATTCATTACTTTTCTGTTTCATTTTTGCTAGGTCGCCAGACCAATCATGATAAGTTTTTGCTGAACCGTAAATATTTTCAAAAAATTCCATAACTTCGTTTACCGATGCAAAAGTCTGCCCGCGAGTGCTATTTAGTGCATCTCCATTTAGGCGCATTCGGATAAATTTGGCTAATTCTCCTTCGAGTGTACTGGGTATCAATTCTTTAGCTTCTCTGCACCCATCGAGAAAAAGTGATAGCGATACATTTTGTCCATTAAATCGCGGAATTAAATCCAATACGTTGGTTATGGACATTCCGCGTACTTGAATTGTTTCTGCCATTTTGATTGGTTTTTTATTTATAATAGATGTATTGCGCGATGATTCGATTTTAGGCACGTTTAGGCTTCTATCAAAGGAGAGATAGAGTTCGCTTTTCTCGTCGGTCGAATTGCTGTCACTTGGAGATATTTCTATTTTTATATATCGCTGTTCCCGCTGCGAAGGTGCTGAGTCTATCTCTCACGAGTTTGATCGCTTGAAAAAATCCAAATCCTTTATTGTTTAAAGTTTTATTAATTTCGGTCGCGTTATCCTCGTTTTCAAAAAATGCGTCTAAAACTTCCGGTTTTATTTCAATACTCAATTGTTGTTTAATTTTCTCGATCGCTGGTTTATAAATAGGCGTTTCGTCGCGTACTTTTAAGTTCTCAAAAATAGTCGTTAAATTTTCTTTGGGAAGAGGTCTATGTACTATAGGTGTACTAGTATCGACGTGGTCCGAAAAATTTTCACTTTTTTTATCGCGATTTAGATTAAAGACAGGGGGTTTGAGTGTTATTTTCTGAGGTAGTTTTTTTATTGTATCATTAAGGTCCTCATCCACTTCGATTATAGGAAAATCGTTATCACTGTTATCTTTAAAGAGATCTTGGTTAGTGCACGAACGATATTTATAAAATTCAATTTTATTTTTCGGAAGTTCTTGTTTCCTATCTAAGTCAAGGTTAAATTTTTGGGATGATTTGTTAACTTCTTTAGTTAAGCGACTTACTTCGTTAATTAATTTTGTTACTTCCGGACTATTTTTTTCAATTGCAGTTTTTAATTCACACTCTTTGTCTTTTAGTTGTGTTAGAAGCGAATCGTTAGTTTCAAACGAAAAATTTGTTTTTCGGTTTGTATTCACATACTCATCACGCGACATGGTAGGGAATTCATGGCAAGTGACTTCGTTTCCGCGTTTCCCGGCCGCTATGCACCATTTTTATATAATAAAAATATATTGATGTGTTACGTCCAGATTATAAATTTAAATTACAAAATCTAACACATTAATACATTTACATGAATTCCTACCTGAATTAATAGTCGAACTTCACGATACGTGAAAGTTATAATAATTTAAATGATTAAATGAATGAATGATAGGAAATCCCTTTTGGCTACCGCGGACGCGGTCATTGCCTACCGGGGAAGGGAGCCGGATACGAAGTCACTTAAACTATACATTATTTCTTTTTAAATCGACACACATTTATTTCTAAAAAGAGAAAAGTACCTTAATGTGTGAGTGTGCGTGGCTGTTTGTGTATGTGTGTAAAGATGTTCCTGGGTGGCTGCAGCTGTCAATCCTCGGCGCCTTCCAGCCTAGGCTCGGTGGTTCAGGTTACAGCGGTGGCTAGATGCACTTGGAGGTGACGGCTCGTCCTTTGGATGTGCGTAGAGTAGATCGCAGGGAGTCCACTGCCTCTGCTTCTTCTTCTTTTCAGCAGGGGGTGATATTCGGAAAAGATGCCGATGGATACAATTGCTCGACCGTGCGACTAAGTCCGATATGCTCTTTATTTCTAAACGTACAAGTAGCGTATACTGTGTGATGCTAGTTTTTTTATGAATGGTCTGGCGACGAGCAGAGTAACGTTCTGCGAGAGATTTCGGATATTACTGACTGATGATGGTCTGGCGACGAGCAGAGTAACGTTCTGCGAGAGATTACTGACTGGCTGATGATGGTCTGGCGACAAGCAGAGTAACGTTCTGCGAGAGATTACTGACTGATGATGGTCTGGCGACAAGCAGAGTAACGTTCTGCGAGAGATTACTGACTGATGATGGTCTGGCGACAAGCAGAGTAACGTTCTGCGAGAGATTACTGACAGATGATTGCCCTTTGCTCCCGGGCTTTATATACTCGCATATCCCCTTGTTTTTCTCGGGCTAGTGATTTCCATATTGGGTCACCTCACTATTTGTATTTTCCTCTCTCAATTTTACGGGAATCGTAGCAGGTCAAGTCATAAAAATCATAGTTTATGACTACCACTTAAGAATTTGTCTCTTTCAGAACTCTCCCGTGGTCTCTCTTTTTTTTACTGGAGATCGCACACGTGTTTCCAATGGATTTCCAGATCGTCGAATATTGCGCCTCGGTTTCTTTCTCTCCTCGCTAGTTTTTTTCTCATAGTTGTGCTCATTTTTCCGCGGTGGTTTGTCGTCGCATTGCGTGGAAACAGCTCCGTTGTTCTCGTGTTTAAAAATACGAATACGCGGTTCTTATGAAGCTATCATTGAATCTAAAATATCCCTTAGAGTTTTTATGACATTTTGAATTTATTGCTTGGTTCGTTGGAATATAGCCTATTTTCGTGAAGGTGCCGCTCGCACGTATGAGCGAATCTCTCTCTCTCTCTCCCGTTTTTTTCTTCTTGGGTGCCGCTTGTACGTATGAGTAAATTTTTCTCTCTCCTGGTTTTTCAGATCCACTTCTCATGTGCCGCTTGCACTTATAAGTGAATCTCTCTCTCTCCTGGTTTTTTTTTCAGCTCCACTTCTTGAGTGCTGCGATGTCGTGCTAGTGAGTAAGTTTGTGCGTGTGTGTGTGTGTGTGTAGATATGGTATGTATAGCAATAGCAGTGTTTTGGATGCGTAATGGAATCGGTGATTACATTACAGTATTTATGTAAAGATTGTGAAGTAAGGCTGTTTCAAATAAAACAAATTAGAATATTGATAAAATTGAACTGATTTATTAGCTAAGATTATGATTAAATTGTACGCAAATCAATATATATGTGCTTGAAAATGGACATATTTTAAACAATAATACCTTTTTCTACCAGTGTTTTATTAACATATTTAATAATCATATATTTTTAGCTAATAAATAAATCATTTTCAGTATCAAAATGCCTAAAGGAACCACATCTGATTCTGTTGAACCGTCACCAAAAAAGGAGAAAACGATACCTTTTTCAAGCACTAATTTCTTAAAAACAAAAATCAAAATTAGCGATAAATCTGCGTAAGTATCACATTAGTATAATTTTCTCTGGAAAAAATTCTACTAATTATTTAAACTATTTTATCATTATTTAACATAATATTTGTTAATAAAAATTTGTAATGACAAATTATTTTTCAAGATTAAATGTTTTTTTGACAGTTTAAATCTTTTTAATATATAGTATTTATATTTATATGACATGCATACATAGAGGTTTAAACTATTGTATTATTTCATTATATTTTAGTATATAAAAATTATATGATAAAATCATAAAAATTATGACTAGAATACAATAAACAACGATCATAAAGTAAAAATTTTTTACTAGAAATTTTTGACTAGATTGTATGAATATAAAATGTACAATATTCTAACGTTCAAATGATTAGAAAGTACATACAGAAATTTTTCAAAATGATGAAAAACTTCTGTAACAATAACAATCTATTAATATATAATAATTTACATTATTTTAATATAGTTTAGTCATTGGTTATGTCGAAGAAATTTTTAATGAAGAAACCTTTTTAAATAAAATTAAAAATGTAGATTTCAAAATTCTTAAATTTCTCTTAAATAACAATATCGATCAATTTGTCTCACAGATAAAATTAGATGAAGTAAACAACTTTTATATAATTATGAGAACTATATAAAATATTATAAACTATATTATTAAATAAAAATATTGAATTATTATACACAATTTTATAGAAAATCTTATTAGAGACTGTGACAGTAAGCAAAGCGAAAGGCTACACCAAAGGAAGTTTAAATTTTGAATTGAATTTACAACAGTACTCTACCATAACAGTCTTAGGAAATGCTGATGTTGTAAGAAGTTTGAAGCCACAAAAAATAAAATATCAAGAAATACCAACAAAAAGAGGATTAATCAGTAAATATATTATTTAAATTACAAATTTATATACAACAATAAACATGAATTAAAATATTATTTGATTTACAGAAATTCATGGATATCTAAGAAATATTTTTGTACAAAAAAATAAAAATAATGAACATGAATATTTCGGATCTATAACAGATGGAGAATATAAGTTAGAAGTCCAAATACTAAATAAATGGCGCCGCCTGAAAGTAAGCCATCTGACAAGGTAGATCTAAATTTCTACAAATGTCATAAAAAGAAAAGTGTTTCAATAGTGATGTGTATAATATGTGGTGGTGTGTATGATCAAAGTTGCTTTGAAAGATATAACAACAAAAAGTATATTACTGAACACATGGTAATATGTCCAGAGCACAATATAACCTCAAATTGTGATGAATCGACACTAAACGAAGAAGCCAGGGAACTCTTCGTACAAATGAGACTGTCTTTGAAAACAACCGTTAGACAAGAAATACTCGAGGAAATTCAAGATACTGATAACGGTAGTGATATAAGTACGCAGGGCGATAATGATCTAATTACTGAAAATAGAAACTTGAAAAAAGAAAATAGATTGTTAAAAACATTGATTGAGGAGGTACAAGACAAAAATAAAATTCTAAAAGATCATTTAGTAACAATACCAAAAGTAATAAATAAAACATATGCACAAGCAGTAAATATTGAACCCAATATAGAAAAACGTATACCAAAAATTGCAATAACAAAGAAAAACAGAGCTGATGGAAATGATCTCAAGAAATACGTTACACACTACTTAAACAAGGAAAAAGCAATACAATCAAAAAGGGTAACATTTAAAAATGATAGCGAGATAATTATAAGCTGTATGAATGAAACAAGTGCAATTGAAGCAGAAAAATTATTAAGTAAGAAACTATCAAGTATATGCAATATTACAAGAGAAGAAATTAAAAAACCAAGAATAAAAATTGTCGGTATAGATAATTATGAAAATATGGATTTAAAGGCATTAGAAGAGGACATAAATACAAGGAACTTTAAAAAGAAAGAAACGAAAGCAATAGCCTTACATATTTTTGTAAACAAGAAAACTAGATTACATAGTGTAATAATGGAGGTAACATCGGAAATATATAAACACATCCGAGAGAACAAAAATAGAATTTTTGTAGGATACCAAAACTGCAAAGTATACGACGATCTGAATTTACAACCATGCTATAATTGTGGTAGATTTGGACATAATGGAAATAAATGTCGAAATGACACAGTGTGCCTAAAATGTGCAGGAAAACATAGTACTACTAATTGTAAAAATACAGTCGAATTATGTTGTATCAATTGTAATTATAATAATAATTGATACAACACAAAATATAATATTAAACACGTGGCTAATGATAGTATGAATTGCATGACACTACAAAAGAAGATTAAGAGATACATAGCTGAGACAGATTATCCTATAAGTCCAATTATCGACAGATACATTGGCAAGGTAGATATTATAAGAGCAGAGGGCAATAAACTGAAAGGTACAAGACTAACATCTACGTCATCATTAGCATCGCTATCACCAAGAAGCAATGTCAGCGGAAATGTAAACAAGGCAGCTAGTACTACAAATTTAAAATCAAAATAAAACTCAACATGGAACAAGAAATCCAGTTAATAGAAGATATACACAATGAGCTAATTAAACAGGAAAGTACTTTTCATAGTGTTAAAGCTCTCAATAAATATATAAAAAATAAAACAAATATTTTATTATATCTAAACATACGAAGTCTAAATGCAAATTTCTTAAAACTAAAAACATTTATTGAGGGCTTGGATACTAAGCCGACTATTATAGTATGTGTGGAAACGTGGGTTTTAGAGCATAGAGATTACTTCCTTTTACCGGGATATAAAATGTACTATAATAATAGTAAAATAAACAGGTCAGATGGTGTAGTGATATACTTGGAAGACGGTATTACTGAAAGTACTGAAATAATTGAAATTGGGCAGATGAAAATACTAAATTCAATTATTAAAACTACTAATGGTAATCTAGAAATATCAGCATTGTATAGATCGCAAGATATTACAAAAACAAATTTTTTAACAAACCTAAAAGAGTTAATGAATCTAAAGAGAAAGGTTACGAACCATATAATCATAGGAGATTTTAATATAAACTTGTTAGATACAGATGGAGTTAGCCAAGAAATGCTATTGAATTTCCTGGATAAGGGATACAAACCTGGCTTTCAGGGTGTTACTAGACCATCTGTTACAAATAATACGAATAACTCTGCTGGGGGAACATGCATTGATAATATGTTCACGAAAGCACAAAAAATTAAAAATAAGCATATTAAATTAACAAACTCGATAACAGATCATTATACACTTTTCATGTCACTAGAAAAAATTGATAAAGTAAAATCTGAGTATACAAAAATATCTATAAATTATCTATAAATTGGAACATAATATTATCAATGAGTGATCCTAACACAGCAGTAAATAATTTAATAGAAAAAATAAATAAGTGCACGAAACAAGCAAGTGTTTATAAAACTATTAATAAAAAACAGGGTAAAAATATTCCTAGAAGTAACTGGATTACTAAGGCAATATTAATTTCCTGTGAAAGAAAAGAATTTTTATATCAAATATGGAGAAAAGAACCTAATAATGATACGCTAAAAACAGAATACAAAAATTATACCAAAGTCCTGAACAAAGTAATAAAGGAAGCAAAACTATTATATGATCGTAGATTAGTAACTAATAACTGTGATAATCCGAGAAAACTTTGGAATATTATCAATCAAAAATTAGGCAAACATAAAAAGAAGGACAACCACATTGAATATCTATATGATGAAAAAAATAATAAAATAACAGAAAAAAAGGAAATTGCAAATCACATGAATGAATATTTTAGCTCGATTGGCGAAAAATTAAGTAATAAAATTTTGCAACCGCACAATGATAAAGTACAACTACCTCAAATGAATCAAAAATCTATCTTTATCTACCCAACCAATGATAGGGAAATATTACATATAATAAAGGAAATGAAACTAACAAATGGAGGCACGGATAATATAAATTCCAATACGCTTAAATTTTTAGCAGTTTACATTACACAACCATTAGTACATATTATTAATCTTTGCATCACACAATCTATTTGGCCAAATAAACTAAAAGAAGCTAAAATAATACCAATACATAAGGCTGGAAATAGGAAAACTGCGTCAAACTATAGACCAATATCTTTGATCTCAAATATAGCGAAAATTTTTGAAAAAATTATACATAACAGAATTTGTAATTTTTTAAATTTGGACAATATAATATCTAAAAATCAATATGGTTTTGTAAAGGGTAAAGGAACAAAAGATGCAATTACGTTAATCACAAAGCTTATATATGAAAAGTTAGACAAAAGTACTCCAATTGCAGTTACTTTCCTTGATTTAGCAAAAGCTTTTGATACAGTGAATCATAAAATTCTACTGGATAAATTATATAACTACGGAATCAGAGGCAAAGCAAATAAACTTATAGCTAGTTATTTGGACAGTAGACAACAAAGAGTACAAATCAATGATTATGAAAGCATTAATAAGAAAGTAGAGACTGGAGTACCGCAAGGTACTGTATTAGGACCTTTGCTTTTTATTGTTTATGTAAATGATCTGTTAACTAGTATGCCAAACCATTCAATTATTTCCTATGCGGATGATACAGCTATAATATCTACGGATACTAACTGGACAGCAGTAGAAACAAAAATGAATAATTACCTACAAAAAATTGATAATTGGCTTGCACTTAATAGATTATCATTAAATGTTGACAAAACTGTATACATGACATTTGGAAATTATTGTAATAGCGTTCCAAACGAAATACGAATAAAAATCAATGGTAGAACATTAAATAGAGTCCAAGAAGCAAAGTATTTAGGGATAATCTTTGATTATAATATGAAATGGTTAAATCATATAGAATATATAATTAATAAGACCAAATATCTAGTGTTTGTCATGAGAAAAACATCTAAATTTATGGATATAAAAACATTAAGAATGATATATTATACGCTATTCCACAGTATTATTAGTTATGGTATAATAGCATGGGGAGGAGCATACTCGAATAATTTGAATCTATTGCAATCTTTACAAAACAAAATTTTGAAAATTGTAAACAAAAATCAGTTTGTACTCGCAGATAGTCCTATGAATCTGAGACAAATGTTTGCATATGAATCATTGATATATTACTATGAAGTCTTAAAGCAGGAATACATCAATTCTAACAGTAAAACTAGAAAAAAAAGCTTACAAATTCCGCAAAGACAAAAGCTATAAGTAATAAAAATAGCTATGTAAAAGCTATCGGCACGTTTAATGACTTGCCAAATGAATTAAAGAATATTAATACAAAGAATTATAAATCAATATTAAAAAAATGGATTAGAAATAACTCATAGGAAAAGGGAATTCAACTCAAAATTATAATGAGTAGATGTAAATATATGTTTTGTTGTAATCTTTCTAGAGTGTAAGTAATTATAGAATATTATATTTTGATTATACAAAACGTATGAGGTTGATTAGTTTGTAAGTCACTTTAGTATATAAGGTTATGCTGGTGTCGCGAACAGATAACTACGTTTATCTCTGTGACAGTTTACTGTTATGTAATATAATATGTAAATTTTACTGGTAATAAATAAATAAATAAATAAATATATATGTGTGTGTGTGAGTGTGTGTAAAGAAAACTTTAATCTATTTCAAAAATAATTTTTAGCGTGTTCTTAATGTTCTATAGATAATGCATATTCAATATTTATCATTTCCTATAATTTCTAATATTGACAATACCACATGTCAAGATTTTAGATTTCCGTTTCCTGGTGTAACACACCACTCTAAAAGCGGTTAAATGAGTACTCATGTAAATCAATATTATTTATTATATCTGTGCGTATTATGTTATGATAATAGAGTTTTCGATTTGTATCGTCAGCTATTTTGTTTATTTAAGTACATATTTTTATGGACGTATTATTTATTGAGTCTTTAAAATAAGAGAGTTCATATTTCAAAGAGCAAAATGTGTTATTTAATAAAAGATCTAACATTTGCATGCGGATTTTCTAATCATTTGATAAACGGTTGGCTACCCTTATACTCATCACACAATCATAGTTTAGACAAAGTGACACGTATTATCAGAAAACCTAAAAGAGCGATTGTACCATTAGTCAGTTAAGCCAAACGACATCGTCCCACTGCAGCCACTATATTGGATACACTGTCTTTAAATCTATATTTCTGACTATAGTCTTGTCATCAGCCATCTCAAAGATCTCAGAGGGATAATTTTATATATTCTCTACTCGGCTGCAATGAAAGCAAACAACAGTCGCCATATTGGATAAACCATTTTGAATCTTAAAAATTTCGACTACAAATTCGTTATGATCTACCTCAAAAACTCCCAAGTGATCATAACTGAGTAATTTTACGTGCGTAGATGTAGATGTAGATTATGGAGTTTTGAGATTTGAATTTCTTATCTGTATAAAAATTTTGAGATTATGGGCTGTTTAGATTTAGTTAGCCTGTCTGTGTATCAGAGTTTTTAGATAATGAAGTATTTAAATTTAGTTTGCCGCGCCGAGGTAAGAATCTTCTGAATTTTTCTCCCTCCGCATAAGAGTTATTAGGTTATAGGGGGATCGGATTTACTTGCTCTACCTGTAGTATGAGAGTGAAGTTCCAGGGTAATTGAACTTATTTTTTCAATCTGTGTAAATAGATTTTTAGATTATAAGCTTTTGAGATTTAATTTTCCTGCCGATACTATAGGTATTTTGAGGTTATTGGGTATTGAGATTCAATTTGCCTGCCTATGTATAAGAGTTCTGAAGTTATGGTATATTTCGATTTAGTTTCCCTGCCTGTGTATAAGAGGGGGCCTGTGTATTGTGTTATAGGGGACTCAGATGTCCTTGTCCTATTTGTAGTATGATAGTTTGAGGTACTGGGGTATTTAGACTTATCTTTCCTGCCTGTATGTAAGAGACTTGAGGATATTAGTAGTTGAGATTTATATTTCCATACTACGTATAAGAGTTTAAAATTTATAAGGTATTTCGAATTACTTTTACTACCCCTGGTGTAATAGTTTTCTAATAATGGGGTATTTAGATTAAGATTTCCTGCCTGTGTATAAGAGTTTTCAGGTTATGGGGTAATTAGATTTAGTTTGCTCACCTGTGTATAAGAGTTTTGGGGCTATTGGGTTATTAGATTTAGTTTGCTTATCTGTGTAGATAGATTTGTAGGTTGTAGAGGTTGTTTCCTGTTTGTGGTATTAGTGTTTTGAGGTTATGGAGTACTTAGATTCAATTTGCCTGCCTATGTATAAGAGTTCTGAGGTTACTGGGTATTTAGATTTAGTTTCCCTGCCTGTGTATAAGAGCTTAATGTTATGGGGTTATGAGATATATTTTACCTAACTCTGTAAATAGATTTGTACAAAAAACTTTCCTTGATAAACAGATACAAAATACGAGAAGTCGGGGACCGCCATATTGAATCCACCATTTTGAAAGTGAATAATGAGAACCCGACAACGAGTTGTAATTTATAATAAGAGATGTAGAAAATACCTATGTCGCATTTTTTTAAGAACAACTGATAAAAGTTATTGAAAATAGTGAGCCGCCATATTGGATTCGCCATCTTGCATGCTGATTGATATTGTATTCTACAAGACTTAGAATACCTAAGTTCTTATTTCACAGCTACTTTAGTTTCATGTTAATTAAACTATGAAAATATTTCCTGTTTATTATTTTTGTCATTCCTGAACATCTAACCTAATTCATCTAGCTTTTATCCGACAGCATATGACCTGCTACTTCGAAATAACTGATGATGCTTAGAAGGAATTAAAAATTTCCGTCTTCTAACCTCTGGGGCAACCCTATAACCCTCTCCGAAAATTATGTTCCATCATCTGGCAAATATATACTTTTCAGGGGGTAACTTTTTTTTAAGTGTCTCAGAAAATTTCACTCTACCCTAATATATATATATAGCCCAGCTATCCAAGAAAAGTAGAAGTCCTGGCAGAACTTGGCCTAAAGATAATGATTTACGACAGATGTGTAATTATTATGAAAATTAAACGCATTTTTAAAACTTTTTTGATTTCAGTGTATATTATATAATCAGAAAAAACATTTTCCAAAATATTAGCAGCATTTCTTTATCCATATTGCGTTTATTATGATTATTATAAATCTTATTATTATTTAATGTCCTAGATGCGAAAAACTATGAGAACATCTGATCCTAGACGTATGACCAGCAATGGGATAACCGACACTAGCACAGTTAGTTTCAAGGTTGATACTGTACAAAATATATCCAAGATAAGTAGAAGTCCTGGCAGAGCTTGGCCTGGAGATAATGATTTACGACAGATGTATAATTATTACGAAAATCAAACACAATTATCAACTGATTCAAAATACTACGTTGAAGCCTCAAATTTATTTGTGTAATCTATTAACAATATAATAAATGTACTTTAGACTACTAGTTCAATATATATATTTATTTACAAGGAAAGGATACTTAGTATCCACTCTTCTTTTTTCAAAAAATAGTCGACGAGTGTTTCTTTTTATCTGCAGAGAAACATATCTAAGAGGTGAAAATTGCCCTTAAAGTTCACCCCCCCCCGCCACCAAAAAACTGTTTTTTTTTAATAGAATAGAATAGAATAAGTTTTATTTGAGCATGTCAAAAATATACATAATTACAAAATGCACTCAGCACAATTTTCTGGCTCTTACCGGCAATTGAAGAGAACAAGTTGCGCGCTAGGCCCTTATTCTTGCGTAGAATATCACCGTGATTTATATTATCACAGCGATATATTTAAAATAACGTTTACAGAGCTAATATCACAGCAAATACGCAGACTCATGCACAAATTCATCGTTAAGTCCGATTTTCGTTAATATTTATCAGATGGCTACGCAAAGCCACTTTGAATTTCGAGAGCGAGGTCAAGGTTCTTATACTGCCTGTTAGCGAATTCCACAGCCTCGCACCAAAAACTGAAAACGAATTTAGGACCAGCTCTGTGCGCGACCGCGGTAGGTCCAGTTTCCTGGATATCCTCGTCGAGGACCTGCGCTGGTTTTTATCGAAGAGGGCAGAAAGATAGAACGGCTGCCCCATAGAATAAGCTTTGTATACAAGTACCGCCGTGAAATAGGCTCTTCGAGAACTAACGTCAACCAGTTCAGTTCGCTTCGGTGAGGAATGATGTGCTCGCCCCGTCTAACACCTTTAACATATCTCACACATGAAGTCTACCTGTGTAGTCTCATTTGAAGCTCCTCCGAAATATCCAGTCAAACCATCGAGCAATAGCCCAGGTGAGAAACAACAAGAGCGCCGGCCAGTTGCTTGCGTAGAACTTCAGTGGTGCAGGACCTAAAAGATCTCAGAGAGGCAGAGAGAGAGAGAGAGAGAGAGAGAGAGAATCCATCCCCC
>JAHUUD020000129.1:0-18422 GCA_020010945.3 Muscidifurax raptorellus
GGAACTGGCGTTTTGAATAAAAAAGACGCCAGAAATTAGAGACTACCGAGTAGAAAATTGTACGCCGACATCTCGAAAAAGATGAGGTCTGATCCGAAATTGGAGACTTAGCCGTAGTGTATACAAAATACGAAAGACTGCAGCGGGAGATCTTTTCTTAGAACTTCAACACGCCAAGGAAGTAAAAACGAAAGAACTTCTGTGCTACAGGTAAGTACCACTATAAAGCCTCTACAACATGAGGTGATTTTTTAAATAAAAAACCTTGAGATTCTAACCTCTAAGCAGAAAGTTCTAGAAGCCTTATAGCAAAAACTTGGAAACGAGAATACTGAACGGCTAGATCAGGACGGTATAGAAACGATGTGGAAGGCATACCGTGACACACAGATCGATGTCATATAACTGAGCCAGCTCAAATGTCTCAACAGGTTATTAAATCGGGAAAGATCAATATAGTTACCTTCAAAATGATGATTCTAATACTCGTCAATGTTTTAAAAATTGTGAAGAGACTGAACGATATACGCGGGCCTACCAGAGCAGTAGAAAGTGAAGAGAGGTGGTCGAATTTATTAGTACAGTATGTACGTGCGGAAACCAGAGAGAGAGGGAGGGGTCCCTACTCCGGCCGCACGTTTAATAGAGCACAAGATACCAACTTTTTGATGAAATTTTACAAAAAATCAATAGACACAATCAAAAAAGATAGTATCCACACCAACAACAATAACAATAACGACAAACACAGAGGAGATAAAACGAAAATACGCTCTGCGTCCCGGGGTTGCATGACGGGTCAGGAGGTGGCTAAAGGCCGTGTCTAATATATTAAGACTTAAATACCTAGACAATGGGCAGTTAGTCCATCTATCGCTGTCTGATTCATAACTCACGCCCTTCTAAAGCACGGCAAATAGCAGCTTTTTTTTAGCTTCTCTTTCAATTCAACATTAGTATCTGTTTTGACGGTGTACGTGTACAGATATTTATAACAATCATAGTATTTTATAAATTAACTATACTTAATTTTAAGATATACTGTGATTTTGCTGATCATTTTTATATTTGTTTTTTTAATAAAGAGGCCTGAAAGGGGGAGCATAAAGCCTCCGAAATGTTGACCAAGTTAACTCAAATGTACTCGTGGCGATTATTCTATTCGACAATTTTTAAGATCAGGATAGGTCGGGCCAACTGTAGAATAAGGGAGCTACGATGAGATACACGACTACTCCGATGCTATAAATGTCTAGGTTTTGGTCATATAGCGAAAGCTTGTATGTCAACATAGGGCAGAAGCAACTGCTATTAAAAGTGTGAGGCTACAGAACATAGAGCGAAAGAGTGTACTAATCAGCCAATCTATAGTTTCTGCCGTGAGAAAAATAGAAGAGTAAGGAGTGACCATGGAGCCCGTAGCTATACATGCCCAGCATACTCATCAGCATTAGAAGATATGAAGAAACTAAGAAAATGAAGATAATACAGTCAAATTTAAATCACTGCGTGATAGCTCAAGACATACTAAGTCAGTACTTCTGCGAGACTGATGTACACTATTACTCGAACCCAAAGTATGCTCGTCAATTGAAACAATTAATAATTACAAGTTTCTTAAAATTCTTCTATAAGTGACAGAAGCATTAAATAAATTTATTTATATAAATAATCTATGCATGCTCAACATTGGGTATAAATATCCAAGAGAGCGGTTACAATGCTAAGTCTTTCCTTGCATTTCGAAACAAAAATTCCGGAAAATTTCAATATTTATACAAAATGTTTACACGTGCGCGAGAATACTCATAGAAAGCCAGAAGAATAGTTTCGTTGCTCAGTTGTTCTTCATATTTTGAAGTAAAAGAGTCGGTAAATTTGGACATATAAAAAGTACATAGAAGAGTTGATTCTTTATCCCGTCAATCCTCGTATTTTACCATTTCTTATCATCTCTAATGGACAGGACTTGTTTCAATGTTCTAGAAGCTAAGTATTTGATATATTAAATGTATCTGGAATAACAATGAAGTTGGTATAAAGGTATAAATAATAGTTTTAATTACATTTTATTACGAGTAAAAATATTCGTAAAGATTTTCATTACATTATTTATCATAAAGAACATATTTCAATAGAATAATAAGTATTATTATATATATTCTGTTGTAGAATACTTCGGAATAGAAGTTCGAGGATCTGGTTGAAGTTTTTTTTCGAAATTTAAAGATTCATTAAGCAATTGTTCTTGTAACAGTAATAATTTGGTAAATCTATAACCCGTAACGGTTTGGTGTAGTTCCAGGCTTCGAGTAATAATAATATCGTAAATGTATTTGGCATTATCTTTGATCAACTGTCTCTAAAAATGATAATGATAGATAAACTTAGTTATATAAATTATCGATATAATAATAATTATCTAGATAATCTCTAATTACATAAACACAAATATATACCACATCTTATGTTATATAGTTTTATCAAATCTAATAAATGATTTACCACCTCATTCACCCTTCCGTATTTCTTACTATACCCTTCACTAAACAACCAAAATTAATTTTAATACTTACGTTATTCTTTATTTTTAGAATCTTCCAGAAACAGAGTCAGATATAGGGGTAACGATTAAAGAAAAGATAAAGCTGTAACTTAAGGTCAGAGATGAAAGGTAGTAAGTCTGTCTCGTACCGAGATTCGGAGCGTGCCCAATAGCGTGCTGATTAGTAATCAAGGGTAGTTGAAAAAAATTACGTAGAACTTTTGCTTAAAACGACTAGTTTTTAAAGGCTATCAACTCGCAGGAATGCGAGGCCCAAAGGCCTACGTGGCTTGCGAGCCAATCAGCGCAGCTCTTACAAGAGCTGGCCCGCGAGAGCGACTCGAGAGCGACAACTGGCAGTTTTTGGCAGTTTAGTTCTCGTTGTGATCTCGTCGACATCACGTCGACGAATACGATTGGATTGAACTGGAGTTCCGGAGTGCGGTCAGGAAGGAGCTGTCCCTTCAGCCACCCAACACGTGGCCCGAATTCGACATCTTCTTCTCCAAGCAGGAGGTGTTAATCCTGGTGGCCAACAACCCGGAGGCGAAGGAGTGGATAGCTAACAAGCTGGCCACTTTGGACTTACCTTGGGGTGGCGCCAGGCTCAAAAAGGGAGGGGCAAAGCTGCGCCAACAGAGACTCAAGGTCGTTGTCCGGTTACCTGGTCCTGCAGAGGAGCCGGCGGCGATACTGGAGAGACTGACAAGGAAGGTACCCCAAGTGTGTGTCGCCGATTTGGATGATATTCCAATATGTTATAGTACATTGAAAAATAAGAGACACGTATATTTTTTTATGTACCCATTGGCACTTTAAGGGGGGGGGGGGGGGGAAATTAACCCCTAAAGTTTATCCCCAAAAACATTTTTTCAAATATTTCAGAAACTGATAAAGGTAGCTTAATGAAACCAACGCCAAAAGTTTTAGAATAAAAGAGACTACAAAACTGGGCCACTTTTAATTTTAAGGGTAGCAACCCCTATTTATTTAAGAGAAAATTAAGTTTTTTTTATTCAATTTTCAGCTATCAAAATGACAATAATTTATAGATCGCCTTAAAATTAATTTCATTTGAAAGAATATTAAAGTTGACCTGTCTCGTGGTTTTTGTCAAAATTATTTATTTTGGGGTTACTACCCCCTATTTATATTTTGTTTGTTATTTCCAAAACAAAAAAAGATTTCTTGTTGGAACAAAAGCTAAAACTTTTAGAATAGGAATGAGTACAGAACTTCACCCCTTCAACATTAAGGGTAGCAACCCCTATATTTTTAAACCGAAAATTAAGTTTTTTTCAATCATCTTTCGACTACAAAAGTAATAATAAATTATGTACCGTATAGAAAAGTAATTTTATTTAATAAAATATAGTTAATATTTTTTGTATAATTATACATTTCACCCATGAATGTACTTGTGTATTAAAAAAAATAACCTCAAATAATATTAACCTGCATATTATGTGGATGCATGTGAGCATGTTTTAATTTAATAAGTATGATCTAATTACAGGATGAGTGACAGCGAGGACACGGATGTTGATCTGTATGACTTTGCACTCGTACACTTTGTTCACAAAGGACGCAAAAAACAAGTTGAACAAATTGATATTGTACCCAGTAAGTGGTTAGAATTTGAGAAAAAGCGCAGTCGATGTGTCGCATCATTTTTTGACAGTATTGACAACGAATAAGATCTAAAAGTACTGCATGACCTAGTAAAACAACTTGGCGAACCACTTAAAAGCTGGCCTATCTTCAGCGTCGACATCAAGGGACGTGCAAGTGAGTCTTATTATTTCTTATTATATATTCAGAGTTACCAATCAACTTTGGTGATATCCATTTTCCAACGCGTAAGTATATTTTGAAATATTCTAAGTTATACAATGTTTATTCTAGTCATATATATATATTTTTTTATTTGTAGTTTTTGTAAGTACAATGTTGGCTCAGATGAAAAAAACTCACTGGAGATGTTGCAGCTATACGGAAAGGTCAGGAAGAGATGCAAAATTATTTATTGAGCAAGCGTGTCACACAAATGGCAAATGGTAATGCAGAATTTAGTAACCGATATAATCTAAGTATTCCTTCAAAGACTATGGCAGAATTTAACACTTCCGACAATTTATTGCGAACCAATTCATTCTGTGATACTGACTTTGTAAGTATAATTATTATATATTGCAATTTTCAATTTTATTTCTTATTTACAATATAATCTATTTTTTCAGTCCTTCGAGTTGACTAAACTTGTTTATAAGGATCTCTCCATTACTGACTCCTTTGTCAATATATTAAAAAAGTTTTTGTCTAAAGATCTTGTCTTACATTTTACGGCTGTTAGACAAACTTCTAAAAATTTATCCGACAACTCAAAAATCATATTCAAAGGGACTGAATTTTGCAAGTGTATGTTTGGTAAAGTTTATTCTACATTTATTTAAAAATCGTTTTTTTCAATTAAAAATAATATTTTATATTTGTTCCTTTTTTTCATTGCAGTTATCGTGACAGGAATGAGGGCAGAGAAAAAAACAGAAACAAAAGATCAGGAATTAAATTCTGGACTAAGTGACGTAATTTGCAATTTAAGAAAATGGTCTTCATAAATTAAAACTTCATTGTAATTTTTTTTAAATTACTTGCATAATTAACGTTATTTAATTTAATTATAAATGTTTCTTCTGTATTGAATGTATAAATAATGTATCTTTACTTTTCTACTTAATCTAATAAAGGTTAATTTTTGCAATAAAAATGTATATTAAATACTATAATTACTCTTATTGTATATTATTATTCGTATTATTAATAACGGCGATTATTCGCACCAAGATTCACATAAATACGTGAATCTACGTCACTGTAAAAATAACGTACTAGCCCAACACCATACTTTAAGGCAATTATGGCGATTTTATTGCCGAGCTACCCTTACAGTCACGTAATTCCGTGAATTTTGGGGCGAATAATGGCAACTCTTGCAGACGTCTTCTAGCAGATCTCGCTAGAAATAGCCGAGAAATCATGTCATTTCGGATTAAGAAGTCTAAATATATGTGTGTTTAATGCTGCAAATAAGAGTAATCCCTGATTGTGAATCAGAGTATAATACGTAAATACGTTGTTTTTGTAGTCAAATCAGGTGACTATTTATAAACTGAAGCGTTTTGTGAGCGTTGTTACTTCGAAAATATATTTTTTTTTTTCTAAAATATTATGACCGTAAAATTAGTTCAATTCATCAAAAAAAAAAATATATATATATTTCAACGGCACTTTTAAACTGCAGGTAAATATCTGTTTGATTTCTAAAATAATATTCTGCTTGCTGAAATACGATAAGTTAACGTATTAGAAAATATGGATTTTCATAGAAAGTTATACTTTTAAAGAAATATTTGGCGTTTACAGTTAGAGTTATGACGCATCAAATAAAAAAAATTTATATATATATATATATATATATACACACACACATATTTTAAAGCTACTATTTTATTCTTATAAATGTTCTTGATACAGTGTGCGTAAAATGCGATTTTACGTACTTTGCAACTTTTTAAAATTACATTTGCGCTTCTTGTATCAAAAAATATCGTTCACTGATAGTGAACACCAGTTTATAAAAGCAAGATGTTCATCAAGGACGTATACTAATATATCTATAACCGAAGAGACGAGGATAAGATTTTTGAAGCTATAGGAGTTACAAAGAACGTTCTAGTTATTTCTTGCATCATGAATGAACGTGGATGAGTGTTAGTTTAAGAGAAAAAGATGGCTCACGTGGCAGCAGAGTACGTCGGATCTCGTGTAAACATGCAACGAGACATCAGTCTCGTGCAGAATACGTACAAGCGGGCACACAAACAAAGCGAGCAAAAGGCAGACCCGCACGACAACAACATGAGCACAAGCCGAGTGCTCATGGATAGCAACACGTGCTCGTACAATGTAAACACAGCCGCGAACGAAACCGACGACGGGCGCAAACAAAATAAAACACACCACCGAAAAGAGCACGGTAAGCACCACACAGATAGACAAACAACACTCGACCCAATCACCACCAGAGGGCGTTGGCGCCAGCGACTGGGGCTATATAAGCCCAGCCGCGACAGCACGGCGGCAGTTCGATCAGAGCTCCCGATCCGAGCGTTGCCGTGAGCACACGACACCGCTAGGAGGGCCCTAGGGGAACTGCCGATATCTGACCGTTTTCGTGCGCACACGTAACGGCACAGATACCGTAACTACCGCACTATCTGAATTACCACTGTGCGCACACAGGGTAATTCAAACCCACCGAGTACCTGGAGGGGCTCTCTCGTGAGCACACGTAGCGCCACTACAGGCACTAAACCGCCAACCACCGTCCCACCGTTTCGACCGTTCCTGTTGCCACTGTGCGCACACAGGGCAATCGGAATCCGAAAATAGCTGCAAATACTGGCAGAGTCGTGCGCACACGTCTATGTCAGAATCAACTCACACTCCATACATACTCCGCTTCACCGTCACACCGTTTCTACCGTTCCTGTTGCTGCTGTGCGCACACAGGGCAATCGGAATCCGAAACTAGCTACAAATGCTGGCAGAGTCGTGCGTACACGTCTCTGTCAGACTCTGCACGCACACACACAGCCCCACCGTTCCGCCGTTTCACTTGCCGCTGTGCGCACACAGGGTAAGAGAAACCGCGGAGGGCGATTCCAGTATCAGATTGAGTCGTGCGCACACGTCTCAATCGGATCCTGTGGTCAACAACACTTCACACACACACATTCACTCACCGCTCCGCCGCTTCACTTGCCGCTGTGCGCACACAGGGCAAAGGAAGCCGCGAGAGACAGCCACTGTACCGGATTTAGTCGTGCGCACACGTCTCAATCAGCTCCTGTGGGAGTCCCACCTATACACTAAACATCACGCCAACGTTCCTCCGTTCCACCTACCACTGTGCGCACACAGGGTAGGAGGAAATCGGGAACCGGCGCGGAGTCCGCACAAGATCGTGCGCACACGTTCTCGCGAGGACTCCGCGATAGCGAATTACACGCCTGGTATTTCACCAGGGGATAGCCAACCGCCGTGCTCAAGGCGTAATCTGTATAAGTAGCTGTAAGCGAAGCGTACCGGCGATTGTATCGAATAAGCGTTACGTACCAGAAACAAATGTTAAGCGACGACTAATGTTAAGCGTCATACCGTTTAGATATTAAGGATCGCGCCGATAGTTTATAAATACCGTAATCACCGTTTAGATAATAAGAAATAGTTGTAAGAGATAAGTCTTTTAAAAGCGTACTTTTGTTTGGTTACAGGTGGCGAGTGATGACGCGCCTTAAGAAATATTAAATATACCAAATATTTAAACTTAACCAAACGGAGTTGTTTCTAACCTCACCCCCCTTTCCGAATTGTCAGTTTCGTCCCATGTCCGATTTTGTCAGTTGAATCCCAACTGACAAAATCCGGGGCAGGGGGGACGCAACCGTTACAAACATAAAACAGTGGTGTTTCAGAAGGCGTCGGTGCGCATTATATAATGACTCGTTATAAGCGAAGTCTCGCAAATCAGTTTATTATGCGTTATTTAGCATTTGCCAAAGAGGTCTCATACTAAACCGCCAATGTATCAACCCACAAGAATTAATACGTGTCCAAAATTTCTTTTTATTTTGTCACTGTATTAAAGAACTGCTGAAATTTATGTTTACGATATTGGCATATAACGTATTGTATTTTACCATAGAAAATACTTTGCTTAAAGGCAGCATGACGAGAAATCGGATATATCTCGTATACTTATCAGCAAAATTAAATAATCAATATTTTTCTTAATCATTTACGTAGTTTTCCGAGATCTTTTTTGAAACGTAAAATTTGTTTTCATTAAATTATAGATTGTTTTTCTCTTGTCTTAAATCTTCTATCTATTATTTTTACTCATTCATTATTTTATATGCTTTTGCAGCTTACTTATCATGGAAAAAATATGCTAAAATACCATTGGTGGTGACTTGAAATGTATTGATTTATAGTCAGATTTATTTATTATATATGGAAGCTTTAAAATACACTTTGTAAACTTATGATATAACATACTCGTATAAGCAATGTAGTCAGGCATGATACTAATATTAAACATTTCATCCATTTTTATTATTTTCTTTTTAATTGACAATGTAAATTTTTTAAACTTGTTAATAACTTTTTTATCTAATACTAGTTTGTTATTTTTTTCTAATTTATTTGGTTTCATTTCAACTTTGGTTGCTATCAATGTGTATATTTTACGTGGATTTATGCTTAATCATAAAAAAGCATGCTACTTTATTGGATAATAATAACCTTTTATTCCTTTTTTAAATGCATTAATTAAATATTTCTTTAATTTATATTTCTTTTTTATTATTTTATGACCCAAATCCTTGTTGATTTTATATTTAAAAATATTTTTTTCTTAAAACCAACTATCTTTTGTAATTTTATATTTTGCTAAACCTCTTATTGGTTTTATAATTATTGGGATTTTTATCGATTTAATCTGGTAATTTGTACTATATCTATAATACTTTCTGCATCATGCTTTTGTTTTACTATATTTTCTTGTACATGAGTTATGGTTAATATATTATTAATATTTTGTTCCTGTTCACAAGGTATTGCGTTTAACAAACATACATCCTTTTTATCAGCAAACAGTAAATTCTTATTAGCTTTCTCAATTACTTTACAAACATTATTACATTTTACTTGATTAAAAATTTCGTGTAGCGTCTCACACTCTATGAAATAGTATGAATTCTACTAAAATATTTTCAGTGGCAAAGTTTTTTTATTTTCTGATTAAGACTTAGTTTCTCATTACCTGATTGTGGTTCTATATCATTAAAAAGCATATTATCATCTTGAAGTTTCTTCATAAAATTTTTAACCCGATTGTGATTACAATTAATTTCTATCTGGCCTACCTCTTTATATGCACTGCATACATATAGAGTACATGTACAGAGTTATTACATTTGTTTATATTTATTTCTGATTCTTTATTCTGTTGATGATTTCCTATATTATGTTCATTTTTTTTAGCTAAGTATAATTTTGTTTATGATCTTCTAAATGTTTTAATTTTCTGCAGTTTTTTATATCTGCGTACTTTACAATAGTCGTATGTTTTATGTATTATAGTAATATTTTTTAAATTCTTTAATTTTCTGCAAATCTTAATTGAATGCCCACGCATTTTACAAGATTTACAACTAATCTGTTCTCCATTAGCATTATTCACATAATTTTTGTTATTGCAACTATTATTTATTTATTTATTTATTTATTTATTTATTATTTATTATTTATTATTTACCAGAAAGAAAATGTAGTTACATCAAATATACATAATATATCCGACCCAACTGACATCCTACAGAGATTGCACATTAGCATCTGTTCGTAGGTCTGGTCTAATAACAAAAATCACTTATAATTTAACTCATAATCTAAAATAAATTGACCAAGTTAGTACAACAGTTAAATAAATATGTAATGTCCCACGTTTATAATACGTATATGTATGGCACCTGTGCGATAGCATTCATGTGCACGCACAGACGACGCTACCGAGACCGATTGCGACATAGTAAAATCGATTGCCGAAAATCGGAGCGGTGCTTGACCTGCGAGTCAGCACTGCTCGCAGGCGGTTGATTGCAAAACCGGGATGCGCGTGTCCTCGTGGTGGCGGATGCTGATTGGTCGCGTAGTGTCTTTTCAGTGGAATCAGGCCAACTGCTTGCATCGTCACCGAGAAATTAAAAACCACGGAGCCGATCCACGCAGCGCCTTTTCACGTAAACTCTTCCTACTAATAACTGGACCTAGCGATTGAATACGAGTGCTGTATTCTTGCTCGTATCGCTTATTGAGTGCTTAGAAACCACTCAAACTCTGTGAGTAAAGCACAGTATAACTCTTCGTCACTAGACATGAGTCGGAGGTAGTACAGTCATAGTGAAGGACCGCCGTGTGAATCTCCGGCGAAAGCTAGTGAAGAGATCTTCATCTGTGCAGTAGACCAACTTTATTAAATAATGCCACGAAACTTCGTGTAAATATAAGTCCAATCAACATCCGCCGTACCGACGGAGGAGTTTATTAACATCCAGCGTGCGGTCGATAAGATATTAATTGTAAGTCGCCTAGTATAATCATCTAGAAAAATAATATTCTAACAACATCTTAGTTAAGTCAAGTGAACATCTAAACCTGTAACATGACAACTGTGTATGAAATCAAGTGCTCCGGTCCTAAGCCAATAAAATAATCCATAACAATCTAAATAAATCTTGTGTTCAATTATTCTAAAATAATAAAAATCAATAATACACCAAAAACCCTAATAAACCCGAGTACCGGACTAAGCAGGACAATCGCTGTCAAGGTAAGAGACACTGGGACAACAGTAGCAGAAGCGGACAGACAAGCATCCGCGCGTAAGTAAAAGCGGACTCGACATTGTCCGCGTAAACGTACAGAGCGGACAGACTACCGTCCGCATACGAGAGAGTGTCCAAGCAAGTCCTACCGCCGCCCGTGGCAGTCACGCGCATCCCCCAGCCTCTTTAGATTATTAGATTATTAGATTCATACCTCTACTAACATAAGGCTCCAGCCATTGTATCACGATATTCGCTAACATTATTTTTAATTTTATACTTTATGTTGCCTTCCATACTGTTACGACACCGTTGCCCTAAGCGGGTCTTGGGTGTTTTCGCCCCGAGCGGGCGGGTGGGTGCCTATCACCACTACACAGCGCGTCCCCAGGTTGCGGACAGCCGATAGGACCAGGCGTGGGTGTGATGAGTCCACACTGGCGAACGCATTCATCTAGAAACACTACGCAAGCACCACAGCAGAAAACACTTTACATTATCTCTCATCTTGTTTCCGTCCTTTCTATTTCTCCCTCTGACTACGCAATATCTATATGTTATCTCCTTTACTATAATACATTACAAAAAATGAGCCAAAAATCCTGCTATCGTGGAGGATACAGGAGCGATGACAACTGCCCCGGAAGGGGATGTGTAGTATAATTCACAACCTGGTAACGAAGCCAGCGAAGGCGCTGCCTTGCAGGAAGGCGTTAGGATGTGAGAATGAAGCCGTAGTGTATCTGATGACGAGTTGACTTTGTTCTCGTCAAAGTCGGAAAGCTCTCATGCTTAGTCTCAGGGAGGTATGAGGGTTATCACCCCTGGGACGGTGGACTCACCTGCGATCGGAACAGGATCCAAAACGCGCGGGTTTAACTTACTATCATGGCACAACAAAAAAAAACAAAAAAATAGGAACTTAAGGGTAGAAACCTGGAATGTTCGTAGTCTATACAAAGCGGGCGCGTTTCGGAAAATCATAAAGGAAGCTGACAGGTATAACTTAGATTTGGTAGCAATACAGGAGACTCGGTGGACAGATGACGGATCGCTACCATCAGGTAACTTCACCTTTTTGTATGGGGGCACGAGCACACATTCCCTAGGCACCGGGTTTCTCGTTAATAAAAACATCATACACTCGGTAAGAAATTTCAAATTCTTATCGAGGTACGTGGTTATAAATGTATACTGTTTTACGGAGGATAAGGAGGAAGAGGTTAAGGATCTTTATTACGAAACTCTAGAGCAGGTAATCGACCAATTCCCATCTTATGACACAAAAATAGCAATAGGAGATTTCAACACTAAAATAGGGAGGGAAGAAATATTTAGACCTACTATAGAAAAGGAAAGCCTGAACGAGGCCAGCAACGATAACGGCATTAGGGTCATACATTTCGCGACGTCAAAAGACCTTGTAATCAAAAGTACGTGTTTTAAGCACAAGGATATACACAAAGCAACATGGACATCGCCAGACGGGAGTACGCAAAACCAAATCGATCATTTCCTTATTGATAAGAGACGCCACACAAACGTTCTCGATGTAAAAGTCTCAAGGGGGGGGGCGGATAGCGTCTCAGATCACTTTTTAGTTGTAGCCAAATTAAGAGCCAGATTGGGAGCTAGTCAAAATGGAAATCGAGCGAATAAAGTAGAAAGCTTCGATATTGAAAAATTGCGAGACGGGGTGGAACGAATCAAGTACCAAGTAGAAATTAGCAACAGATTCTAGGCGCTCGAGGAAACAGACGCATCACCGGTGGGAGATGACGAACCGAATAGTCGATGGGGAATCATCGAGAAAACGGTAAAAGAAGTCGCAAACAAAGTTCTAGGTAAAAAGAAAAAGCCAAAAAGCGAAATTAGATAGTTTACACAACAGAAGCGATAGGACCGCGATGGACGAGTATCTTAATGTAAGAAAACAAGTTGGCGTGATTTACAGAAGCAAGAAACGCGAGTATCAGAAGAACGAAATTAGAAAATTAGAAGCGAATAGCAAAGAAAATAACCCGCATGAAATGTACACAGGAATAAACGCCATTAGAAAAGGTTTGCAGAATAGGTTGCAGTTGATTAAAGATGAGGACGGGCATCTTGTAACAAGCGAAAATGAACTACTGTCGTTGTGGAAAAACTATTTTGATAAGTTATTAAATGTACATGTGAACTCAGAAGAGATAGGAGTCGAAATTCACACTGCTCAACCCTACACGGAGGAACCGACATACAAAGAAGTAGAGGCCGTGATTAAAAAACTAGAAAACAATAAGGCGGCAGGAAACAACTCCATACCAGCTTAATTACTTAAATATGAAGGGGGGCGCGCTAACTTTCAAAATGAAACTATACCCGAAAATTGGAAAGAATCTATCATTATACCGATTTTTAAAAAAGGGGATAAGACGGACTGCAATAACTATAGGGGTATTTCACTTTTGCCAACGTGCTACAAAGTTTTGTCGAATCTAATACAAGCCCGACTCACTCCATTCGCCGAAGATATAATAGGAGATTATCAGTGTGGATTCCGGTGCAATAGATCGACGAGCGATCAAATGTTTACTGTAAGACAATTATTAGAGAAAAAGTGGGAATTTTGCGAAGTCATGCACCAGCTATTCATAGATTTTAAAAAAGCGTACGACTCTATCAAGCGAAGCAAAAGGTACCAAATCCTAGTACTTCTCGGTGTACCGAAAAAACTGGTGAAATTAATTCAAGTATGTTTAAACGGAAGTAGAGGAAAGGTCCGAGTAGGCGGTAATTTGTCAGAATCTTTCACGCGGCGGGATGAAATAGGGTGACGGTCTCTCCATGGTGCTATTTAACATAACGTTAGAGTATGTTGTTAGAAAAAGGCAGGATAAAAAACAGGCGCAACATTTAACGGAGTAACACAGGTTCTAGGATATGCGGATGATTTAGATATAGTGAGAGATTACAGGGAAACGGTGACAAGAAACGCGGAAATACTCATAAAAGAGGCTAAGGATACAGGCTTAGATGTAAGTGAATTAAAAACAAAATATATGATTAAGGATAGACTAGGCGTCTGCGTGGGGGAGGGAGATCTCAAAGTTGGAAATTTTACTTTTGAAAAGGTTAGCGAATTCAGATATCTGGGCACAACTATAAATGACAGATACGCGATTAAAGCCGAAATAAATAGGAGACTCTATTTGGATAATGCTTGATACTACGCCATGAGTAAATTACTAAAATTGAGGCTGTTGTCTAAAAACGTTAAAATAAGGATATATAGGACTATAATACTGCCAGTATATTCTATACGGTTACGAAACGTGGGCGCTTACTAAAGAGGAGGAAAATCGCTTTAGAGTATTCGACAATAAGGTTCTTCGAAGAATATACGGACTGAAAAAAGACGAGGAGACTGAGGAATGGAGGAAATTACACAATGACGAATTACACGAATTGTGTGGGTCACCAAATATTAACAGAATAATAAAATCACGCAGATTAAGATGGGCAGGGCATGTAGCAAGGATGGGAGAGGACCGCACGGCGGCTCGTGTTTTAAAAGGTAAACCTAATACAACGCAACCTCTTGGGAGACCCAGACGCAGGTGGGAATACGATGTAAAAACAGATCTAATAGAAATCGGGCATCAGGGAATAACATGGATAGAGACAGCGAAGGATAGGGGTACGTGGAAAGCTTGCGTAGATGAGGCAATAAACTTTCAAGTTCCAAATGCCACTTAAAAAAAATGTTTCCTTCCATAAAGATAGCTTTTAAGTAATACAATTACCTTTCCTCTTATTCCATAACAAACCAGCTTGTCTAGCAAAATTTCGTGATTTACAGTGTCGAAGGCTTTTGCAAAATCCAAAAATGTTACAATTATTGGTTTATTTCCATCTATTTTTTTTATATATTATATTTGTTATATACTCTAAGGCATCCGCGTATCCTTTATATCTGACAAAACCAAACTGCTGTGGAGATAATATCTTCGTTTTTACTAAAAAGTTATACACCCTTGCGTATATTCATTTTTTTTAAAGTTTTGCTAAATTTGATAACAAAGATATAGGTCTATAGTTGGAGACTTTACATTTATCCTATGCTTTGAAAATTGGTACAATGTCTACTTTCTTAACTGCTTATGGCCAAACAGATTTTTCTATGCACGATTAAATAAATGAACTAATGGTTCTAACAAATATGTTGCAATTACTTTTAATATCTTGGTACTAATGCCATCTACCCCTCCAGCTTTGTCTTTCATATTGTCTATGAATCTTTTAATTTCAGTATAATTTGTAGGCCTTATAAAAATAGATTTTTTTATTATTTTCCGGTAATTTCAATATTTTATATTCTGGAGTTTGGTGGATGTGTTGTTTTCTGATTATTCTCATCATGGATTTCATTAATAACATATTCTTGATTTTTATTTTTACCAAGTTTTTCGTTTATAATTGCCCATAACTTTCTAGGATTGTTTCTGGTACGTTCAACTTGTTCTTCTTCATATTTAATTTTCCTATCTTTAATAACTTTGTTTAATATTATTTGATATATCCTACACTGATTTTTTAGTTGCTTATTATTTGGCTCAAGTTTCGATATATTGTACAAGTACTTTTTGCTTCTACAAGACTCTAAAATACCTTTCGTAATCCATTTTTTCCTAGGATTTTTCCAATTTTTATGTTTAAATTAATTTTTCTTTATTGTAGCTTTTTCTATACAATATCTTATCAAGCTTATTAATTTGTTTGTGGCCATTTCGAGATCCTGCATTGATATGATTTCATTCCAATTCACATCATTGGCAACTTCACTTAACTTGGAGTAGTTAATATAGTTACAGTTTTCGGTCAACTCTTTTTGTATTTCTAATTTATCTAAATTTATAAATAATGGATAATGATCAGTGAAGGAGTTTTCTAACTTGATAGCTGTGATATCAAGTGTGTTAGTTTTTATAAAAAAATTATCAATGCAAGTCCCTCCATTTTTATTATCTAAAGGTCTAGTTATTCCTTGAAAGCAAGGTGTGAATCCCTTTTCAAGATAATTATTTAAGAGTTCATGACTATAATTATCTATCTCTAAAAGATCCATATTATAATCTCCAACTAAAATGTGATTGTCTACTTTGGTTGATTGGTTGATTTAATTAAGTAGTTTTTTAAGCTCAGTAAAAATTCCGATTTAGGCAGATCATGCGATCTATATAATGTCGATATATCGAAACTCATAGTAACGTTCACCTTGATAGTGGATTTTATAATTCTTAGTTTTCCTTCCTCGATAATTTCTGTGCTATTTATAACATCATCTTGTATGTACATTATTACCGCATCTGCTTTGTTTATTCTACTGTTATTACGATACATCTTATATCCTTTTATTTGGTAAATCTGATATGATTTAAGATTCCAGGATTCAGCGTAAACTATTATAAGTGGTTTGACCTTCAGAGTCTCAATAAATAATTTTAAATTTACAAAATTAGCATCAAGACTTCTTATATTCATATATAATACAATATTATTATAATTTTTTAAACCATCATTGAGAGTCTTAAAGTCTACAAAACTAGTTTCTTCCAGTATAATTTCATTAAAGTCATTGGTTTCCATTTCTACCGCAGACACGTCTGTTTTCTAATGCCTTTTTTGATACAGTGTGCGTAAAGTGCGATTTCACCTACTTTGCAACTTTTTAAAATCGCATTTACGCTCCCTGTATCAAAAAATATTGTTCCATACATATGCGAAAATTGATTCTACATCTATCTTTATATAAATTCAATTTTGTTTTTGATTTGATAATTGTGAGCAATTTTGTGTTAAGTGTGTGGCTATATGTCCTACTGTATTAGAAAATGTGCGCCTAATACATTTATTCCTTTCTAATGGACAATATTTTAGCTAATGACACAATTTGTTGCATTTATTATTCTATTCATCTTTTTTAATTTTTTAATTATATTCTTTCTTGCTTAAAGTTTATGTAAGCATCGTGTCTGCAAACTTTGCACAACTTTTGATGCCGTTTGTTCGTTTGAAATTATTAACTGCACTTTTAATGTAGCACTTGTTCGCACTGTACTAATACCTTCTTTTTATTATTCATTTGACTCATTTTATGGAGTCCCACGTATGGCATAAGGATTCAATTATTTAACTGTAATATATAATCTATTATGGATGCTGAATTGTATGCGCATTGTATTTGCGTGCTCATTCTGCGTGCTTTACAATGTTTCACTTACTCGTCTAGCAAAGAAACGCGACCCGCTCAAAGTAAATGACCGGTGCGCTTTCAATTTTTAATTTTATTTATCTCATTTATAGCAAAACTAAATATATCGTTGAATTGTTTTCCTATTTCAATTTGAAATTAAGACATCTTTGTCTCGTTATTTTTATCTTTTTCTTATCTTGCAAAACGCGGAGAGATTATATATCTGTGAAATGGTGAAAGGCGCGATCATATCAAGATTTTAGTATATGCTAAAATTAATTTATTTATACGTATACACGTGTAATTTTTTATTAAAATACACGTAAAAAATATATATGAGTTATATATTACAGGTATTAATAATAATATATTGCAAATCATAATTTTTTTTGTTTATTTATTCGTTGATTAAGAAAAAATTAAAAATTCGTAATTTTCCAAAAAAACGTTAAAAAGATAGATTCAGTATTTATCTTATAACTTTGGGATAACATTTATTTTTCAAAAACGGATTTTGGGAGCTTATTCTAAGTGCAATTTGTTATCAAAATATCACATAAAAAAATAGATTTTTTCAAGAAATAGGACTATTTTGTCCTCTTCAATTAATACACTTTACTTAATATAATACCCCTTACATTTATTATTTACTTTTTATATTTCATTTACAGTTTATTTACATTTCGCAACTCAGTGTTTGCCCTAGCTATCTCCTCGAAGTTTTTGCTGTATCTATACATTTCCTCGCTTAGCACTCCTTTCATTATTTCTTTCAATCTTTTCTTTATTCTGTCCTTCTCTCCGTCAAACCTATATCCTCAATTGCTCTTACCAGCTCTTACTGCATTTCCTCCCTTTCGAACATACCCATATGTGCTCTAGACTCTCCCTTCCCTTCCTAGATATCCTGCACGTGGCATTTTTATATCCGTTCCCCATTGACCTCCCCACACTTCTACACCTTAACCTTACCCATTGCTCCTTTATTTCCAATCCCTATCTTCTATCCTGCCAATATCTCTCCCTTCCTAACTTTCCAATTCCCATATTCCCTGAAGGAATTTTATTTCTCTATTCTACTCCAATTCCTCTCTTGGTGCATTTTGATTTTTCTATCATCTTCTAGCTTACCTCTGATATCCTTTGTCTCTCTCTCTCTCTCTCTCTCTCTCTCTCTCTCTCTCTCTCTCTC
>JAHUUD020000130.1:0-17100 GCA_020010945.3 Muscidifurax raptorellus
TCTCTCTCTCTCTCTCTCTCTCTCTCTCTCTCTCTCGCTCTCTCTCTCTCTCTCTCTCTCTCTCTCTCTCTAATCGTGGCGTCGAGAGAAGTTAAAAATAAACATCTCCTATAATTTAATAAACCTAGTGGATTGCCGGAAAAATTTATTGTAGCTATGAGTGACGACAGTTGACGCTGTAATTCGTCCTTTTATTTTAACCGGGTAAAAGTAAAAGCATCGTTGAGTTAATAACCACAACTTAATTGAACCACGTTTTCGCCGGAGATATAAAATTGTTTGTGGTCATATATGGTACAGTATGGTAAATTACCCTATAAACAATTAATTATAAACATTATTTATAAATATATTATTGTGATTAATGTATTATTGATAAATAACATTTATAAATATTATTGTGTGTGTCGGTGGGTGCCAAATAATTTTTAAATTTACTGTGAATATTAATTCTCGGAATAGCTAACCAATATTATTGTGAATGGTAATTATCTAAGGCTGGTTGTGGACAACTGGGATTATTAACAATATTAGACATGGACCGTATTTTCCTTTTTTCTCTTTCGTAGAAGCGCCGTAAACAAAATCTCTTTTTGTTGCGCAAAGGATTTACTTAAAATAAAATTGGTTGTTTGCGTTTTGGGGTGAGAATAATATCACACGTTGCCAATTTGAGTCTTTCGTTCTTTTCTTTTTCTTTTCCCCTTTAGATATACACTAGTGATTGGTCATTTAATTCCCTTTCACCCATTTCATCTCAGCGGTAACTATTATAACATATTGTAACGGGCGGGAGGAAAATTCCCAATCCTGTTGTCAACAACTAGGACCCTGTGGACATTCGAGAATTTATGGTGATAGGATAACACGAGTTCTACGTGTAGAGTTTACATAACACCCCGTACGAATATTTCCCAGAACTGTACAGTTAGAAGCCTTAGCCAAGTAGGAAAATTATTTACAGCCCGGCGGTTAACTGAGTGTACGCCTTGTTGTAAACACCAAATAAGGATAATACCTTTTATCTATGTTATTGAAATTAAAATAGGCTGGATATAGAGAGGATTTACCATAGTTGTTAAAATCACCTGGGTGTTAGGTTATTACAATTGGGAAACAATATTAATAAAGAAATTTTTTTTAGAAAAAACTGGATCCTTGAGCGCGAGTATAGATTATTATTTGGGCGAAATAAAAAAAAATTTGTGGCACATAAATCACAACGTCCTTCCATATTGTGGACGAATTTCTTTTTTTTTTCCTCTTTTGTGGATTGACTCAGCTTATAGCTATGTCGCAACTAGTATTTGCCATTATTGTGGATACGCACCCAAGTACCAAACATCGTGCCTCGCAAGATATTACTAGCTGTGACAGATAGTGATATATTAACAGATAGATTATTGAGAACAAGAATCCTGCGGTTCGGTATAACTAGGACAATGAGGGAGAAGTTCCCCTTCACACTCAAGAGGCACTGTCAGCCTAGCCTAAGCGGAGGGAAAGACCCACAAAGAGTTTGGGCCCACAGCCGGAACAGCAGGAGGCTAAAGCCTCCTCATAAGGAGACTATGGAGATGGAGACGTTTCAAATGAGAGAGAAGAGGAGTCCGATGGATTACCAGAGACCTGGGTGAACAACGAATTAGAACACCACATACAAAGCCTGGTTTCGGCACCATTATTAGTAGGTGGCACATCCATGTACCAGAACAATAATAACGCATTATCATCCTTGATGATCAGTAGCTCCACACAATTGAGCGCCGCCGCTATGCAAACCATCCAACAGGATTCGAACGCAGGATCGCAATTTCTATATGTTAGAACAGCTCCTCAGGACATGGATCCCAAGTCAGGAGCAACTAAAAAGGTCTTCAATGGAAACCCAAGGGTGTCTTTTAATTTAAAAACTACCCGTTTTAATTTAAACGAAGCGCAAACAACCCAAAGCCATGTAGCCCCGCCAACACCTCACACAAATCAAAGCTGGCCTACGTCGCACTCAACGGAAGGAGATTTATCGTGGCCCCAGTCGAAGCTGGAGACTACCAATAGTAACTGTGGAGGACGAGCCGAGAAAAATAGAGGAACCAAGAGGGATTTGAATAATCCCATGGATCAAACGTTTAACTCAGGGACTCTTACACGTCCAGAACCAGCAGAAGCTTCAGTAGTGACTGGGAACAATAATCCCCAACCAGTCAACACCAAGCTTGGAAAAAGGGGAAAATCAACCAAAGACGATATGTTAGAGAAAGTATTGAGTCACTGCACCATGGATGAGGTGGTGGAGTTATTGAAACAAGCTTTAGAGGAAGTGAACGGGCAGAAAAAGCATGAATCTCCTACCAAAGCTGACTGTAAGGAGGTAAATAAATCGACGTAGCCTAGGGGCCAAAAATATAGCAAGAGCCATCACAACGCCCAAAAGAAATCAAAGGCTAGCTCTAGAGACTCGAGCAAAACTAGCAACACTAGCGATGATAGCAGTAGCGATGACACCATCCACTCGTCCGTTTCAAGTGATAGCTCCAACAAAAGTAGAGGTCGAAGACGATACCACAGACGAGGCTGAGACGTGAGTAGAGATAGTAGTAGTAGCAGTAGTAGCAGCAATAGTGACGGAGACATGGGAAAACTAGACATCATAAGAAAAGCAAGATGAGAAATAGGCATAGTAATGATAGACTAGAGGGCCGGCGTAACCAACTACAAATCATGCAAGGGATCTGAAGTTCACGGGGGAAACCAAGGATGACCCAGAACAATTTCTGTCTCAAATGGCCGATTTTAAGGAAATCCTTCATCTTAGAGGGCGGGATATGATGACAGTATTACCATACACATTGACCAAGAAGGCAAGCATGTGGTTCCGTACCGAGAAAAGAGACATCACTTCGTGGTCGAAGTTTCGAAAAGCTTTCAAGTGGCAATACGTGACATCCATGAACCAAAACGACGTGATGGATGAACTCTTACATCGTACTCAAGCGAAAAGCGAAAAGATTGCGGCCTATATACAAACTTTAGGTACATAGCGGATCACATAAAAAATCCGATGCCACTAAGAGAACATGTTAGACTCCTCACCGAGAGACTACGACCAGAATATCGCAGGGCCATTCGCCGCAAGAAAGTAAAGACCTTTGACGACGTAAGGAAGTTCTGTCAAATATTAGAGGAAGAGATGGAGCAGGATGCTCGGTATACACCACCCCAACCATCAAAGAAAGCTCGACTTCTAACAGCAGCCTGGGTATTTGAAACGAAATCCAAAGTGGCCGCTGTGAAAGAAATGGGAGAAATCGCAGCCGTAGGAGACGCAGTAGTCAGGCTAACACTTAATGGGAATCGCAATAACAAGAAGCAAGCAAAATCGCAGAGTCCATGCCAGCCTATGCTCCAAGGGCAGACCAATCCACAGGCCCATCGACATCCCACGAACTCTAGCCTGACTTGCGGCTTTACCCAAGCAGTAAATTTGCCTCGAGATAGAGCGGCAGAATGCCCACAGATGGTATACTTGCGAACAACGAGGGTACAAGTAGACAAACTGCCCTAATCGCCGACAGTCCACTCCGAAGTGCCAAGTTTGTGGGCAGTCAGGAAAAGTTTTCGCGAATTGTCCTAACTGTGTGAGCGTAAGGAACATGTTGGGAAATGGCTAAGCGGGAGCTTCTCAGGGGCCCAAGCTTTCCGCATTTTCCCAGTGAGTGGCCCCAGTTTGGTGGCCAAAACAACCACTTCTTCGCCCTTGTGAAGGAGTAGGTTTGTTTTGGGAGGGGGGGGGGGGGCACAGTGGCCAAGACAAAGAAGGAGGAGAGGGAGGAGAGTGTAGGTCAGGGTGTGACCAGCGTAGCTGATATTAGTGGAGATAAAACTAAGAGGAGCACAAAAGGGGTAAATAAAGTGGATCATCAGAGCGATGAAGAACGGAGGAGTTATCAAAAGAGGGGGTTCTCGATAGTAAAGGATGCAATCCAGTCAGGTGGAGACACACTTTCGCGAGGTGTACAATTCTCCCAGGATTATATCGAATCTATCAAACAACGGTAAAAGCAAGAGAAGAAGCGAGAGTAATGGGGGCCAAAGATGATGACTACAATGTCTGATGAGGTGATACTTAGCACTGATGAAAGTAGTACGTTGAAGAGGGTAATTTTCAGTGAAAAACCAGAGGAGATAATTTTTCAGTCTAAGCCAACCTTAATAGAGGCCAATGAACTGATTAAAGAATCCAGAGTTCAAGCGGAGAGAGAAAAATTGATGAATCTAATGGAGGTAGAGGAAGATATGGTGGAGTTGAAGAAGTTAGAGTTAGTTCTAGATCATCTACTGGAAGAAGAGAAGAGAGACTTTCCTGCTAGTACTCCCGTCTTCGAGGACCTTAGGGGAAAGCCAGTAGCCAATGGACCAAACCTCCAAGATGAGTACGAGGTAGAGTCCAAGTGGTAGTCACAAGCCGCAGCCACCAAGGCGGATAACCGAGATTATGTGCAAGTGGTCTTCGAGGGAGTAGCATATCGCGCCTTATTCGATCCCGGGGCCGAAATCACCCTGGTTGGACCCAGATTGTCAAAAAGGTTTGAAAACAGTTTAGTAGAGGCTCAAGTATCCATCCAGACAGTCACAGGGAATGTGGCCCTCTTGAGGAGCCTATTGAAGATTACAATAGAGTTGGAGGGTATAAAAGCCACCATAACGGCCAGAGCCGTCAGAGAAATCAATCACGACATAGTGCTCGGAAAGGATTACCTTGAGGCATTCAAAGTCGACACAGACCATCGGGGATGGTGGCGAGCCGATAGAGGTGAGTGGAGGAAGTTTAACAGCCAAGAGCCTGATCCCAGCGAACAGGTGTTCCCCGAGTGCACTGGATTCTCAGAAATCAGTACAAAAGAGAGAACTCAAATTCAGGAGCTAGTAAACAACCTACTACCAAAATTTTCCCCTGACGTGCTTGGATTTACAGACGTCACCGAACACCACATCCAATTGACTAGCGAGGACCCTGTAAGACAAAAATACCAGCGAAGATCACCAAATAAAATCGAGCCATTCAAAAGGGAGCGCATGAGTTAGCAAGACTGGAGATAATTGTAAGATCAGCGAGTGATTATTGTAGCCAGCCTGTATTAGTGCCGAAGTCGGGCACCGACAAAGAAAGATTGTGTATAGATTACACGGATGTCAATGCTCACACCAAAAAGGACAGTTATCCTCTACCCCACATGAATGTCATTCTAGATTGGCTGTGAGGAGCGAAGTACTTGAGTAAAATTGACCTTCGACAAGACTACTTCCAAGTAAAAATGGAAAAAAGCAGTAAGAAATACACGGCCTTCTCCGTGCCAGGTTATGGCCTTTGGCAATTCACCAGGATGCCCTTCGGGTTGGTTAACGCCTCCATGACTCTGCAGCGCTTAGTAGAAATATTATTTAGGCCAGAAGTGGTGCCTCATGTCTTCGGTTACCACGACGACATTGTAATTGCCACCAACACCTTCTAGGAGCACAAGAAATGGATCGAGTATGCTCTAAAGAAATTAGTTGCGGCTGGATTAGCAATAAACCCAAAGAAATGCCAATTCGATGTCAGTGAGATTCGATATCTAGGGTTTGTCCTGGACAAAGACGGATTGATGACAGATCCAGACAAAATCGCACCAGTACTGAATTGCCCAGCTTCTCGAAACGTCCACTAGTTGAGGAGATTCTTGGGGATGACCGGCTGGTACTCGCAATTTATAAAAGGTGACTCGGCGATTAAAATTCCATTGGTCAAGCTATTGAGGAAGAATTATAAGTGGGATTGGGGGAAGAGCAGCAGCTTGCCTTTGAAAAACTGAAGAAAGCCCTAACCCAAGCACCGGTTCTAGCCAGGCCCGACTTTACCACCAAACCCTTACACCAAACCCTTTTGTATCCAATGCGATGCTAGCGACTTTGCTACAGGGGTCGTTTTAACCCAGGAGCTCGAAGACGGAGAACATCCTATCCTGTACGTAAGTCCAGTCCTCACTTCAGCCGAAAAGAATTATACCACTACAGAAAAAGAGTGTTTCAGTCTCATTTGAGCGATTAAGAAGTTGCGGCCATATATTGAGGGATACCACTTCACCGCGCACTCCGCTGGTTACGGTGCCTGAAAAATTTGTCGGGACGATTGGCTCGATGGGCACGAGAGGTACAACAATGGGATTTCGACATCGTCCATCGGAAAGGCTCAAACCACATTGTACCCGATGCGCTATACAGGTTATATGGGATGGAGATAGCAGCTGTGACCGAGACCAAAGATGCGTGGTATCTAAGAAGGCTGAAAGAGGTTACCACCTCTTTCAGCCTAGGGAACACCCGCAGAAATTTGTAGACTGGCGTATAGAGGACGGGAAGCTATATAGGCACAAGACCCCCTATTGGATCCAAGTACCCTGGGAGACGGAGGTTGGAAGATGGTGTTGCCCGAAGAACAGAGAGAGAAGGTGCTGCACACAGCCCACGCCGAGGTTACATCAGGGTATCTCGGCATTGAGAAGACATACGACCGAGTCGGAAGAGAATATTTTTGGCCGGGACTGTATCACGATGTCCACTCCTTCATCAATGCCTGCCATACGTGCCAAGAATCCAAGGTCTCAGGGCAAGGACCACAAGTCTCATCGGCACAAGCATCGTTGAACAACCCTGGACCGTGGTAGCCAGAATCGATTTCGTGAACAAAACCCTACTGGATACCTTAAAGGAGTATGGAGTGACCCACGTTACAACACCACCTTACCACCCACAAGCCAACCCAGTGGAAAGGAACAACAGAACTCTCGAGATGATGATCGCAGTGTTCGCCGAAAACCACAGGGACTGGAATAAGCATATTCACGGAGTACGTCATGCCATCAACACAGCCATACAGTCCACCTTCAAGACATCTCCTGCTTTTCTCAACTACGGTCGCCATCCGTCTCAAGTTAAGAGTTTGATTATTGAGTTTGAAAGATTAGATGCTCTGAGGGAACTAGTATCCAAGTTCATAGACGACGCAAGGGAAAAACAGGGAAAAATTTATAATAAAGGGAGAAGGGTAGCTAATTACGTAGTGGGGGATCGGGTAATGTGTTGAACACATCCCTTATCAAACGCCACGGGTCATTCTTCAGCAAAATTCGAGGGACCCTTTGTGATATTAGAACAAAAATCTCCCACATTATACGTATTGGATCTAGGGAAAGGTGGTGGATGAAAATCAACGAAAGTGCATGCGAATGACCTGAAACGTTATGTTCCTCCTCGATTTCCCATTACTCAATCTCAAAACTCAATCGTATTGGGTATTGTCTTGTCATATGAAAAGGTATTTCTTCTAATGACAGTTGCAAATCAATAGCTGGTAATAAAATAATTTTACCAGAATTTTTATCAGTTATGATTTTTCTTATAATTGCATGATTTTTTCCATCTTTTATACTTAGTCTCTTTCCATTACAGAAGCCACCATCAATATCTAAATTTCTTAAACAACAAACTATTGCACCTTTTTTCAAAATCAATTTATGTAGTGGTAATTCATTAGGTGTTAATGAATTTAGAAATTCTGTTGGTATTGATTCTGTTTCTGTATCATTAATTTCTTTCTCTATTTTTTCTCTACTATATTTTCATTAATTTCTAATACGCCAGAATTTAAAGGCTATAAGATCACTTTATTTTTCAAAGCTAAGTCATTTGGATCTATTTTATCTCCAAAAATGTCTGTAATTAAATCATCATTACAAATAAGTTCTTTTGGAATTTCTCTCATACCATATTCTAATTCAAATTTGGTCGCATTTTTGTTTTCTCCTACATCGAGGAGCCAATTGTTAAATGCATTACCTATATTTTTCAGTCTTAAGTTATCCCTTAATGATAATTTTATGAAAGATGAGTTTAATTGACTTATTTTTATACATGATTCCATTATTTTTGTCCGGTCGCCATGACGAACTATAGGAGGTGTTTGTCGAAAATCGCCTGATGTAACAATAATTTTACGTCTACCAAAAAAATCATTATTACTACATAAATCTTGAAAAAATGTATTTATTGGTTCAAAGGTATGTTTTGAAACCATTGAGATTTCATCCCAAATTATAACTTGCGTATTTTTCAAAAATATTCCATATTTTGAATTAGGGCAAATATTATACGTTGTTTGTTCATTAATGTTAAGTGGCAATTTGAATGTACTATGAACAGTTTTATCATTAATTAACAAATTAGCAGTAATGCCAATCCTTGCTATTGCAAGTAATGATATATTTAAAGATATTAAATATTTAATAATAACATTGTATAAATAACTTTTGCCACTACCACCTGGACCATCAATAAAATATAATTTACTACCAATATTGTTAATAGTGCTATTTATAATTAAATCAAATATCCGTTTTTGATCTATAGTTAATGCATTAAATATAGTATCCATCATATTATTATCATGATTTTTTATGAATTCATTATCGACATAATCGTGTGATATGTTATCAGTTTCTGTTTGCACTAAATTATTATCATAATTGGGAATATTAAAGTCATTTAATCTCCAAAGCGCGCAAGATAGACCGACCAAACCTGAAGCCCAGGCGAGGTGCGATTCTGATCAAGCCAGCCGAGGGCAAGACATACTCGGACGTCACACGGTCTCTACGACAGAATGTGAACCCGACGGTCAGCAAAGTGGATGTTAGAGCGATACGAAAGACCAAAGACGGATCGGTACATCTACAGCTCGACCAAGAACAAGAACGACAGGCCTTCAAACAGACCCTACAAACTGTACTGGGACAGCGCGTGACAGTAAAGGACATGACCTGCAGGGTGACGCTGGAATTTATGGACCTAGACTGCGTCACAACAAAAAAGGACGTCGCGGACGCGATCGCGAATGTGCATGTCTTTGAAGCAAATAACCGCGCACAGGTGCAAGCTGTCTGTGAGCTTGATGCAAAGGAGGCTACGGATCTGCTCAAGTAAGACCGAATGGAAATCGGGTGGGTTACCTGCCGGATACAACCCAGGCTCTGCGTTCAGAGGTGCTACAAGTGCTTTGGTTACGGACACGTGAGAGTTGACTGCAAAGGACCGGACAGACCACAACTCTGCGTGGGGCGAGCCAATCAAGATCTAGCTCACGTGCCTGGCACGGCCTCGTGTGGAGTGTTTAAAGCAGCACTGCCGGAGCACAAGACGAAACAGACAAAATGGACCCTAAAGATACTCCTGACATTGCTCCGACAAATTGCGGCGGAAACGGACGCGGACGTGCTCGTAATAAGCGAGCAATACATAAATCTTCCCGAACCGACGTGGATCGCTAGCAGCACGAACACGGTGGCAGTATGGGTACGAGGAATAAACGCGTCGCGGATCACAGACAGCGGATCCGGAGAAGACTATGTTTAGGTGGGGGTTGGCACTGTCACCATTGGCAGTGTCTACCTTTCCCCGAATAATAGCGCACGCAAATATGCAGAAAAGCTCGAAGTCCTGGAAGACGTCGTTAGAGACCTCTCTGGCGACGCGATCATGGCGGCGATTTCAACGCGAGAGCGATAGAATGGGGTATGCCAGCAACGAACAGACGTGGACGACTCATACTGCAAATGGCCGCCCGACTGGAAGTGGAAGTAATAAATGACGGAAACGTGACCACGTACAGACGACCCGGCATTGGTAACTCCATACCAGATATTACCCTAGCCTAAGACAGTATGCTGACAAGGTAGAGGGGATGGAGAGTAATCGAGGATTACACGGCCAGTGATCACCAGTACATTATCTTCAGCTTGACCAATGACACGGCGGCGAGGTGAAGATAAAACAGACGGACTACATGATGGGATGTGAGACGGATAAATAGGGTCGAGCTCGCGATACAACTGCGGAACGTAGTGATACCTTCTGCAGACTCGTCCCAAGGGCAAATAGACCGAGTCGTGGTTGAACGGAGTGCTAAGGATCTGGAAAAATATCTGCCGTGTATTTGTAAAACTACGATGCCACGGAAACAACATAGACAGGACAAAAGGCAGACTTTCTGGTAGACGCAAGAGATAGCTGAAATCAGAAGTGAATGCCACCGAGTACGAAGCCAGTCAAAAGACGTAAGGAACATGGACGAAAGAGATGTTCTTTTGCAGCAACACTAGCTTGCGAGGAAACTACTCAGACACACGATAAACGCCACAAAACGACAGTGCTGGAGACGACTGGAGGACGAAGTAGATTGGGACCTCTGGAAGCAGGGCTACAAGATTGTTACCCGCAAACTTGGCGCCTGGAATCCCCCGGAGACGAAAGACGCGGACACGTTGGAGAGAGCTGTAATCCCCCCACAGTGGCGAGTCAAAACAAACCAGCCGCCGCCGCCGCTGGTTGTGCTGACGCACCACTGTGGCGGGAGCGGGAACCTTCAGCACGCGGGAGGAGAGACTGCTCCGGTGGTTGGGAGGGGGTAACAGCCCCCCTTCCCCTTCTCCCATTTTTTTATTATTTTTTTTTCTTTCTGTCTTTCTTTATTCTTTTCTTTCTTTTTTACGCTTAAGTTTAAATAAAAGAGTGTATGAAATATATACAGAATATATCATGGAAATGGAGAAAAAGTAAGGATATAAATAAAAAGAAGGTAAGTATTTTTATATTCACTAATTCATTCAATCATCGATATTTCTACAAATTCATTACGGTATTAAGATATATATAAAATTGGTTATAATATCAAAAATTAAAACAAAAAAAAAACATTATTTCACTCATTATGACTGTTTAGTAGGTCGGCAATTACATCGAGGTACTGTGACGCAAGCGATAAAATACATCGACAATATCATTTCGGCTAAACGGAATTTGGTCGTAATAAATGTTCTCGAATCTTCTTCTTTCTCTACTCATCATGCATCGGTTGTTTATTCACTTTTTTATTTTTTATTTTCGACCCCTTACGTTCTTTTTGTTGTTTGCTAATCCCCTTTTTCACAGATTCATCAACTCTGCTCCTACTACTACTACTATCTTTTGATTTCTTTTGTACTTTTTTCTTATTTCTCTTCAGTACTTTCTTGATTCATGAAAAAATTTTCAAAGGTTATCTTGCTCACCATCCAGGAGGCTGTCATCATAGCCAGTGTTCGCTCGTCTCCATCTGTTTCATCCGCGAGCATTCGTGAAAATGCGTATTCAGCTAAAACTCGATCAGCCTTGTGCCAGTTGTCTTGTTTGTCATGGTAGACTAGATCATGCTGACGACACGCCTCATCCAATGGATTTATACCGACTTCACCACGTTCAATACGTTCCGCTAGTTTTGTACCTGGATCGCAAAATCTATATCCGGGTGCGTGCATTCCAAACGGTAGGAAATCGATCAATTCATCCAGTGCGCTATTTTTCACGTTCCCTCGTTCTTGCTCTTCTTTTTCTTCTTGGTCGGTGATTTCACTCTTCTGTCCTGCTCGAACCTGTCGCTCAATCGTCACCATGATGTAATTTCAGAACTGCCAGCAACAACTTTTTTCCTCGACTTTTTTGCACTTCTCTGACCAGTTGCTGCTGCTACTGCTGCTGATTTTTTCTTTTATGTACTCGCGCTGCTATGCCTCCCTTGCTTTTCCTACTTGGTGATAAATTCTGGCATGGTGCGGCACCAGTGGCACCACCTTGTGGTAGTGGTATATTTCCAGATGGGATAGCCTGACCTGGTGTACTGGCTACTATGGGATTCCAAACACGATTATTACCGATGTATTCGCGTGCTATAAACGAAACTCGAAGAGCAACGGCAAATTGCGTGTACCTAGGTGGCGGAGAACCTTTTCTGTTTCTCATAGCATTATTTACCAGGTCAATCATGATGGATCCGTGTATACGTACACAGCCTATTGTCACGGTACCATTTGCATCCCAGGCGATATTCCCACTAACACGTAATTTACGCAATATTTGTTCAGCCTGTCGTCTATACTTTGTAGGCACGCTCTCGATGATGCTCGCATCAATCCGATCCTCTTCTTCGAGCTGCTGTGCCACGTCATTATAATTGTCGTCGTTTTGATCATCATCTTCATCATGATTGTTGTTTCGCATTTGGCACCAATCTTTCTTATCTTTTTCTTCCTTTTTTCTAATCTTATCATAGTTATCGATATCCTTGAGTTAAAGATAACGCTGCAGCACAAAACGATATTGTGTCCATTTTCCCCGCTCATTCAGCATCTAGTCTAGTCATCACGGTTCCGGGTGTTTGAACAGTATTTAATATATTAGCAGCATTATTGCACCCGCTATTTGGTAGTATACTTTGGAGACGTTCAACGTTCTCATGCGGCACAAGCACCATCATTTTAGCGTGTTCCATGTCGTCCACTTATTAATGATACTAGCCAACAGTGTATCAATAATAGGAGCCAATAATGCTGGTAAGAAACCATCGCGTTGTATAATGATTTTTTTCTTTTTCGACAGGCTCACACAAGGTTCGGCTAACTTCCGCAGTGTTTTTGCATGTCTGCGTAAGCGTGATTTGTGAGACTTCTCCAACGGCACGTTACCGATCAACACATTCAAAGCACACTCACAAATATGAGGCACTAATTTTAAATCAGTCGTCTGCAAGAGTGCCTTTTGCTGTTTATCGTTCAAATGGAACAGCGCTTTTAAAATGTAGCGTCCTTACGCGCAAAGGGATGTCGTCTCTTAGACACACCCATCACAAGGAGACGATTGGTACGAGATTCAACGTGTCGCCACTATTCATCTTTTTATTCCGTAACACGTGGACGTAGTGCACTTCGCCGTCCGGAAAGATACAGGTGCGAAATCGGCAGTTGTCCAGTGTAGTCTGTTTTAAAACCAGCAGAAGGTATCCATATGGTCTCGATGTGGCGTCCCAGTAAGCCTCTTGCAAAAATCGTGGATCCTCAGGACAGAGTTGACGCGACAGATGCTATATCTGAGATATATCTCGCAAATTTCTAAACACGACAATGTATTGTGCGTTTAGAGATATGTCACGCTGTCCTCTACCCTGATGTAAGACGTTCTGTGTGATGAATATCACCGAGAGCGAGTGATGGTGGGAGGCCTTCGAGAAAATGTTGACTATACTGCCGTTCGATGACGATTCTTGCAAAAAGTCGTCGATGATCAAGAGTTTCGGTTTAGAATCAGTGGCCCAGTCACTAGTCTACGGTAAACCCTCGCGAAATTCCACCTTCCTGCTTTGAAGATCCTTGTAGCTCTGCTGCCACTCTGCGTAATAGATAATGACACGTTAGATTTGGGTATCGCACAAATGATCAAGATCCTTTAGGAACTTCTTCACAAATACCGTTTTACCACATCCTGTAGGACCGCAAAGCATGGAGGTAAACGGATTTTTCCATCGCGTATCCATAACTACTACTGAGACAATCATGTAACCAACACTTCACTTTAACCTTCACATATAAGGTCGTGGATTGTGGGTGTAGTATTACTTATGTAAGCACAGGCAACCAACCAATCAGGTTAGCGATGGTGTAATGGAGGACAATCAAACACTTTGACTGTGGATCATGCACTTTTCTTTTTACATTCACCACATTTTCTCGAACAAAATGACAAAGTTCTTCATTTTGTGAGCTCTCGTTCGTAAACTGACACTCCCATTTTTCAATCAACTGGTAATTTGCCATCTTTAGCCTATAGCTCATGGCCAATGATCTTTCGTATCTGGCATCCATCGATTCACCACTTTTCAAATCTATATCTCTGGTGTATTGAACAAGTGCGGAAAAGCACCTTTCTCCATTTCGGATAATCCATACACTTTTGGTAAACTACTTCAAGGCATGTAAAAGTAATTTAAACTATCAATAAACTTGGCATGCAGAACCTCCATTAAAATTATTTTTAAACCATTCATCACTACCGATGGTACAACTCGATCTTGATTGAATTTTCCCACAACGTATTTAATATTAGTCGATAATGATTTGTCCGGTCGTAATACATTATGCGTAATACGTGTGATTTTCACCGACATATCGTGTGCCGTCAGAGATTGGTGGATTTCCACGAGCGAACGATGAAAAATTATAAACTACGATCACCGTACCGCTAGTAGCGAAGAAATCTTGAAACTTGATAAGATTTGTGGCAGCAGTTTTTTTAATTCTTCCGTGTGATTGACGAATCTGGTTCCAATATTTGTAAAGCAGTCCTGAGCGCACCTGACCTCTGACGGCATGGGCATAAGCAGCAGCTAAACTTCGCGGTAGATAAAGATTGTCATTGTTATGGATGTTTAATATTGATTACTGTTTAATATAGATTATTTAATTAGATATGTTTAATATGGATGTTTAATATAGACTCCTCGGTTAAACGAACTCGTCCACGACTGGCTACACCTCTGACAACACCACAATTAACCGTTCATTTACATTGAAATCGTTCGCACTTTGCATAGCATCGTGTAATATTTCCCAAAGATCTTCGAATTGAAAATCTTGTATAAGTCTGAATGATAGCCAAAGGGGACCATGATTGAACTGGTCCGAATTGATGGTTACACCAACAAAATCTATTGGTCCACCTCTCTCACAAAGCTGCCGATGAAGGTCCTGCATGCAACCCTTTAACCAGTTGTAAACATGGGCATTGGCTACTGGCTACGGTATGATTCCACGGATCTCTCTACCCTCATATCCAAAATATCGATAAAAACACGTTGCCTCATTCTGAATCACAAATCTAGGTCGCTCTCCTCCTTCACCGGTCTGCAAATGAGCATCTATAAGATCAGCCGATTTATACATGTACTTTATTAAATTAAACAAATTTAAATAAGAATCTTACCTTCTTCGTCAGATGTATCAGTGCTGCTACTGCTATTAGCATTGCTTGTATTGGTACTGCTACTACTACTGCTACTGCTGCTGCTGTCACTCTCGCTGCTACTGCTACTGCTACAGGTAAGCCTTCTGCGTTTGCGTTCTCCATCACTACAGCAATTTTAGGATACGTCGTAATTGTTTCCATTTCGATTACGCTGCTGCCTCTCTCTTGACCTCTCTGAAGCTTAAGTATTAGAGCGTGCTTTTGTATTGCAGAAAAAACAATAAATGAAAATTACTTACGATTATTTATGTTTGACAATGATGAGTCTCTTCGATGGTCCGATGATTGTAGGTGGTAATGTCCAGCTGTTGATGGTCCAGCGTCTATAACTAAAATTGAGAATGTGCATTTAATTGAATAATAATTACAAAAATTTTAATTATAACCTATTCACCACTTACTAATTGGCTTTACTTAATTGGCCGTAACTAAGTGTGCAGCGTCTTCTTGATCCGCCATACGTGCATGTGGCTCTGAAACTAAGTATTGAGAGAATTAAAATCATTTAATTAAAAAGAAAAATTAATATTTGTACTTTAATTGACTCAATACTTACAATTATTCTCGTTTCCTATCGATTCATCACACATATCACTCACCATAATGAAAGAATCACCATCGGTGTCTATCATCATCTGGTTAATCACTGAAAAAATGTTGATAAACAAATATTGAAATAAATAATAATATTCTAAGAGTTTAGGTTTGAAAAAAAAAACGTAATTAATACTTACATTGACGGTGAAACATTGCACGAGCTAGCGGGTGTCCGTGATTGTTGCGCTGTCGTATTGCTTGGAGAGCAATCGATAGAACGTCTAGATTACGGAATAGACCGACGATAAACATGTAATATACCGTGGTTATTCTACAATGCAGCAAGAGAAAAAGCAGCTTTCTGCATAAAAACTTCTGCTGATTGGTTCTGTAGGTCTGAGGCGCACACTCTGCCACACATTGTGTGAATATGTGAGTCTCGATCTTTCGCGATACCCAATGCCTGACCGATAACTTTGGCTAAATGTGTCACACTTGCCCTAATCATTCTGACAGAAATGCTTTGACTATCCAAAGTGGAACTGCTGAAAGGTGCAAGTGTAGCTCCTTAAATATTGTCTCTGTCTACACGGTGGGGATGCTGCACAAAACACAACGCTTTTTTTTTGCTGATACTGCTAATAAGGGACGATACGTCTCGGGGAGATCATATTGGCTATTCATGTGCACGTGTGCATATATTTTCTGGTATTTGCTGGTTATAGACTTCTTGGAATGACATTTGCAACGATGTCGAGTAGAAGATATTATATTTACAGCACACATGGTAAGAAAGTTGACATGAAAAAAAACTGAAAGCAATAATTTCGCAGAATAACGAGTATGCACCAATACGTTCTTGTTTTTTTTCTTCTCTTCACATCAATATTTAAACACTATTCGCGATTATCCGTATTGGGGAAATTTTTAAATTGTGAATAGAAAATGAGCGGCAAGAAAGAGAGTGCTATAAAAATACTTGAGTTCCTCGTTCACGATGCTCGAGCTTATTGACAACACTTGATATCCTGCGAAATTCAACCTCAAAAAATCGCGAATTTTGGTAAATTCATTTTTTTAATGGCAATTGATAGAGTGCGTTAAGATACGCCTACAGACCAAAAATCATCGCTCTAGGTTGAAGACTAAATTTTTGCTAAATAGGTAAAAGCTAATTGGTAATTTATTTAGGCGCATCAAGATGGACAATTCTGCAGTCAACGAATCTGATAGCGAAGCGATTCCAATCATATTATATATATAATATATATATATATATATATATATATATATATATATATATATATATATATATATATATATATGGGAATCCAATCTTTTGAAGATTATATTCCGTACGCTTCAGTCTTTTGAGGATGCATCCTCAAAAGACAGCCTATCTTTTGAGGATTTTCTAGAGTCTATTAACCAAGAGTTACTTCGGCTAACCAGATAACCCACGCGAGTTTTGCTTCGCACCCTTCAACACCCCAAAACTCACTTGGGTTATCCAAGCGGTTAACAGAATGAGATTATAAACATCCTAATTTGGTACTGGGGTTAGTTTGGTTATTTTTTAGCACTCTCGAACTCTGAATGAAGGGAAACATGTCCTCAAAATGCGGGATTACTATATATATA
>MT985329.1:0-24717 GCA_020010945.3 Muscidifurax raptorellus
GGGGTTTAAGTTAATTTTAATAATTCATTCGTTATTTAGTATGAAATTTATCAAGGTTTAGAATCATTCGTAGTGCAGTAACTAGTGTAATTAGTAAAATTAAGTTAAATTTGAGGGGGTTTAAGTTAATTTTAATAATTCATTCGTTATTTAGTATGAAATTTATCAAGGTTTAGAATCATTCGTAGTGCAGTAACTAGTGTAATTAGTAAAATTAAGTTAAATTTGAGGGGGTTTAAGTAATTTTAATAATTCATTCGTTATTTAGTATGAAATTTATCAAGGTTTAGAATCATTCGTAGTGCAGTAACTAGTGTAATTAGTAAAATTAAGTTAAATTTGAGGGGGTTTAAGTTAATTTTAATAATTCATTCGTTATTTAGTATGAAATTTATCAAGGTTTAGAATCATTCGTAGTGCAGTAACTAGTGTAATTAGTAAAATTAAGTTAAATTTGAGGGGGTTTAAGTTAATTTTAATAATTCATTCGTTATTTAGTATGAAATTTATCAAGGTTTAGAATCATTCGTAGTGCAGTAACTAGTGTAATTAGTAAAATTAAGTTAAATTTGAGGGGGTTTAAGTTAATTTTAATAATTCATTCGTTATTTAGTATGAAATTTATCAAGGTTTAGAATCATTCGTAGTGCAGTAACTAGTGTAATTAGTAAAATTAAGTTAAATTTGAGGGGGTTTAAGTTAATTTTAATAATTCATTCGTTATTTAGTATGAAATTTATCAAGGTTTAGAATCATTCGTAGTGCAGTAACTAGTGTAATTAGTAAAATTAAGTTAAATTTGAGGGGGTTTAAGTTAATTTTAATAATTCATTCGTTATTTAGTATGAAATTTATCAAGGTTTAGAATCATTCGTAGTGCAGTAACTAGTGTAGTTAGTAAAATTAAGTTAAATTTGAGGGGGTTTAAGTTAATTTTAATAATTCATTCGTTATTTAGTATGAAATTTATCAAGGTTTAGAATCATTCGTAGTGCAGTAACTAGTGTAATTAGTAAAATTAAGTTAAATTTGAGGGGGTTTAAGTTAATTTTAATAATTCATTCGTTATTTAGTATGAAATTTATCAAGGTTTAGAATCATTCGTAGTGCAGTAACTAGTGTAATTAGTAAAATTAAGTTAAATTTGAGGGGGTTTAAGTTAATTTTAATAATTCATTCGTTATTTAGTATGAAATTTATCAAGGTTTAGAATCATTCGTAGTGCAGTAACTAGTGTAATTAGTAAAATTAAGTTAAATTTGAGGGGGTTTAAGTTAATTTTAATAATTCATTCGTTATTTAGTATGAAATTTATCAAGGTTTAGAATCATTCGTAGTGCAGTAACTAGTGTAATTAGTAAAATTAAGTTAAATTTGAGGGGGTTTAAGTTAATTTTAATAATTCATTCGTTATTTAGTATGAAATTTATCAAGGTTTAGAATCATTCGTAGTGCAGTAACTAGTGTAATTAGTAAAATTAAGTTAAATTTGAGGGGGTTTAAGTTAATTTTAATAATTCATTCGTTATTTAGTATGAAATTTATCAAGGTTTAGAATCATTCGTAGTGCAGTAACTAGTGTAATTAGTAAAATTAAGTTAAATTTGAGGGGGTTTAAGTTAATTTTAATAATTCATTCGTTATTTAGTATGAAATTTATCAAGGTTTAGAATCATTCGTAGTGCAGTAACTAGTGTAATTAGTAAAATTAAGTTAAATTTGAGGGGGTTTAAGTTAATTTTAATAATTCATTCGTTATTTAGTATGAAATTTATCAAGGTTTAGAATCATTCGTAGTGCAGTAACTAGTGTAATTAGTAAAATTAAGTTAAATTTGAGGGGGTTTAAGTTAATTTTAATAATTCATTCGTTATTTAGTATGAAATTTATCAAGGTTTAGAATCATTCGTAGTGCAGTAACTAGTGTAATTAGTAAAATTAAGTTAAATTTGAGGGGGTTTAAGTTAATTTTAATAATTCATTCGTTATTTAGTATGAAATTTATCAAGGTTTAGAATCATTCGTAGTGCAGTAACTAGTGTAATTAGTAAAATTAAGTTAAATTTGAGGGGGTTTAAGTTAATTTTAATAATTCATTCGTTATTTAGTATGAAATTTATCAAGGTTTAGAATCATTCGTAGTGCAGTAACTAGTGTAATTAGTAAAATTAAGTTAAATTTGAGGGGGTTTAAGTTAATTTTAATAATTCATTCGTTATTTAGTATGAAATTTATCAAGGTTTAGAATCATTCGTAGTGCAGTAACTAGTGTAATTAGTAAAATTAAGTTAAATTTGAGGGGGTTTAAGTTAATTTTAATAATTCATTCGTTATTTAGTATGAAATTTATCAAGGTTTAGAATCATTCGTAGTGCAGTAACTAGTGTAATTAGTAAAATTAAGTTAAATTTGAGGGGGTTTAAGTTAATTTTAATAATTCATTCGTTATTTAGTATGAAATTTATCAAGGTTTAGAATCATTCGTAGTGCAGTAACTAGTGTAATTAGTAAAATTAAGTTAAATTTGAGGGGGTTTAAGTTAATTTTAATAATTCATTCGTTATTTAGTATGAAATTTATCAAGGTTTAGAATCATTCGTAGTGCAGTAACTAGTGTAATTAGTAAAATTAAGTTAAATTTGAGGGGGTTTAAGTTAATTTTAATAATTCATTCGTTATTTAGTATGAAATTTATCAAGGTTTAGAATCATTCGTAGTGCAGTAACTAGTGTAATTAGTAAAATTAAGTTAAATTTGAGGGGGTTTAAGTTAATTTTAATAATTCATTCGTTATTTAGTATGAAATTTATCAAGGTTTAGAATCATTCGTAGTGCAGTAACTAGTGTAATTAGTAAAATTAAGTTAAATTTGAGGGGGTTTAAGTTAATTTTAATAATTCATTCGTTATTTAGTATGAAATTTATCAAGGTTTAGAATCATTCGTAGTGCAGTAACTAGTGTAATTAGTAAAATTAAGTTAAATTTGAGGGGGTTTAAGTTAATTTTAATAATTCATTCGTTATTTAGTATGAAATTTATCAAGGTTTAGAATCATTCGTAGTGCAGTAACTAGTGTAATTAGTAAAATTAAGTTAAATTTGAGGGGGTTTAAGTTAATTTTAATAATTCATTCGTTATTTAGTATGAAATTTATCAAGGTTTAGAATCATTCGTAGTGCAGTAACTAGTGTAATTAGTAAAATTAAGTTAAATTTGAGGGGGTTTAAGTTAATTTTAATAATTCATTCGTTATTTAGTATGAAATTTATCAAGGTTTAGAATCATTCGTAGTGCAGTAACTAGTGTAATTAGTAAAATTAAGTTAAATTTGAGGGGGTTTAAGTTAATTTTAATAATTCATTCGTTATTTAGTATGAAATTTATCAAGGTTTAGAATCATTCGTAGTGCAGTAACTAGTGTAATTAGTAAAATTAAGTTAAATTTGAGGGGGTTTAAGTTAATTTTAATAATTCATTCGTTATTTAGTATGAAATTTATCAAGGTTTAGAATCATTCGTAGTGCAGTAACTAGTGTAATTAGTAAAATTAAGTTAAATTTGAGGGGGTTTAAGTTAATTTTAATAATTCATTCGTTATTTAGTATGAAATTTATCAAGGTTTAGAATCATTCGTAGTGCAGTAACTAGTGTAATTAGTAAAATTAAGTTAAATTTGAGGGGGTTTAAGTTAATTTTAATAATTCATTCGTTATTTAGTATGAAATTTATCAAGGTTTAGAATCATTCGTAGTGCAGTAACTAGTGTAATTAGTAAAATTAAGTTAAATTTGAGGGGGTTTAAGTTAATTTTAATAATTCATTCGTTATTTAGTATGAAATTTATCAAGGTTTAGAATCATTCGTAGTGCAGTAACTAGTGTAATTAGTAAAATTAAGTTAAATTTGAGGGGGTTTAAGTTAATTTTAATAATTCATTCGTTATTTAGTATGAAATTTATCAAGGTTTAGAATCATTCGTAGTGCAGTAACTAGTGTAGTTAGTAAAATTAAGTTAAATTTGAGGGGGTTTAAGTTAATTTTAATAATTCATTCGTTATTTAGTATGAAATTTATCAAGGTTTAGAATCATTCGTAGTGCAGTAACTAGTGTAATTAGTAAAATTAAGTTAAATTTGAGGGGGTTTAAGTTAATTTTAATAATTCATTCGTTATTTAGTATGAAATTTATCAAGGTTTAGAATCATTCGTAGTGCAGTAACTAGTGTAATTAGTAAAATTAAGTTAAATTTGAGGGGGTTTAAGTTAATTTTAATAATTCATTCGTTATTTAGTATGAAATTTATCAAGGTTTAGAATCATTCGTAGTGCAGTAACTAGTGTAATTAGTAAAATTAAGTTAAATTTGAGGGGGTTTAAGTTAATTTTAATAATTCATTCGTTATTTAGTATGAAATTTATCAAGGTTTAGAATCATTCGTAGTGCAGTAACTAGTGTAATTAGTAAAATTAAGTTAAATTTGAGGGGGTTTAAGTTAATTTTAATAATTCATTCGTTATTTAGTATGAAATTTATCAAGGTTTAGAATCATTCGTAGTGCAGTAACTAGTGTAATTAGTAAAATTAAGTTAAATTTGAGGGGGTTTAAGTTAATTTTAATAATTCATTCGTTATTTAGTATGAAATTTATCAAGGTTTAGAATCATTCGTAGTGCAGTAACTAGTGTAATTAGTAAAATTAAGTTAAATTTGAGGGGGTTTAAGTTAATTTTAATAATTCATTCGTTATTTAGTATGAAATTTATCAAGGTTTAGAATCATTCGTAGTGCAGTAACTAGTGTAATTAGTAAAATTAAGTTAAATTTGAGGGGGTTTAAGTTAATTTTAATAATTCATTCGTTATTTAGTATGAAATTTATCAAGGTTTAGAATCATTCGTAGTGCAGTAACTAGTGTAATTAGTAAAATTAAGTTAAATTTGAGGGGGTTTAAGTTAATTTTAATAATTCATTCGTTATTTAGTATGAAATTTATCAAGGTTTAGAATCATTCGTAGTGCAGTAACTAGTGTAATTAGTAAAATTAAGTTAAATTTGAGGGGGTTTAAGTTAATTTTAATAATTCATTCGTTATTTAGTATGAAATTTATCAAGGTTTAGAATCATTCGTAGTGCAGTAACTAGTGTAATTAGTAAAATTAAGTTAAATTTGAGGGGGTTTAAGTTAATTTTAATAATTCATTCGTTATTTAGTATGAAATTTATCAAGGTTTAGAATCATTCGTAGTGCAGTAACTAGTGTAATTAGTAAAATTAAGTTAAATTTGAGGGGGTTTAAGTTAATTTTAATAATTCATTCGTTATTTAGTATGAAATTTATCAAGGTTTAGAATCATTCGTAGTGCAGTAACTAGTGTAATTAGTAAAATTAAGTTAAATTTGAGGGGGTTTAAGTTAATTTTAATAATTCATTCGTTATTTAGTATGAAATTTATCAAGGTTTAGAATCATTCGTAGTGCAGTAACTAGTGTAATTAGTAAAATTAAGTTAAATTTGAGGGGGTTTAAGTTAATTTTAATAATTCATTCGTTATTTAGTATGAAATTTATCAAGGTTTAGAATCATTCGTAGTGCAGTAACTAGTGTAATTAGTAAAATTAAGTTAAATTTGAGGGGGTTTAAGTTAATTTTAATAATTCATTCGTTATTTAGTATGAAATTTATCAAGGTTTAGAATCATTCGTAGTGCAGTAACTAGTGTAATTAGTAAAATTAAGTTAAATTTGAGGGGGTTTAAGTTAATTTTAATAATTCATTCGTTATTTAGTATGAAATTTATCAAGGTTTAGAATCATTCGTAGTGCAGTAACTAGTGTAATAGTAAAATTAAGTTAAATTTGAGGGGGTTTAAGTTAATTTTAATAATTCATTCGTTATTTAGTATGAAATTTATCAAGGTTTAGAATCATTCGTAGTGTAGTAACTAGTGTAATTAGTAAAATTAAGTTAAATTTGAGGGGGTTTAAGTTAATTTTAATAATTCATTCGTTATTTAGTATGAAATTTATCAAGGTTTAGAATCATTCGTAGTGCAGTAACTAGTGTAATTAGTAAAATTAAGTTAAATTTGAGGGGGTTTAAGTTAATTTTAATAATTCATTCGTTATTTAGTATGAAATTTATCAAGGTTTAGAATCATTCGTAGTGCAGTAACTAGTGTAATTAGTAAAATTAAGTTAAATTTGAGGGGGTTTAAGTTAATTTTAATAATTCATTCGTTATTTAGTATGAAATTTATCAAGGTTTAGAATCATTCGTAGTGCAGTAACTAGTGTAATTAGTAAAATTAAGTTAAATTTGAGGGGGTTTAAGTTAATTTTAATAATTCATTCGTTATTTAGTATGAAATTTATCAAGGTTTAGAATCATTCGTAGTGCAGTAACTAGTGTAGTTAGTAAAATTAAGTTAAATTTGAGGGGGTTTAAGTTAATTTTAATAATTCATTCGTTATTTAGTATGAAATTTATCAAGGTTTAGAATCATTCGTAGTGCAGTAACTAGTGTAGTTAGTAAAATTAAGTTAAATTTGAGGGGGTTTAAGTTAATTTTAATAATTCATTCGTTATTTAGTATGAAATTTATCAAGGTTTAGAATCATTCGTAGTGCAGTAACTAGTGTAATTAGTAAAATTAAGTTAAATTTGAGGGGGTTTAAGTTAATTTTAATAATTCATTCGTTATTTAGTATATTTTAAATAAAGTAAATTTAAATTTAATTATTTAATTAAACTATGATAAATTAAAAAGATAGACTAAACATTAAGTCATTAGATTCATAATCTAAAAATATAACTTTTATTCTTTTTAATTTAAAATTTTAGTTTATAAATAAAATATTTTTTTTACAAAAAAATGATAATTATTATTAATTAAATTTTAAAAATTTAAGTTAAGTTTATTAAATTAATTATTTTATTTATGTATATATCAAATTAAGTAATGTAATAAATTTAAATAATTTATTTTTTTAAATTTAATATATAAAATTAAAAATTTAAGTAATTAATATTTAGAAATTATAAATAATATAAGTTAATTTTGTGCCAGCAACTGCGGTTAAACAAAATATATAAATTAATTAATTTATAAATTAAATAAATTAATTTTAAAATTTTAATTAAAATAAATTTATGATAAAATAAAATTTATAAGAATTTAAATATAAAAAAATTTATTAAATTAAATAGTTACTAATATAAACTAGGATTAGATACCCTATTATAGGTAATAAATTTTTATTTATAAATATTAAAATTTATTATTTGAAAATTAATAACTATGGCGGTATTTTAATCTATTTAGAGGAACTTGTAGTGTAATTGATACTCCACGAAAAGATAAATATATATTATAAAATATTTTTGTATGTTCGTTATAAAAAAATTTAAGAATAATTAAAAATTTTTTAAAATTATTATATTTAATTTATTTCAGATCAATATTAAATTATAGTATATAAAATTTATGAGTTACAATAATAAATATTAAGAATTTTTATATTAAATTATTAGAATTTTTAGAATTTAATAGTAAAATATATGAAATTTATATATTTGAATATAGTTTTAAAATATGTACATATTGCCCGTCACTTTTATATTTAATAAAATAAGTCGTAACAAAGTAAATATACTGGAAAGTGTATTTAGTAAAAATTTTAGAAATATAGTTAAATTATAATATTTATTTTGCTAATAAAAGTTATTTATATAAATTATTTTTATTTTAAAGTAAATTAAATAATTTTAGTTTAGTATAATTTTTATAAATTAATAAAATAATAATAAATTTATATATTTAAGTAATATTTTTAAAAAATTAGTTATTTTTATATTAAAAGTATTGAAAAAGAAAAATAAAATTATTTTAAAAAAATTATTTAAATTTAATTACCTTTTGTATCAGGGTTTATTAAAATTAATAAATTTATAGATTTATTTCTCGAAATAAAATGATTTAATTAATTAATATAGTTAATGTGTAAATATTATTATAAATAATTAATTAGTAGTGATAAATTTATCAACTTTTATATATCTAGTTATTTTATAAATAAATTGAATTTAATTAAAATTATATTTTAATAAATTATTTAATTAATTTATTAAATAATTTTATAAATATTATTAGGGATAAACTTAATAATAATATTAATATATAAATTATTTATAAATTATATTATTATAGAAATAAAAATTTTTAGTAATAAATAATTTGTAATAATTAAAATTTTAAATATATAATTTAAATAAAATTTAATAGATTATAAAATTATTAAATGAAATTTTTTAATTTAAGTAATAATGATAAAATTAGTAAAATTAAATTTATAGAATTATAGATTTAGTATAGATTATTTTAAGGAATTAGGCAAATTTATTTATTCAACTGTTTATTAAAAACATAGTTTAATAGAATATAATATTAAATTATTTCTGCTCAATGAATATATTTAAATAGCTGCAGTATTTTGACTGTACAAAGGTAGCATAATCAATTGTCTTTTTATTAAAGTCTAGAATGAAAGAATTCATGAAATAATAACTGTCTCAAAATAAATAAAATTTAAAATTTATTATTAGTTAAAATTCTAATATATTATTAAAAGACGAGAAGACCCTATAGAATTTTATAAATTTATAAATATAAAAATTTTTAATTTTATTTTATTATTGTATAAATTTATTATATTGGGGGTATATAAAAATTTAAATAATTTTTTAAAAAAATAAACAAAAATTTTTGTTTAATTATTATCTAATATTATTAAATTTAAATTAAATTACCTTAGGGATAACAGCGTTAAATTTTTAAAGAGTTCATATTGATAAAAATTATTGCGACCTCGATGTTGAATTAAAATAAATTATTATTGTAGATAATAATATAATTTAGTCTGTTCGACTATTAAAATTTTACATGATTTGAGTTTAGATCGGTGTAAGCCAGATCGGATTCTATCTTTAATTAAATTAAATATTTTTGTACGAAAGGACTTAATATTTATAATAATTATATATAATTTGAATAAAATTAATAAAGTTACTTTGACAGATTAGTGTATTAAATTTAGAATTTAAAAATAAATATTTTAGATATTTAAGTAATAATTATATATATTAATTCTTTGTTAATTTCATTAAATTTAATAATTATAATTTTAATTAGTGTAGCATTTTTAACTTTATTAGAACGAAAAATTTTAGGTTATATTCAAATTCGAAAAGGTCCTAATAAAGTTGGATTTTTAGGATTATTACAACCTTTTAGAGATGCAATTAAATTATTCAGGAAAGAAAATTTTATAATTTTAAAATCAAATTATTATTTTTATTTATTTAGGCCAATATTTAGTATACTATTAATATTATCTTTATGGGATAATATACCTTTAATTAGTGAAATAATAAATAATAATTTAAGGATTTTAATAATTTTATGTTTAATAAGTATGGGAGTTTATTCAATGATAGTAGCAGGCTGATCCTCTAATTCAATATATACACTTTTAGGAAGTATACGAAGAGTAGCTCAAACTATTTCTTATGAGGTTAGGATAATTCTTTTAATATTAAGAGTAATCATATTAATTGAAAGTTATAATATAAATAGTTTTTATTTATATCAAATAAATATTAGATTTATATTTTTATTATTTCCATTAAGAATAGTATTTTATATTAGTCTTTTAGCTGAATTAAATCGAACTCCTTTTGATTTTGCAGAAGGGGAGTCTGAGTTAGTTTCTGGGTTTAATACAGAATACATAAGAGGAAGATTTGCAATAATTTTTATTGCTGAGTATGGTATAATTATATTTATAATATTTATATTTAATATAATATTTATAGGGGGAAATATTTATAATATTATATTTTACTTATATTATTTAAGATTATTATTTATAGTAATTTGAATTCGAGGAACTTATCCTCGTCATCGATATGACTCTTTAATATATTTAACTTGATTAAGATTTTTACCTATTAGTTTAAATTATTTAATTTTTTCTAGGAGAATCAAGTGATTATTATTAATTATGTATATATATAAGTGTAAAAATTGCACAAAATTTTTTGAAAATTTTAGTATTATTTTATTTTAATATATATATATATATATATATATATATATATATATATATATATATATATATATATATATATATATATATATATATATATATATATATATATATATATATATATATATATATATATATATATATATATATATATATATATATATATATATATATATATATATAAATTATTAAAAGAATTTACTTCTATCTTATGATTTCAAGTCATATATTATATTTAACTAAATAATTTTAGATATAATATGATTATAAACCATATATTATAATATCTAATTAAATAATTTTAAATTTTTAAATATATTATATAATCAGTTAACTTAAATATAATAGGATTTAAAATAATAAAATATAAAAAATAAACAATTGATGCAATTTGCCCAATTAAAATATATGGTGATTCAACCGGTCGAGCTCCAATTCAAGTTAAAATAATAAATAAAAAAATGAATATTCAAAATAAATTTAAATTAATAATGTAAAATTTTATACCTTTTATTTTATTAGGATATAAAGGTAAAAATAATAGAATTAAAATAGATATTAATAAAGCTAGTACCCCTCCTAGTTTATTAGGAATAGATCGAAGAATTGCATATGCAAATAAAAAGTATCATTCAGGTTGAATATGTAAAGGAGTAATTATTGAATTAGCTGGATTAAAATTTTCAGGATCTGATAAAATATAAGGATAAAGTAAACAAATTAATACTAATAATAAAATTATTATTATTATTCCTAAAATATCTTTAATAGAATAATATGGATTAAAAGGAATTTTATTTATATTACTATTTAATCCTATTGGGTTAGAGGAGCCTGTTTCATGAAGGAAAACTAAGTGAATTACTACTATTAATAAAATAATAAAAGGTAAAATAAAATGAATTGAATAAAATCGATTTAATGTGGCATTATTAACAGAGAATCCACCTCATAATCATATAACTATATTTTCACCAATGTAAGGAATTGCAGATAAAAGATTAGTAATTACTGTGGCACCTCAAAAAGATATTTGACCCCAAGGTAACACATAACCTATAAATGCTGTAGCTATAGTAATTAAAAAAATTAATACTCCTATTGTTCAAGTTATTATTATAAAAAATGAATTATAATATATTCCTCGACCAATATGAATAAATATACAAATAAAAAATATAGACGCACCATTTATATGAAGTAATCGAAATAATCATCCATAATTTACATCATTAATAATATGAATAATTGATTCAAAAGAAATAATTGTATTGGGTGTATAATGTATTGATAAAAAAAATCCTGTTAAAATTTGAATAATTAGACATAATCCTAACAAAGAACCAAAATTTCATCAAATAGAAATATTAATTGGAGTGGGTAAGTTAATTAAAGAATTATAAAATATATTTAATAATATAAATTTTTTAAAGATTGATTTTTTCATTAATTAATTAATTAACTTTACGAAGCATGATTTTTTTAGTAATAATAATTTTTACTACTAAAGTTAAACAAATGAATAAGTAAATTATTAAAATAATTGTAGTTGTATTTTTAAAAGTATACATATAATTAATAAAATTACATTCACTAAGTATTTGTAATAAATCAATTGATTTAAAATTAGTAGTGGATCAAAATATATAAATTTCTTTATTATAGTAAATAACAATAATAAATGAAACTATTATTAAAATTTTTAAAGGTATTAAAAAAAAGTAATATCAATCAATGCATATTTTTATATTACTAATTAAACTAATAAAATATAGAAAAATAATTATTAACCCCCCAACAATAATTAAATATACAATATATGAGTATCAATGAGTTGGACTTAAAATTCTTATATCAAGAGAAACAAAAATAGTAAATAATATTAAAATTAAACATAATATTAAAGGATGAAAATAATTTGAATAAATAGAAATAGAAATTACAAATACTCCAAATAGAGTTAATGATGTTAATGAATTAATTAAAATAATATAGAATAACTTTATCATCACAAAAAATAGTTTATTACAAAATATTAATTTTGGAGATTAATGATATATATTATCTATATTTTTTTGATTAGTTATATAATAATTATTATATATTTAATTTACAAAATTAATATTTTATTTAAATTAATAACTAATTATATCTAATATTTATTTACATATATTAATTTTTATAATTTCAATGTTTATATTTGTTTATTATTATAATCAAATTTTATTAATATTAATTGCTTTAGAATTTATTATAATTAGTTTTTTGATATTATTAAATATATATAGAATAACTAATAATTCTATATTATTAATTTTATATTATTTAGTTTTTGTAGTTTGTGAAAGAGTTTTAGGATTAAGTTTATTAATTATTTTAATCCGATCATATGGAAATGATAGAGTTAAATTATTGAATATAAATTTATGATAAAAATTATAATAATAATAATTATATTAAACTTAAATATTTTATTTATTAATATTAAAATATTAATATATATCATAAGTTTAGAAATTATAGTTATTTCAATATTTTTTATATTTTCTATAAATTATAGAAATAATTGAATATTAATTTATTCTTGAATAGGAATTGATTCAATTAGATTTATTTTAACTTTATTAACAATATGGATTATTTCTTTAATATTTTTAATTAGATTTAAAATAATAAATAAGAAAATTTATAGAATAGTTTTATTGATTTTATTAATTAGTTTAATTTTAAGATTTATAACATTAAATTATTTTATATTTTATTTATTTTTTGAAATTAGTTTATTACCAACTATATTATTAATTATAGGTTGAGGGTATCAGCCTGAACGAATTAATGCTTCTATATATATATTAATATATACAATATTTGCTTCATTACCGATATTAATTATTATATTTTATTTATTTAATATAAATAAATCAATAAACTATTTAATTATTTTAAATAAATATATTAAATTTGAATTTTTAAGAAATTTAATATATCTATATATAATTTTAGCTTTTTTAGTTAAACTACCTATATTTATATTACATATATGATTACCTAAAGCTCATGTAGAGGCCCCTATTACTGGATCAATAATTTTAGCTGGAATTATATTAAAATTAGGTGGATATGGAATTGCTCGTAGTATAATAATAATAATAAATTATAGTAAAATATTTAATTATTTTTTTATAATAATCTCATTAATTGGAATAGTAATTATAAGTTTAGTATGTTTACGTCAATTTGATATAAAATTAATTGTAGCATATTCTTCTGTTGTTCATATAGGAATAATATTATTTGGTATCATAAGGATAATATACTATGGATTTATAGGTGGTGTAATTATAATAATTGCTCATGGACTATGTTCTTCTGCTATATTTATTTTAGTAAATTTATTATATGAACGATCTAAAAGTCGTAATATATATATAAATAAAGGAATAATTATTATTATACCAGTTTTAAGAATATGATGATTTATATTTTGTGCATGTAATATATCTTCACCAATTTCATTAAACTTATTAAGAGAATTGATAATTATTATTATTTCTTTAAATTGATCCATTAATATTATTATAGTTTTATGTATAGGAATATACATTAGAGCAATATATTCTTTATATTTATTTTCATATAGTCAACATGGAAAATTAAATAATTTAGTGATAAAATTTAATAATAATAATTTAAATGATTATATGATTTTAATTTTACATTGGATTCCTTTAAATTTATTAATTTTAAAATTAGATTTATTTATATAAAAATTTAAATAATTTATAAAAAATTTTGATTTGTGGAATCAACTTAGTAATATTAACTTACTTTAAATATTAATTTAAATATCATATTATATTATTTAAGGGGATTAATATTTTTATTATTTAGGATATTAAGTTTATTAATTGGGATTATTATAATATTAAATAAAATTAATTTATTTTTAGAATGAAATATTTTTATTATTAATTCTAATAATTTAAATATATTAATTTATTTAGATTGAATATCAATAATTTTTATTTTTACAGTATTATTAATTTCTTCAATAATTATATTATATTGTGTTGAATATATAAATCATGATAATTATAATATTCGATTTTTTTACTTAATTTTTTTATTTATTATATCTATATTATTTATAATTATTAGGCCAAACATTATTAGTATATTAATTGGTTGAGATGGGTTAGGTTTAATTTCATATTGTTTAGTTATTTATTATCAAAATAACTCTAGTTATAATTCAGGAATATTAACAATTTTAATGAATCGAATTGGTGATGTCACAATTTTAATATCAATTAGTATATTAAGAATTTATGGTAGTTGAAATTATATATTTTCAAATAATTGTATAAATTTAATTTTATTAATAATTTTAATTTCTGCTTTTACAAAAAGAGCTCAATTTCCTTTTTCTTCTTGATTACCAGCAGCAATGGCTGCGCCAACTCCAGTATCTTCTTTAGTTCATTCTTCTACATTAGTGACAGCAGGAGTTTATCTTTTAATTCGATTCCATTATTTATTTTTTTTAAATGATTTAATTATAGAAATTATTATTGTTATTAGTTTACTTACTATAGTATTTGCAGGTTTATCAGCTATAAATGAATTTGACATTAAAAAAATTATTGCTTATTCCACTTTATCACAATTAGGTTTAATAATTATAATTTTTGGATTTAAAAATTGGGAATTGTCATTTTTTCATTTAATTATTCATGCTATATTTAAATCTATAATATTTATATGCTCTGGTATTTTAATTCATATAATATTAAATAATCAAGATATTCGTAATATTAGAAAATTTAAATTTTATTTTCCTTTAACTTTTAGAATACTACTTATTTCAAATTTATCATTATGTGGTATACCTTTTATATCAGGATTTTATTCAAAAGATCAAATTTTAGAAATAATATTTATAAAATTAAATAATTTATTTATCTATTTATTATTAATTTTTGGAACAATATTAACTGTTATATATAGAATTCGATTAATTTATTATTTAATAAATAAAAGGGTAAATATTAATTGTATAAATAATATTACTGAAAATAAAATAATAAGAATATCATTATTTATTTTAATAATATTAACTATAATTTTTGGAATATTAATAAATTGAATGGTTTTTAATAATATTGAATATATTTTTTTAATATTTCAAGAAAAAATATTAATTTTAATTATTTGTTTTATATCAGTATATATATATATATATATAGATTATACTAAAATAAATTTAAATAATTATTTTATAAATTATTTTTTAGGAAAAATATATTTTATATATAATTTTATTCCCATGTTAATTATTAATCCAATAAAATTTGGAAATAAATATTATTATTATTTTGATAAAGGATGAAGTGAAATATTTTTAAAAAATTCAATAATTAATTTAAGTAAAAATATTAATTTTAATTTAAATAATAATAATATATTATATATATTTTTAAATTTAAATTTTATTATTATTATATATATATATATATATTATTTAAATAGTTTAATTAAAACATAATATTGAAGATATTAAATTAATATATAATTATTTTTAAATATTTATAAAAAAAAATTTTTTATTTTTATATTGAAAATATAATGTTTTAATTAAACTATATAAATTATGAAAAATTGATTAATATCAACTAATCATAAATATATTGGAATTTTGTATTTTATTTTTGGAATATGATCTGGAATTATTGGTTTATCATTAAGAATGATTATTCGAATAGAATTGGGTAATCCAGGATCCTTAATTGGAAATGATCAAATTTATAATTCTGTAGTTACAACTCATGCATTTGTAATAATTTTTTTTTTTGTAATACCAGTAATAATAGGGGGATTTGGAAATTATTTAATTCCATTAATTTTAGGGGCTCCAGATATGGCATTTCCTCGAATAAATAATATAAGATTTTGGTTGTTACCACCTAGACTAATATTATTAATTTCTAGAATATTTATTGGATCAGGAACTGGAACTGGATGAACTGTCTATCCTCCTTTATCTTCTAATTTATCTCATAATGGCCCTTCAGTTGATTTATCAATTTTTTCACTACATATTGCTGGAATTTCTTCAATTATAGGATCTATTAATTTTATTACTACAATTATTAATATAAAAATTTATAAAATTGAAAATATTCCTTTATTAGCTTGAGCTATATTATTAACTGCAATTTTATTACTATTATCATTACCTGTTTTAGCCGGAGCTATTACAATATTGTTATTTGATCGTAATTTAAATACTTCATTTTTTGACCCGGCAGGGGGGGGTGATCCAATTTTATATCAACATTTATTTTGATTTTTTGGACACCCAGAAGTATATATTTTAATTTTGCCAGGATTTGGTTTAATTTCTCATATAATTTGTAATGAAAGTATAAAAAAAGAAACTTTTGGATGTATGGGAATAATTTATGCTATAATTTCTATTGGATTATTAGGATTTATTGTTTGAGCCCATCATATATTTACAGTTGGAATAGATGTTGACACTCGAGCTTATTTTACATCTGCTACTATAATTATTGCTATTCCAACAGGAATTAAAATTTTTAGATGATTAGCATCTATAAATGGGATAAAAATTAAATTTAATGTAAGTAATCTTTGAATACTTGGATTTATTTTTTTATTTACAGTGGGGGGTTTAACAGGAATTATTTTATCTAATTCCTCTATTGATATTATTTTACATGATACTTATTATGTTGTAGCTCATTTTCATTATGTTTTATCAATAGGAGCTGTATTTGCAATTTTTGGAAGATTTATTTATTGATATTCTATAATATTTGGATTTACTATAAATAAAATGTGATTAAAAATTCAATTTATTACAATATTTATTGGGGTAAATTTAACATTTTTTCCTCAACATTTTTTAGGACTAAGGGGTATACCTCGTCGATATTCAGATTATCCAGATTCATATTTATGTTGAAATGTAATCTCATCAATAGGAAGAATTATCTCAATAATAAGAACTTTATTTTTTTTCTTTATTATTTGAGAAAGAATTATTTCTAACCGAATTATTATTTTTAATAAAAGAATCAATAATTCTGTAGAATGAATCATAGCATTTCCCCCATCATTTCATTCTTTTAGAGAAATTCCTAAAATTTTCAATTAAATTTTAAAATGGCAGATTAGTGCAATAGATTTAAATTCTATATATATAATATTAAACATTATTTTTAAAAATTGCATTATGAAATCAAATAATATTTCAAGATAGAAATTCACCCATTATAGAAAGAATAATTATATTTCATGACCATGGAATATTAATTATTATTATAATTATTAGTATAATTCTTTATATTATTATATTCATATTTATTAATACATTAATTAATCGGTTTATATTAGAAGGCCAAATAATTGAAATTATTTGAACAGTAATTCCTATTTTTTTTTTAGTATTTTTAGCAATTCCTTCTTTAAAAATTTTATACATGACTGATGAATTAAATATTCCAAATTTAACTATAAAAGTAATTGGTCATCAATGATATTGAAGATATGAATATAGTGATTTTACTATAATTACTTTTGATTCATTTATACTAAAAAGAATAAATATAAATGATTTTCGATTATTAGATGTTGATAATCGTATAATTCTTCCATTTGGATTACAATTACGTTTATTAATTACTTCTGAAGATGTCATTCATTCATTTGCAGTTCCTACTATAGGAATTAAAGTTGATGCAGTCCCCGGACGAATTAATCAAACTATTTTACATTTAATTCGACCAGGTGTATTTTTCGGACAATGTTCAGAAATTTGTGGTGTTAATCATAGATTTATACCTATTGTTTTAGAATCAACTACTATTTTAAATTTTATACAATGAATTCATGATTTTTAAATCAATTGAAGTAATTAATATATTTACTATATTTGATTTAAAAAATCAATTCTTATTCTTAAGATATCAATTGTATATTATTTTATAAAAAATTAGTTAAATATATAACATTAATTTGTCAAATTAAAATTATTTAAAATTTTAAATATTTTTTTATTCCACAGATAAGTCCAATATTATGAATTAATTTATATATATATATTATTATTTCTTTAATAATTTTTTTAATTATATTAAATAGACTAATAATATACATAGAAATAAATTTTAAACAAATTAAATTAAATTATTTAAAATTTTTATATAAATGATATTAAATTTATTTTCTGTCTTTGATCCAACTACATCAATTAATTTATCAATAAATTGAATAAGTTTAATTTTTATATTTATATTTTTACCTAATTTATATTGATTTATTCCATCTCGATGAAATATTTTTTATTTTAATTTATTTAAATATTTAATTAAAGAATTTAAAATATTAATAAATAATAAAATTAATTTAATAAATATTCTGATATTTATAACTTTATTTATTTTAATTATATTAAATAATTTTATTGGTTTATTCCCTTATATTTTTACATCAACTAGACACTTAAGTATTAGACTATCAATTTCTTTAACTCTCTGATTATCAATAATATTATTTGGGTGAATTAATTACACAAATCATATATTCACTCACTTAGTTCCCCAAGGAACTCCTACTTTATTAATATCATTTATAGTATTAATTGAAACAATTAGAAATTTTATTCGTCCAATTACATTAGCCGTTCGATTATCAGCTAATATTATTGCAGGTCATTTATTAATAACATTAATTTCCTCAACTGGAAGCAAATTATCTATAATATTATTAATATTAATATTATTTAGTCAGATAATTTTAGTAGTTTTAGAATTATGTGTATCAGTTATTCAAGCTTATGTATTCTCTATTTTATCTATATTATACAGAATTGAATCTAATTAATGAAAAAATTATTTCAACCCTATCATTTAGTAACAATTAGACCTTGACCTTTATTAATATCTATTAGATTAATAATATTGTTAATTAGTGTATTAAATTGATTTAATAATTATACATTTTATATATTAATGTTAAGAATTTTAGTAAGAATTTTAATTATATATCAATGATGGCGTGATGTTATTCGAGAAAGAACTTATCAAGGATATCATACTAAATTTGTAGTATTAGGGTTAAAATTAGGAATATTATTATTTATTATTTCAGAAATTATATTTTTTTTTAGGATTTTCTGATGTTATTTTCATATATTTCTTTCTCCAAGAATTGAAATTGGTAGAAATTGACCACCAAAAAATATTATTCCTTTCAATCCTTATTTTATCCCTTTACTTAATACGATTATTTTATTATCTTCTGGTGTGTCAATTACTTGATGTCATTATTCAATTTTATTAAATAATAAAATTAATAGAATTATTAGATTAATAATTACAATTATTCTAGGGTTAATTTTTACTATATTTCAATATAAAGAATATTATGTAGCATCATTTACTTTTACTGATTCAGTTTATGGGTCAATTTTTTTTATATCTACTGGATTCCATGGTTTACATGTAATTATTGGAACAATATTTTTATTAGTAAATTTATTACGAATTATATTAAATAATTTTAGATCAATCCATCATTTTAGATTCGAAGCAGCAGCTTGATATTGACATTTTGTTGATGTAGTATGATTATTTCTATATTTATTAATTTATTTTTGATCTAATTAAAATTAATTTATATATTATAATAAGTAAAATTAATTTCCAATTAATTAGTCTATAAATAAATATAGTATAAATAATTATTATTTTTTTAAGTTTAATTATATTAATTTTATTAATTTTAACAATTATATTATCAATTAATTTATTAATTTCAAAAAAAATAAATAAAAATCGAGAAAAAAATTCTCCATTTGAATGTGGATTTGACCCTATATCAAATAATCGACTACCTTTTTCTTTATCTTTTTATTTAATTTCAATTATTTTTTTAATTTTTGATGTAGAAATTGCTTTAATTTTACCAATAACATTTTTTACAAAATTTTATACATATTATTATTATATTAATATCATTTTAATTATTATTATTTTATTAATAGGATTATTTATTGAATGAAAAGAAGGAGCATTAAAATGAATTAAATAATTTAATAGTTTAATAATTTATAAAAAATAATAAATTGCAAATTTATATAAATCAAATTATGATTTAAACTTAATTAAATGAAACTAATTTTAGTTATTAATTTCGACTTAATATATAGATAATTTAAATTTATCCATTTTAATTAGAAATTTATATTTTCAATAATATTATTAACAATAATATTCCGCTATTTGGATTTAATTAAATTTAGAAATATCTAATTAATTGAACTTCTAATTCAAATTACAAATAATTAATTTTATTTATATTTCTAAATAGTAATATGTCTGATTAAAGTAATAAATTGTAAATTTATTTATAGAGATTAAATCTCTTATTACTAAAATCTATAAATTTAACTTATATATTAAACTTTGAAGGTTTATAGTTTTTTTAACTTAAGATTTTACTAAATTATTTCATATATTATTAATAATGTAAATAATATAAATAATAATATTAAATTTTTATAATCTTTATTAATAGCATAATTAATAAATTTAAAATTTAATTTAATTGATTGAGTATTAAATAATAAGTTATTAAATATAATCCGTAAATAAAAATTTATTCTAATTAAAGAATTAAAAATTAAGAATATTATTACCCTAAAAGATAAATAATAATTTATAATTTGAATTGATCCTAATTTTATTAAAAATCCAAATATAGGAGGAATTGCTGCTAAAGAAATAATTGATATATTTATTATATAATAATTAAATTTATTATTTAATTTGATAATATATATATATATAATATTATTAATATTTATATTATTAAATCTAATACATAAATTTAATATGATCAATGTATAAATTAATAAATATAATATACAAAAAATTTCATTAAATATTATTAAAATTATAATCCAAGACATCTGAATAATAGATGAATAACAAAAAATATTTTTAATATTTAATTCATTTAACCCTTTAAACGACCTATATATTCTAGCTAAAATTATAATAATTAAATTTATAATTATTGATATCTCTATCACTAAAATATTTTTTAAAATAATTAAAGGAATAATTTTTTGTAAAGTCGATAAAAAAAAAATATTTATTCAATTTAAATTATTTAATAATTTTAAATATCATATATAAAATGGTGGCCTTCCTATTTTAATTAATATTGATAAATTTATTAAATAAATTATTCTATCTATTAAATTATAATTTATTAAAATTATAGATAATAAAAATATATAAGAATTATAAACTTGAATTAAAAAATAATTAATTAAATTATTTATTTTTAAATTTTTATCATAAATTATTAAACAAATAAATCTGATTAAATTAATTTCTATAATTATTCACATTGAAAAAAATGAATTTGTAATTAATATTAAAAAATTTCTAATAATTAATATAGGAATAAATAAAATATAAGAATAATAATTTAAATAAATTTATATTAAATATAATAATAAAGTGCCTGAAAAAAGGATTATTTTGATAGAATAAATTATATAATATTTATTATTATCTTTATTAAAAATTTATGTTATAAATTATAAATTTATTTAATTTTAAAGTTTAATTAAAATTAATACATTAAAAATTTTAATCAACTAATTTATATAAATAATAAATAATTAAAATAAATTATTCAATTTTCATCTTACTAAATTTAAAAATTTAAATTCATCCTGACTGATTCGAGGAAAATCAAGTCAAGAATTTCGCAAAAATTTTAGTAAATTAACTTTTAGTGGATATAAAATGATTTAGATAACTATTCAATTTGTACTTGTTAAAATTTAAAAATTTAAATTCATCCTGACTGATTTGAGGAAAATCAAGTCAAGAATTTCACAAAAATTTTAGTAAATTAACTTTTAGTGGATATAAAATGATTTAGATAACTATTCAATTTGTACCTTGTTAAAATTTAAAAATTTAAATTCATCCTGACTGATTCGAGGAAAATCAAGTCAAGAATTTCGCAAAAATTTTAGTAAATTAACTTTTAGTGGATATAAAATGATTTAGATAACTATTCAATTTGTACCTTGTTAAAATTTAAAAATTTAAATTCATCCTGACTGATTCGAGGAAAATCAAGTCAAGAATTTCACAAAAATTTTAGTAAATTAACTTTTAGTGGATATAAAATGATTTAGATAACTATTCAATTTGTACCTTGTTAAAATTTAAAAATTTAAATTCATCCTGACTGATTCGAGGAAAATCAAGTCAAGAATTTCGCAAAAATTTTAGTAAATTAACTTTTAGTGGATATAAAATGATTTAGATAACTATTCAATTTGTACCTTGTTAAAATTTAAAAATTTAAATTCATCCTGACTGATTCGAGGAAAATCAAGTCAAGAATTTCACAAAAATTTTAGTAAATTAACTTTTAGTGGATATAAAATGATTTAGATAACTATTCAATTTGTACCTTGTTAAAATTTAAAAATTTAAATTCATCCTGACTGATTCGAGGAAAATCAAGTCAAGAATTTCGCAAAAATTTTAGTAAATTAACTTTTAGTGGATATAAAATGATTTAGATAACTATTCAATTTGTACCTTGTTAAAATTTAAAAATTTAAATTCATCCTGACTGATTCGAGGAAAATCAAGTCAAGAATTTCACAAAAATTTTAGTAAATTAACTTTTAGTGGATATAAAATGATTTAGATAACTATTCAATTTGTACCTTGTTAAAATTTAAAAATTTAAATTCATCCTGACTGATTCGAGGAAAATCAAGTCAAGAATTTCATAAAAATTTTAGTAAATTAACTTTTAGTGGATATAAAATGATTTAGATAACTATTCAATTTGTACCTTGTTAAAATTTAAAAATTTAAATTCATCCTGACTGATTCGAGGAAAATCAAGTCAAGAATTTCGCAAAAATTTTAGTAAATTAACTTTTAGTGGATATAAAATGATTTAGATAACTATTCAATTTGTACCTTGTTAAAATTTAAAAATTTAAATTCATCCTGACTGATTCGAGGAAAATCAAGTCAAGAATTTCACAAAAAATTTTAGTAAATTAACTTTTAGTGGATATAAAATGATTTAGATAACTATTCAATTTGTACCTTGTTAAAATTTAAAAATTTAAATTCATCCTGACTGATTCGAGGAAAATCAAGTCAAGAATTTCGCAAAAAATTTTAGTAAATTAACTTTTAGTGGATATAAAATGATTTAGATAACTATTCAATTTGTACCTTGTTAAAATTTAAAAATTTAAATTCATCCTGACTGATTCGAGGAAAATCAAGTCAAGAATTTCCCAAAAATTTTAGTAAATTAACTTTTAGTGGATATAAAATGATTTAGATAACTATTCAATTTGTACCTTGTTAAAATTTAAAAATTTAAATTCATCCTGACTGATTCGAGGAAAATCAAGTCAAGAATTTCACAAAAATTTTAGTAAATTAACTTTTAGTGGATATAAAATGATTTAGATAACTATTCAATTTGTACCTTGTTAAAATTTAAAAATTTAAATTCATCCTGACTGATTCGAGGAAAATCAAGTCAAGAATTTCGCAAAAATTTTAGTAAATTAACTTTTAGTGGATATAAAATGATTTAGATAACTATTCAATTTGTACCTTGTTAAAATTTAAAAATTTAAATTCATCCTGACTGATTCGAGGAAAATCAAGTCAAGAATTTCCCAAAAATTTTAGTAAATTAACTTTTAGTGGATATAAAATGATTTAGATAACTATTCAATTTGTACCTTGTTAAAATTTAAAAATTTAAATTCATCCTGACTGATTCGAGGAAAATCAAGTCAAGAATTTCACAAAAATTTTAGTAAATTAACTTTTAGTGGATATAAAATGATTTAGATAACTATTCAATTTGTACCTTGTTAAAATTTAAAAATTTAAATTCATCTGACTGATTCGAGGAAAATCAAGTCAAGAATTTCGCAAAAATTTTAGTAAATTAACTTTTAGTGGATATAAAATGATTTAGATAACTATTCAATTTGTACCTTGTTAAAATTTAAAAATTTAAATTCATCCTGACTGATTCGAGGAAAATCAAGTCAAGAATTTCACAAAATTTTAGTAAATTAACTTTAGTGGATATAAAATGATTTAGATAACTATTCAATTTGTACTTGTTAAAATTTAAAAATTTAAATTCATCCTGACTGATTCGAGGAAAATCAAGTCAAGAATTTCGCAAAAATTTTAGTAAATTAACTTTTAGTGGATATAAAATGATTTAGATAACTATTCAATTTGTACCTTGTTAAAATTTAAAATTTAAATTCATCCTGACTGATTCGAGGAAAATCAAGTCAAGAATTTCGCAAAAATTTTAGTAAATTAACTTTTAGTGGATATAAATGATTTAGATAACTATTCAATTTGTACCTTGTTAAAATTTAAAAATTTAAATTCATCCTGACTGATTCGAGGAAAATCAAGTCAAGAATTTCGCAAAAATTTTAGTAAATTAACTTTTAGTGGATATAAAATGATTTAATAACTAATCA